>CP025656.1:15289801-15482981 GCA_003576665.1 Ipomoea trifida | reverse complement strand
AAAAAAAAAAAAAAAAAAAAAAAACAAGAAAAAACCAATGCTTCCATTTGTTAAAAATGATACAACCAGATTTTAGATCTCCCATTCTAATTATGCTACAAAGTATTCATGTAGGGGACTAAAATCATTCATTTGGGGACCAAAAGTGTATCGAAGTGTCAACAACAACAACAACAAAGAAAAGAAGAAGCTTGGTATGTAGCAATTTGGCTTCAAATATTATTTATGTTTAATGTGATAATTAGGTAATAATATATTTTTATAATGCATCTCATTTATAATGTCTCCCCATTCTAATTATGCTACAAAGTATTCATGTAGGGGACTAAAATCATTCATTTGGGGACCAAAAGTGTATCGAATTGTCAACAACAACCAAAAAAAAAAAAAAAAAGGCGGTTGAATTCATTAGATTCTATAACTAAAAGATTAAAAAGTATTTTTTTTATTTAAAATATAATTTTAAAAAATAATATCAGAGAGATTAATCGATTATTTATTACGAAGACATAAAGTCAATCAACACATGAATTGTGATGAAATTACTTGGTAATAGAGTATAGTCAACTCGTTCAAGCTATGTAGTATAAATTTTGTCAAAAAGGCTACAAGTATTGATTTCCATTAGATACTTTTTTTTTTTTTTCCATTAGATACTTAATGATGACGAGATGTGCAATTTCACGTTATGGCAAATTATACCGTGGACCATAATGGACATCGTAAGGTACACCACTAATAAATATTTATTTTTAATATATTAAAAATGTTCATTTTAATATAGTGATTAGTCCTTTTTTTTTAATACACTAAAAATAAATATTTAACAAATTAAAATAAATATGTATATTACTGTGCATCTTACAATATTGACCATGATCTACAGTATAATAATTGCCATGTTGATTTCTGGGTTATAAAATAAATATGTATATTATGTTTTTTTTTTTTCCTTCTAAATTGTTAACACGATTAAATAGCACCATTAAATATAGTTGCGTAATAGTATATATTTTGTATTTGTACTTAAGTTGCTTTTATAATGGATTGTTTTGGTGGATTAGGAGGTTCATTTGAGCTCATTTTAAGTCTAGTGTTGTTATTTTTATTACATTCAGAAAAAATTACACTTTTTATCTATAAGTTATATGATAATTGTAGAACTCGTCCCTAATTATTAGTCGTACTCACTTTTCGTTGCTATGTTATCAATTGCATTGCACTTTTTGTCCATTTACTAACAAAAGTTACAAAACATTAGGAACGAAATCTGCAACGTTAGTATAGCTTAGGAATGAAAAGTGAGCATGAAAAGTTAATAAAATGACGAAAAATGTAACGCCAATGACAGTTTAGGAACAAAAAGTGAGTACAGTTAACAATTAAGGATGAATTATACAATTACTTATAAAAAAAAATGCATTTTTTCCTTTACATTTACATTATATATTTAATTTGTTGTAAAATCCGATTACTGAAAGTGTATTTACGCATTGTACGGTGCTAGTTTCCGTAAACATTTGTCATATATCAAATTAAAATCAACGGTGGACCCAAAAAAATAGTATAGTGGGGCGAGAAATTAAACACGTTGAAATATGGCAAAAAAATTCTGAATAAATATTAAATATCATTAATTGAATAAAAGAATTAGGTTACAAGATATATTATAGATTTATAGAGTTAAGTTAAACAGATGTCTTTTTCTTGGGTGATATTTCAATTTTACTATTTACAAGATATATACTGCATTGTAATAGAGTTAGTAGTATTAAAAAAAAAACAAGATATATTTTGGATACTTTTGATCCAGTCGAAGCCCTATTTTTGGCAAGGTTATTTTCGACTCTATAATTTTTTATTATTTTACCAATGAGTTAATTTCAACGGAGGTCCATTGTCTTTTGTAGCAATTCTAAATTTTGTCCAAGATAATCATTTTTGTCATTTAACAACCCAACTATAATATTTTGGACACTTTTGTTCCTTCCAATGACTTTTTCAAGTGAAAACCTATTTTAGGTAAGGGCATTTTCGTTTCTTCAAATTTTTTTCCGATTTTCTGCGCCGATTTTTTTTTTCGATTTTCGTCTCTTTAGTCGTGGAATGTACCATCTCCTTCACCCGGCTCAGTCTTCATCTCCTTGACTCCTTCAACCCAACCCTAAATTGTCCTTTGCCAATAGCGATACCAAGTACGTGAGGACCTTCGATGCTGAGAAATCATTTTGCAATGCATTTAGAAAGCTCAGGATGTCGTCTGGTCGGCTTTAGTTTGACTACTATTATTTTAATTCATGATTATGTGAATCATCTACTATAGCTGTAGAGTTTTAAAAAAAAAAAAAAAAAAAAAAAACTTCTTCTTTATCATAAAAAAAGTAGCATTTCCTAAAATAGGGTTTCAAAAGAAAAAAGACATTAGAATGACCAAAAGTGTCCAAAATATGATAGTCTGGGTGCTAAATGGCAAAAATGATTATCTGGGACTAAAATTGAAAATGCCACTAAAGACAATGGACCTCGATTGAAATTAAGTCATTGAGAAAATAATTTTAAAAAAAATTGAAGAGACGAAAATACCTTTGCCTAAAATATAGGGTTTCGCCGAAAAAGTCATCGAAATTGCCAAAAGTATCTAAAATATGATAGTTCGGGGTGTTAAATGACAAAAATGATAGTCTAGACTAAATTTATAATTGCCACCAAAGACAAAGGACCTCCGCTAAAATTAACTCATATATTATATTATAAATCAAAAAAACACTTTAAATCACACGTCATCTTTGACAACGATATGATATTTATAAATATTTTTTTTTCTTTTAGTTAGATCAACTTCAAGTTCTTCTAAATTAATCTAAATACAATGACACAAAATAAAAACTTCTAGACTATCTTGATAAGTGATTCATAGGCAAATTCTCTTGTGACACCCTCTTATGGGTCTCAGTCCGTAAGATAGGTTGGTCAAGAGAATTTGGGTCTTATGGGATATGAGCCCTATAATATTATTTCTTGCAAATTGTCTATATATATAAAATATGCTTAAAGTATTGATTATATATGTAATTATGTTATATAATGACATTTTATTTCCTACAAATTGACTATTATAGTTTACCTATAAAGTAATTGTTAGTGTTTAGTATTGTAAACGCCAACTTGTAATTGGCAAAATTATTATGGCAAACAAGATATGTTAGGTTTAGTGTCAGTTATAGTACTGATAAAAGATTTGGCCGACCTCACGAAATGGGTTCTGTCGACCTCACGATAAGGTTTCGTCAGACCTCCCCACCACGGGCTCGATCGACCTCCTCAATTAAGGTCTCGGCCAACCTCACGAAATTGGCTCGGCCGACCTCATTTTAAGATCTTAGCCGACCTCTTGGGTCCAAAGTTTAATGTCTTCGACCTAAAACTGCTAACACCCTAGGGGTAGTATGAGGTTCGACCTCGCCTACCGTCGAACGGTCCGACCTCTTGGTCAACATTTCTTAGCCAACCTCGGCTAGTACCCTAGGAGCGCTACGGGGTCCAACCTCGCCTATCATCGACACAAGGTCTATAAGTTAGAAGCCAAAAGGTTTTAACTTAAAATGGCCAAACACCCTAGGGGCAATACAAGGTCCGACCTTGCCTATTGCCAAACGGAAGAGACCCTAGACGCAAGTTTGAATGGATTCAATTTAGGACGACTAAAATCCCTAGGGGCGATACGGGGTCTGACCTCCCCTATCGCCAAATGGAGGAGTCTCTAGGTGTAATACCAAATGGTCTTGACCTAGAAAGACTGGCACCCAAATGAGGGTACAAGGTTTTACCTTGCCTACCATCGAACGGGTGTGCTAAGGACTGAGGGTTGAGGTACCTTGGTCTAACGCCAACGCGAAAAAGCAAAGAACAATGACAAAAACAAAGAAAGAAAATATATTTAAAAAAAAAAAAAAACTAAAACGACCTCCTTAGGTCAAAATTAGGTCGAGCTTCGAGCTCGACCTGACCTCCTTAGGTCAAAACTAGGTCAAGCTCTGAGCTAGACCCGACTTCCTTAGGTCAAGTCTAGGTCGAGCTCCGAGCTCAACCTGACCTCCTTAGGTCAAGCCTAAGACAAGCTCTGAGCTTGACCCAACCTCCTTAGGTCAAGGCTAAGCTCAAG
The DNA here is from genome assembly GCA_003576665.1 of Ipomoea trifida. Taxonomy (NCBI): domain Eukaryota; kingdom Viridiplantae; phylum Streptophyta; class Magnoliopsida; order Solanales; family Convolvulaceae; genus Ipomoea; species Ipomoea trifida. The sequence goes on along the minus strand of CP025656.1, from coordinate 15,478,819 downwards.
TCCGACCCTAGGGTCCAAGATCAAGTCGAACACAAGCTCAACACAACCTCAAGGTGGTCGGGCACGCGAAACCAGGTAAGGTCCGACCTCTCTAATTAAGTTAATCTTGAGCTCATCCCAGGGAGCTCAATTTAGAGGGTTCGTCCGAAGCGGAGCCCAAGTCTTCGCATTTGTTTGAGGATTGGACCTAAAGCTTTAAAGGTCATCTGAGGTGAAGGCCAAGTCTTTGCGTTTGTTGAGACTGGGCCTCAAGCTCTAGAGGTCATTTGAAGCGGAGTCCATGTCTTATATCATGGACCATGGTTCACCTTTAAAAGTATAAACATTCACTGTAGTAAAAATAAAACTTATGTCAATGGTCCATGTTGCAAGGTGGACCATGCATGTTCCATCAATCATTATATCATGGACCATGATTCACCTTGTAAGATAGACGATTGACATAAAATACATTTTTAATATATAAATATTTTTTCACATCGCAAATCAATCATTATCTGCTTTATCTAGATTGAGTAGTCAACAAAAAATGATATATACTTATCATTTTTTTTTTTTTAACAAAGTGACTAAATTCAGTGAAATTATGCACAATTATTGAAATTTCATTGAAAAACACAGAACAAAATTGGCCAAAAAAATAAACAATAAAAATCATATTGCCAAAAGCAGCATAAACGTTCAGTTATGTTCTAACCATCATAAAGTATTTGTTGTCTGGTGAGCTCAGTTGATTCAACAGATCACCTTAAAACCTTACTCTAGCAACAATATATGTGGGGGTTCAAACTTGAGAGTCTTTGGAAAACGTTAATGACCATTAACCAGAGGTAATGAAGACCCCTTATGCATAAAATGTATAAACGACACGTACAAGTTCTCCCCCACCTAGGTTTTGTAGATGAGATGATAGATGGCAGATGGCTTGACATTTTCGTCTCACACAATCATTACACATGCATGTATTGTTGTGTGCATGTGTATATATATATCACAGTATAATGCCAACCTGAGACACAACACTAACAAAAAAACACCTAAAAAGATTTATTAAAACTAGCTATAGTAGTACAGTTTTGAGATACACATACTACCATGTTGCCCAGAATTCCTATTCTCTTCCTCCTCGCCCTCTCAATTTTAGGATCAACTAAGGTTGAACTCTTTGTGAAAAGCCAATCCACAACTGAGCCATCAGACCAGGATCTGGTTGAATTTTCCCTCAATTTAGAGTTCTTGGAAGCTGAGCTCTTTTTGTCTGGTTCTTTGGGTTATGGCCTTGATAAGATTGCTCCCGAGCTCGCAGCCGGAGGGCCACCCCCGGTTGGTGCAAGAATGGCTAACTTGAGTTCCCTTGTTAAAGATATCATTACCCAATTCGGGTACCAAGAAGTTGGACATTTGAGGTTAGGTGTTAATTAAGGGTGTGTTTAAAAATCTGAAAAATGATTTTTTGGGTTTTTAATGTTTGGATGTGTCTGGAAAATCAAATCAACTGAAATCATTTTTAGCTTGGAAAAATTTAAAAAAAAAAATTTTGGAGGAAAATGACTTTTGGGGAAAGTCATTTTCCAAAATCCATCCAACAATCACAAAGTTGGTTTCTGTCAAAAATCAAAAGTTGTTGATTTAACCCCCCACCACCACCCTCTTAAATGAATATTTCACAAAAGAAACTTGTTTTTTTAATTAATTTTAAGATTTTTTTAGTTGTCGTTTGAAGTTGGCAAAATCTATATATTAGATGATGTGCTAAACAACAACTTTAGATTATAATATAACTAAATCAAGTATGCCCATAAAGAACAATTCGATATAAAATCGATTCAATCAATATAGATCACGTGATAAAGCTGATTACTAGAGTAGCTAATTTGAAGGTTTTGAATATTTACATTTGGCAAATTAAAGCTGATTCTGAATGAAGCTATGTGTGTTTTAATCATATCGCAGGGTGATTAAGCAAGCAATAGGAGGATTTCCAAGGCCTCAGCTAAACCTAAGCATGGAGGTATTTGCTATGGTTATGAACGATGCATTTGGAAAGGTTTTGGTACCGCCTTTCGATCCGTACGCTAATGACATCAACTATCTTCTTGCATCTTACGTTATTCCTTACGTTGGACTCACCGGATATGTCGAAGCTAATCGTCTACTCAAAAGCCCAACCTCCAGAAGGGTATGTAGTTATATTGTTCGACATATACTATATAAATAATAAGCATGTAGTTTAATTATTAATTTAGATTTAATTGAGACATAACACTTTATTCAGTTTGGTATCAGAATCAATTCTAGTTATGCAACAGTCTAACTATCATTTTAAATTTTTAATTTTACTTGTACTGCATACAACATACACTTTCAATATAATTTGTGAGAGTAAATAATAATATTATGGATGCATTGGATGGGAACATACAGCTAGTGGCAGGGCTGCTAGGTGTGGAATCGGGGCAAGATGCGGTTATTAGAACAATTCTATACGAGCGCAAAGATGAGAAGGTGGCGCCGTACGGGATAACGGTGGCGGAGTTCACGAACCGAATTTCAGAGCTGAGAAACAAGCTGGGAAAGAGCGGCGTAAAAGATGAAGGGTTGATAGTAAGGCGGAGCGAAAGCGCGGAGGGGAAAACCACCGGCAATATTCTGTCGGCCGATGCCAACTCTATCTCCTATGCCCGATCGCCGGAGGAGATATTGAGGATTGTGTATGGAACCGGAAACGAGAGGAAGCCCGGTGGGTTTTACCCTAAGGGAGCTAAAGGCAGGATTGCCCAGTCCTATCTTTAATTTCACTTTCTGATCTTTGATCCTCAAATGCAACCTAAAACGATAATAACTATAAATTTTGTCTGGTCACGCCTGGACGATTCCACCTTAAATGTCACAAGCTAATATAAGTTAAGATTGCGTAATTATAATAATAAATAAATAAATGTGTGCAAGGTTCACTATAATGCTCAATTTATGATGGGCATTAGAGTATTTTAATGTAAGGAGTAATTGTCATTGGATTATATATAGTTGGAATGTCACATCAATTGATTTGATGTCAAATTAATATAATATGCTTGTTGAAGTTATAAACATGACTCTAGCTGGCTCTATTTAATTTTTTGTTTTACTTGCACTAAACGCCGCATTAGTTTCTTTTTTCTAATAATCTCTTTATAAACTTGTTAAAAGATACATTTATTACCTATTGAGTGTATATTGTCAAATTAAACTGCAGTTTAATTAGAATGATATTTTAGTGGTGTTGTAATGAATTTGTCATGTGTACAAAATAAAACTAAATAACAAGTCTCACATATTAAGTGTATATTGTCAAATGAAATTATAGTTGAATAAGAATGATACTTTAGTGGTGTTGTAATGTACATTGTCTATAAAATAAAACTAAATCGCAAATCTCACATATTGAATGTATAATGTTAAATAAAATTGTATTTGAATTAAAATGATACTTTAGTGTTACTATAATGAAACTACAGTCCTCAAGAAGTAGGGATGACAGAAATGGCATACTAGCTTGGCGCCATTCCTCTCTAGACTACTTGTATGACTATTTTGGGTTTCCCCCTTCCTCCTAGATATTAAAAAAAAAAATAATAATGAAACTACAGTGTGTATAAAATGAAACTAAATAACATGTCTCACTTATCGAGTATATATTGCCTAATTAACTTTAGTTGAATAATAATGATACTTTAGTTGTGCTGTAATGAAACTGCATTGTCTATAAAATGAAATGAATAGCAAGCCTCATATATTGAGGGTATATTATCAAATGAAATGTAGTTGAATTAGAATGATATTTTAGTGGTGCGGTAATGAAACTACATTATGTATAAAATGAAACTAATTAATTAGACAGGTTGATACATGGACCATGACGAAATTTGTCATCTACCATTATTAATGAAAAAAAAAAACTTCAAATGATGTTGTTTTTCTACCTGGTCCACACCACGCTGCTATGTAAGCCATACTCCATAGTAAAATTTGCACACTTTGGAGATGTAATAGTATTTGGAAAGTGGTGATGACTACTTGAAAAAAAAAAAAAAAAAACCATGCCATAAATTGTTAAAATGATAATGTGATCTATACAAATGTTTATTAACCTCGTCTTCATGACTTATATTACTATTTTTTTCCTTTTAAGTAAATATTATTAATATTTATATATAATCATTTTAAAGCATCAATTGATTGTTGGGTACGTACACTGTTTTGCGCAATGCATGTGCCTATAACTAGTATATTAAAAAAAAAAAAAAAAATCAAGAGTAATGACCAGTTTAATACGGAGTAATAACTTGATGAGAAATAAGGTGCCACTAGAATGCAACTTCTTAAGTTTGAAAGAACTTTAATCACATTGGTTCAAAATTTTGTTATGAAACACTTCTTGATAAAAAATTTTAGCATAATTTTTCAAACTCAATTCAAAACATTGTTTTAAAACTATAAGACTCAAAAACTACTTTGACACTTTAGACTTTAGTAAAAACTTCTGCGTTCATCTTTAATCTTACATTAGTTAGAATACAAATATTTTTCAAATTGTGAATATTTTAAAGTGTGATTAATATTTTTAATTACTAATAAATTACAAAACAAATACGGAGTATCTTTTTACCCGGTAGATTTTCAGACAGATACAATGTCATTCAGATTGTTAGTGAACAAGTTCTAAGAAGCTGCAATCTGAATAACATTAAAATTGTTTGGCACGAAAACAATGTTCCACTGCTATAAGCTAAATAGAAAATACACATAAGAGATAATGAATAACATGAAAATTGTTTGAAACAAAAATAATGTTCCATCGCTACAAGCATAAATAGTAAATAACTAAATACACATAAGAGCAAAAACAACGCAACAATTTACCTCAAAGATTTGTATTACAATATACAATATACATTGACTTTACAAATCAATGTAAACCTTTCAAGCAAAAATGAACACTTTTCACTTCTCGAAAAATGAACATTGAGAAGGGTAAATACGCTAACCTTAGCCATGAACCTGTCCAACTTTTAAGATCTTCGTATTGAATATAGGCTACAGAGCTAATGCAAAAGCCGACTCGTGGGTTCTCATCTTCCACATTGACCTGTCAAAACAAAAAACAATGATATAACTCCTTTGGTGTAAGCATGCGATCGGTTAAACCGGTTGTTGCATATTGAGAGGTGCCTACTAGAGAAATGCAAACAGCCAGTGTGAGTTTCAATTACTATCAAGCTTTCAGATATCCAAGCCGCAATTTACCTAAATATTTAACAGATGAAGCTAGTATTCTAATCATTTACATAAATAAAATTGAACAACAAGCTGCAGTTGAAAAATATGTAAATGGAAGAGATGACAGGGTACTCAGTCATGCTAACATACCACTATTAACTGCATTCCAGGAAACAGAGCAGCAGCAGTAGCAGATGGACAGTAACTGGAATGTAGAAACCACGTTCAAAGTGCTAGCAGAAACTATCTCTTTTTCCTTTTAAAATCCTTTGGATCAACAAGACTCAAAAGTGATGCTTTCATCTCCTGTGAGAAAGCTTCAGCCAACTTTAGCTTTCCCATCTTCTTTAGATTACTAATAAGCAATTGGTAGATTTGAATGGATGGGCAGATCCCTTTGTGCTTCATCTCATTAAAAAGTCTCAATGATTCCTCAATATTCCCTGATCTGCTGAAGCTGTCGATCAATGCAGTATAAGTGTGCAAATCTGGTTCAATCCCTTTCTCAAGCATTTCTTTGAAATATGTTTCGCACAATTCCAACCTACCCACCTTCCGAAAGCCATTTACTAAGGTATTGAAAGAAATAATATCTGGAACTAGATTCTCCTCCTTCATGGATGCAAATACATGGAGCATTTCACCTATTCTACCTGTCTGACCTAGAATACCTAAAACAGTATTATAAGTAACCAAATCTGGTTTACATTGTAAACTTTTCATCTGACCAAAAATCAACATAGCCTTGTTCACCTGTCTAAACTGAGCAAAGGCATAGATTATCCTGTTCATAACTGTTGCATTTCTGGGAAATATTAACTCGGAGACTTCTCTAACAAATCTCAGTAAGTAGGCATCATCACTCTTCATTGTAAATACCTTGGCAAGGGTAGTAAAGGAAGTTGAATCCATGGATTTACGACATACCAAAAAATGTTTGAAAATTTGACAAAGAAGGTCAATATCATTCTGCTCACCAGCTGCTTTAATAAGGCAATTGTATGCAGATTGGCCAAGGAAAATGTTTTTATCGTGCAAAGACTGCATTAGCATAGCTGCACCTTGAAGATTTCCACTACTGCATAGTTTATGAGTGTATGTATAACAAATTTCATATCCAGAAGATGGCGATACCACTATTTTAGAAATTATTTCATTCATAATCCTGCCACTTAATTCAGAAGGAGATGCTTGAGTTGCTATTGATGTAGAAAAACAGGCTGAACTACTAAGGATGGTGCAGAACGGCCAAATGGGGAAGATTCTGACTGGGATGGTGTTAATACAATCCTGTATTAGAAATTAGCAATGCACTATTAGATCAGAGAGACACGAAACCTTAACTTTATTGAATAATAATAAAACAAGCACTAGAAGTGATGGAAACATGGAAATAACATATATGTAGCACTTGAGAAGTAACTTTCATTGATAAACTGAATATAAAGAAAACATAAACTTGCTTTCCATAAACACCTACCACTCTGGCCCAAAAGTCTGATAGCTTTAGAGATATCTTTTTTGCAACTCTACCTACAGGTTTCTTTGATGTCAATTGCTTCAATTGATATCTAAAAAAGCTTCATAATTTACTGTAATCATAAACACACGCACACACACACACCCCAAATAGTACCTATTAGTTTCATGCTCCATTTTCACTTCCTTCAAACGTGCCCACAATAATGGGCTGGAGGATTTAGTTTCATGTGAATAAGGTTCTCATCTAGGGAGGTATGCTAAGGTAACTATACCTGCTGGTTATCACCACTTGAACAAATAAGATATTTTACCATCTAAATCTTAAAAATTATGCAAACATTAGAATTTTAAAACTTCATAGAAGATTAAAATTAAAGAGACTGACTAACAAAGCACTTATAAGCATAAACAGATTGACACACATAGAAGAAACAAAGGAAACTCAACCGACAAAAATAAAACAGTGCAGTCTCTATACTGCATATACATAATTACACGCAAATCGATCTAAAATTATATTTTACTGCAGAAGGATTTTGTAGAGTATGCATTATAACTACATTTGAAATTGCAAACAAAAGTTCAAGAGGTAAAGAACTGAAACTCTCACTGAAGCTATGCAACCTATCATAGTTTATGCAGATTAAAATTATCAGACCTCATTGCTGTCTTTAGACTAAGCACTGACCTTCTTCACAACATTAAGAGCTCTAGAATCAAACCTCCAATTTCGATCTGCAACCTCCAACACCATTTTCACCAAATCTCGCATTCTCCACATTTTCTCACATACGCTCTTGATATTAAGAAGAAATTAAAAGAGACGACATTACATCAGTAATCAATATAATAAGAAGCAATCACTTACTTTTGTTTACCTGAAAAATTAAGAGAAAAAGAAAACCAAAATCCACTACCAGATAAGACAAGCCACCCATTTGGATATGTTTTAATGGGAAAGCAAGGTAGTGAATTTTCTAAAATCCTCTAAAAGTTAGGGATCATTTTCAGGTGCGCTACTTTGTCATATGTATCTAGGTTCATACCATATACATTTATCAGCTTTAGAAGAATGGGAGATTCAGTGCTAAAGACATTCATGACAAAGATGACAAACCCGAAACTACCAATCCTAGAAGAGAGCTTATTGTGATGGCCTCATAGCCATAATTTACCAAAACCATTGCAGGCGTCCACCAAAAGTTTGAAGTCGTAAATTAGGAACACATTAATTAGTGAAGTAATGTGGACATCTATGCTCCCATTAATATAGATACAGAATACATGTAGCAATTTATATTTTATGTAGTTATTTTAGAATAGTTCAAGCAATATCATTAGATTTTCATTTACCTCCAAATAAAAGGTTGTCACCATAATGCCAGTATCTCCATCTTGTCCAGAAATCATTACCGAACAAATTCATAGTCGTGCCAACATCTCTGGAAAAAAAAAAAGGCCTATACAAAAAAGGAAAAGAATAAGAAAATAAATCACAACAACAACAACTACAACAACAAACAAAAAAAAAAAATCTAAGTCCTTCAGATAATTCAACTCCCTTTCCCTTATAGCAAAATGGTAAGAGTACATTAACACTAAATGATGGCTCCATCAAGCCCTATGCAAACAAAAGTCACGGGCTGTATTATATATCCAATTTGAAAACCAATATTATTGATTACATAACCTAGAACAAGTGAACTGTTGGAACAGTGGCAATTAGTAAGATTATATTTTTTAACTATTGTCTTTACTGCATCTAACAAAAACTTAAAAAAAAAAAAAAAAAAAAAAAAAAATCACTTAAACTAAATTGTGACAAAATTTAAAGCTGTTTTTGACTTGTTATAAAGCCTGGAATCATTAAAAAGGAGCACCATATTTCAATTTTCTTCCCAATAAATCCCAGAAAGCATAATTAACTGATAAACACAACATCAAATAAGCCCACTAGTGGCACGGCAAAGCATCATTAAAACACTTTGTTAGAGTGCTTTGGCTATTAGGGCAACTATGTAGTTCTATCAGCTTAACTGCCCCCATTAGGAAATCAATGAAGCACATTTAGGTGCCCTTAGTGGTGGAGTTAGAAAATGTGTATTGTACAAATAAATGAACGCATTTTGAATGCCATGTAAATGGTATAATGTGCCAAAACCAGTGACTCTATAGCAAGCCTTCAAGATGCTTCTGACTGTCAACATTTTCATTTTTCTGGTCATTTACAGTAGCCTCAATCAGCTTATACGAAAGAAGGCACTTTGAAGTGCATTCATAGCCAAAAGTTTAATTTAAAAATTTGTAATTATGTTTCCTCTGCACCATATTATTGCATCTAAAAGTCAAAATAGAATGTGGAAAATCTCAAAATCTCATTCGATAAAAATAATTATCTACAGAGTACTACACTTTAAGATGTATACAAGCAAATCAATGTAATTTCCCAACCCAAATGTGCATTTGTAGTTGCATATCTCTGAAAGACTACTAAAGGAAACATAGCACATATTCACCAAAGGAAATAAATACCCGCACATCCAATAAAGCTATATAATTCTGTAAAATCAAATACATTATACAACTATACAAGTGATTGTATTCAACATGGTGACCAACAACAAAGTAATTGCTTATATACTACGTAGTACTTTTTAATAAACAATGTAACAGAAATCAATAGCAACCACTGCACTAAAACAAATGAAGTAGCACTTATCAAAAATATAGTTGAACCATCTAGACAGACCAAAAACATTCCGATTCTGTATCAACTATTGTAGTGCACGACAAAAAAGTCCCAAAAGGAACACATGGTAATTCCGTCGCATCCACTTCAAAGAGAAGCAAGTTCCATTTTTCTACTTCTAATCAAAATTATACTAATATCAGGTTTTCTACTTTCAAAGCTTCTAAGATTTGGATTTCTACATTTTTCAATGTCAACACTTCTAAGAGTCTTTCTATCAAACACGTCGAGTGCAACCCAAACATGCTGTGCCCATTCGATCAAACAACTACAATACAAAACTTTAATGCAGAAGAATACCTTTGTTCAAAACAAAAACCCAACGCCTCGCTTCTGAAGTCCGTCTCTCGCCGTGGCTGACGTAATAGATACTTTTTTTTTTCTTTTATTATTATAGCTGTTTTTTTGTTTTTTGGGTTTAAGGAAGAAGAGGGGAAAATGGAAATAAGGTTTCTACTACGCGGAACCGGATATATTTTGAAGCGCCCGGTTCAAATCCAACCGGTCATTGTACATTTATACTAGTGAAATACTCTTTTTGAGTTGTTTTACTATAGTTCTTATATCGTGGACCGCGGTCCCAAAACGACGTCGTTTTAGTAAGTGGGAGACAGAGCCTTGTAATTGAAACTACATTTCATTCCAAAAGATACTGCCTTACATTTGTTTTGATATTATCGAATGAAACTGTAGTTATATCAAAAAGTAAATGTAGTTGTGTTGAAATGTAAATGCAGTGTATATGAACAGATATTGAATAACAGTTTCACTTTTGTGTTTTTATATTATCGAATTAAACTGTAGTTATATCAAAAAGTAACTGCAGTTGTGTTGAAAGGTAACTGTAGTTGTGTTGAAATGTAACTGCAGTATATATGAAATGAAAGTGCAGTATATATGAAAAGAAAGTGAGTGACGCGAATTCATCCGTCTGTTTTCATTAATCAAAACGACGTCGTTTTGGGACCGCGGTCCACAATGCATTGTGGACCACGGTCCACGATATAATTTGCGGTTTTACTAAGGCCTTCCTCATTTTTTATCCAAGTTTTTTGTGTGCCCAAACTTCCCCATCATCATCCACTATCTCATACAATTCCAAAAACTCTTCTTCCCATTAGTTTAAAGTTTTTTTCCAGTTTTTTGTGGGCTCACTATTTTATCACTATATTTTAATTATTTCTTTATTTATTATCATTATAAAAATTATAAATAAAATTATTATTTTTATTATATTCAATTATAAATATCAAAATTGAAATAAATTTATAATTATAAATATTTACAATTTTTATATATAATTTTACTATGTAAAAATTTAATAACAAAATTTGAAAAAAAAATAATAATTAAAAGTTGCCCTTTGAAACAGCTAACTAAAAAAAATTTAAAAAAAAATAAAAAGAAATCAACTGGAACCGCCAGCTGAATAAGAAAAATTTAAAAAGAAAATGAAAATCGCATTCTGAGCTCTCAAATTCCCCATGCGCCCCAGCTTTCTTTTTCTTTTTTATTTTTTTTTAATAAAAAACCTGACAATTTGGAGGGTATTTCAAGAGAAAGACTTCTCCTAAATGCAACACCCCCATTAGTTAAAATAAACATGCATCAGTTTCTTTTTCTTAAAATTTGTGTCAAGACTAACTGATGGAGAGGGCCTAAGAGTTAATTCCAGAAATAGTCCTTCGAGTATTGACTTTTATCAATTTTTGTTCTTAACTTTTAATTTTATTAAAGTTGGTCTCTTAACTATTAATTTTGTACCAATTTTGATCCTTCTGTTAAATCTATGTTAAATAGGTGTTAAAATTGAGGGTAAAAATGTAAAACCGAATATTTGAACATTTCTTCTTCACTTTGTTTCCTCTTCTCCATCGCAAGATTATATAGGGAACAATGTGAGTCAATATATTTATTTTTTTACATTTTATGTTAAATTGTTTCAAGTAATCAATTTTTTTATGTTTTTTTTTTTGTTTACTGCAATGTAATATATACTCCGTAATAATAATATATATTTTTTGTAAATTCTCTAACTGGATGTGGAGCGTTATTGTATATTTTATTGTTGTATTAGGTGTTTTTTTTTATTTGATAGCAAAATTGGTAGAAAATTGCAGTAATAGGAGGGAAACAAAGTGAAGAAGAAATGTTAAAATATTTAGTTTTACATTTTGCGCTCAATTTTAACACCTATTTAATATAGATTTAACATAAGGACCAAAATTGATACAAAATCAATAGTTAAGGGACCAACTTTGATAAAATTAAAAGTCGAGGATAAAGATTGATAAAAGTCAATAGTCGAATGACCATTTCTAGAATTAACTCTTTTCCTAATGTATACTACACCGTTGATAGTAATTAGTAAGGTATAACTAGTATCTTACCCTGTGTAATGCATGAATTAATGAATTATATTATATATTTATAATTATTTCAAAATAAAGTTTAGAAATAAATAAAAATAGAATCTCAAAATTTATACGTTTTACAAATATTAAATAAAAATATTAAGGGGCGTCCACCTCCTCAAGTGCGTCGCTTCCTCAAGTGGCGTCCGCTTCCTCCTCAAAGGCGTTCGCCTCCTCAAGTGGCGTCGCCTCATCAAGCAATGTACATATTGGTCATGGTCAGCTGTGACTAATTCTGCAAAAAAAAAAAAAAAAAAAAAAACAAAACAAAAACAAAAACAAAAACAAAAACAAAAAAAAAAAAACAAACAAACAAACAAACAAAAAACTCTAATCCCTTAGGACCGGCACGAGATCCGATCTTGATAGCTACCTGGTGGGAGGGTGTTTTCTGAGTGAAACTCAATGCTTTGTTACAAAAACACCACACTCTATTCCCTTAGGACCAGCACAAGATCCGATCCTGCTAGCTACGTGACAGGAGGGTGTTTTTTGGGTAAAGCTTAAGGCTTTGTTACGGAAACACCAAGCTCTATTCCCTTAAGGTCGGCACGAGATCCGATCTCGCTAGCTACATGACGAGAGGGTGTTTTTCTGGGTCAAGCGGAAGGCTTGATTTCGAAAACCCCACACTCTATTCCCTTAGGGCCGGCACGAGATCCGATCTCGCTAGCTACCTGACGGGAGAGCTGACCTTTGGCCGAGCCTACAGCTGGTCGAAGTGATGAGCACGCACGCAAAACGCCAAACAAAAAAAAAATGGAACTGGGTTGAGGCCATGCCTCGGCCACTTTTGGCCGAGGCCCAACGCCACGTTTATCCCTGCCTCGGCCACATGCAAGGTGCACAACAATGAAGTAATTTGTCCTTTAGTTGACAGTTTTAGTGCAATTATACTCCTTATTACGTGGAATTTAATTTTGCCAACAGGTTTAATTTTAGCCATTGATCTCTTGATTTTTACGACTTATATATCTAAAATCTAAAAACATAATAAATGTGAATGAAGATTATATCCTTCATTTATGTCCGCTTTTTCTGTTAAGTTTTTTTTATACATTATGGTATAAAAGTTGTACTATATAATATTTTGGACAAATATACATCTACCGTTATAACTTCTGTTATCTTTTTCACTATTGTTATTATGCATATACCATATATTTCTTTTATCTTATTCAATAATAATAATAATAATAAATTAATAATATATACACATGATATAGTGGAGTTATATGTTTTTTTTTGAATACTACTGACTCTATTACAATGCAGTATCTGTTCATAACTACTTTCTCAACCTATTGGAGTTATATGTTAGTTACTTTTTAAAATACAAATATCAAATTTATTATTATTATTATTTACTACTACGTATAATTTAAACATCTAAAATCTAAATAAATTTAAATTTTAATATAAAGTACTAATATTGGGCACCTATTTTTTGCGCATTGCATATAAAAAAATACTGGTGTGTGTGTGTGTGTATATATATATATATATATATCAATTTTATTGATTATGTCCCAACTATTTAATTTTTACTCAATAAAGTTATCTATTGAGTAAAAATTAAATAGTTGATAATCGTATTGAATAGTTGAGTAATGTATTAGGTAAAAATTTAATAATTAGAGACTTTAATTTGATAAAATTTATAATCCTAGACTAATTGTGAATTATATCATAGTTAAGGGACAATTTTAGTTATTAACACTATATAAAACTTGCCTTTCAAAGAAAAAAAGACTATATAAAATTTAGTCATAGTATGTTTGTTACAAGTGATTATCAACAAAAACTTATCAAATATACCATATTGAGACTTTTTTTTTTTTTTTTTTTGAAAATATACCATATTGAGACTTTTTTTTTTGAAAACTACCATATTGAGACTTAATTGTACTATTTTACTTTTTTTTTTTTTTCACACGTACGAAGCTTAATTGTATTATTCCTTATATACTAAGGGAGCTAATTTAGAACTTATTTTTGGATAAAATGACATTACATTCACATATTTCAAAAATCACCCGTGTAATCGTTACCAGATCTGAGATCTACCAAACCGTATGTCGCAGTCAATCATCATTATTTTCAGATCTTTACGCGTCCTGGGAGCCAATCCTGGCCGTTCATTTCTTTGCTTAAAACCTATTTAAACCACTGGCCTCTGACCTTCTTTCCTCGTACACTCTCTTCTTTCAAAGCTAGTTCCAAACCCCACAGAAGGGAGGCTAAAATCTCTCAGATATATCAATCCCATTTCCTGTACTCTCTAACCCCATGGCTTTGTCCGTCGAGAAAACCAGCTCCGGCCGCGAGTACAAGGTGAAGGACATGTCTCAGGCCGATTTCGGCCGCCTGGAAATCGATCTCGCCGAGGTTGAAATGCCAGGGCTGATGGCTAGTAGGACCGAATTCGGGCCATCCCAGCCGTTCAAGGGCGCCAGGATTACTGGGAGTCTGCATATGACGATTCAGACGGCCGTTCTGATCGAGACCTTCACGGCGTTGGGCGCGGAGGTGAGATGGTGCTCGTGCAACATCTTCTCCACGCAGGACCACGCGGCCGCGGCGATTGCGCGTGACAGCGCCGCCGTGTTCGCGTGGAAGGGGGAGACCCTGCAGGAGTACTGGTGGTGCACGGAGAGGGCGCTGGACTGGGGCCCCGGTGGGGGGCCGGATCTCATTGTGGATGATGGTGGTGACGCTACGTTGTTGATCCATGAGGGGGTTAAGGCGGAGGAGGCGTTTGCTAAGAATGGGGCTCTTCCTGATCCGAGTTCTACTGATAATGCGGAGTTTCAGATTGTGTTGACTATCATTAGGGATGGGCTTAAGGGGGATCCCCAGAAGTATACCAAGATGAAGCAGAGGCTTGTTGGGGTTTCTGAGGAGACTACCACTGGCGTCAAGAGGCTTTACCAGATGCAGGATAATGGCACCCTCCTCTTCCCTGCCATCAATGTCAATGACTCTGTCACCAAGAGCAAGGTATCATCATTTCACTTAAATTTTGAATTTTGTTTGTTAGATCACAAAATGTGTAATAGGGCGGATCAGTATTTGGTTCAGTGTCAACTTCACTAGAGAGTGGAACAATCATAGTACTTCCAATTAAGTGGGAGGATATGTCTTTGGTGTCCTCATCCCCCAAAGAGGGTAAAACATGCACATTGTCACCCCCAAACAGGATAAAACACGCACATTGTCACGATCCATTGAGTGGGACGTTTAGTGTTGAGTACCACCCTCACTAGAGTGTGAAACACTCAATCTACACCTATCCATTAGGTGGGAGGGGACGAGTGCCCCAGATTTATACAAAATGGTGAAACACTCACAACGCACCTAGCCATTAAGTGAGATGAGGTGACACCCTCACAAGAGTGTGAAACACTCACACTACACTTACCCATTAAGTAAAGAGGACCCATGTCTGGTGCCAAACAGTCATATTCACACAAGAGGGTAAAGCACTCACACTACACTTACCCCAAGTGAAAGGACCATGTCAGGTGCCAAACAGTCATATTCACACAAGATGGTGAAACACCCATGGGGTACCTACTCATTAAGTGGAAGGATCAGTGTGTAGTATTATTTTCATGAGGATGAAACACCACATTGTATGATGAATTATGCTATGCGCTATTGATCTTTGTGTTGTGTTGTGGTTGCTAGTTTGACAACTTGTACGGATGCCGCCACTCCCTCCCCGACGGTCTGATGAGGGCCACAGACGTAATGATCGCCGGAAAGGTAGCAGTGGTGTGCGGGTACGGAGACGTTGGAAAGGGCTGCGCCGCAGCTCTAAAGCAGGCGGGCGCGCGCGTGATCGTGACAGAGATCGACCCAATCTGCGCTCTCCAGGCCCTCATGGAAGGGCTCCAGGTCCTCACCCTGGACGACGTCGTAAGCGACGCCGACATCTTCGTCACCACCACCGGCAACAAAGACATCATCATGGTAAGCCACATGCGCAAGATGAAGAACAACGCCATCGTGTGCAACATCGGCCACTTCGACAACGAAATCGACATGCACGGGCTCGAAACATACCCGGGCGTGAAGCGGATCACCATCAAGCCCCAGACCGACCGGTTCGTGTTCCCCGAGACAAAAACCGGCGTCATTATCCTCGCCGAGGGTCGGCTCATGAACTTGGGGTGCGCTACCGGACATCCTAGTTTTGTGATGTCGTGTTCTTTCACTAACCAGGTGATTGCCCAGTTGGAGCTCTGGAAGGAGAAGAGCTCCGGGAAATACGGGAAGAAGGTTTATATTTTGCCCAAACACTTAGATGAGAAGGTTGCGGCCTTGCATCTTGGGAAGCTTGGGGCTAAGCTCACTAAGCTTACGCCGGACCAGGCTGCGTATATTAGTATTCCTGTTGAGGGGCCTTACAAGCCTGCTCACTACAGGTATTAAATCAACGGAATAGAAGTATTGTTTGGTGTGGGCATTTTGGATGGGATGTTTTGAAGCAAAAAGTCTTTGGCGTGAATAAGGTTGAGATGGAGGGGTGGTGTGGTGTGTCTATGCCTTTGTTTTAGACTTTTAGCGGCTGCAGTACGTAGTTTAGATTATCTCCTTTCTGTTTATGAATTTTCGTCAGAAATATATTGAGATCATTTTTCTTGATTTTCGATTTGTTTAAGGTAAGATGGTATTCCTTAGAATCTTCATTTTTTTTTTGTCTTTTAATGATTTGGTTAAGATCTGGCGTTAACATCAAAACTCTACATCTTAGATATTACATTGGCAAAGTCAGCTTTAAAATATATCCTCATAGCAACACTTTAGCCGCTATAACCAAAAGTCTCCTTAAAACTTTTAAATGACCCAAATTTATAATGATTTGACAACCAAACTTATATTACTTCCTCATTCAACTATAAAGAAATTTAACCAGCCAATTTTTAAGTACAGATGTCAATCAAGTAACATATGAAAAATCTTCTAAAGTTTGTTTGTTTTTTTTTTTTAAATTTTATTTTGCCAATTAAGTTTAATTTGAAGATTTTAACTATTAAACCTTAAACCTAATCAACAGCACTCCTCTTTGGACTTACGGTATAAGGCGTTTTGAATTAACAGTAGTTAGCTTTGACAGTGTCTCTGAGAAGGCATCATGCAAAATAAGAATGAAAAATTATTGGGAAGAAAGCAAGGAGAAGAAGCAAAATAAATTGCTCATCATTTTACCCAGTAAAATTATTACCAAATTTAAAAAACAATAAATAAAAAATATTACCATTTGGTATAATTTATACTCCGTAATAGTTTCTTTCAATAATTTATAATAGTCAATTTCTTGTTTCTTTCAATAATTTATAATAGTCATTTTCTTTTAATAATTTATATATAATAGTTAGCAATCCTTGGTATGTTTGGTTGAATGGAAAAAGTTTTCAGATAATTTTTTCTTTTTGTTTTGGTTCATGAAATTCATTTTTCATTTCTCACATTTAAGGAAAACAAAATCCTAGGTAAGACATAAAATTTTATTTTCCTGACTATTTTACCCTTATTATTCTTTATTAATTTTATTTTTATTGTTAATATTTTCAGTAATTTACTTTCCACCAACCAAACAATGATATTTATCTTTCATCTCCTCAATTTTTCATAGAATTTCAATTCTATTCCCCTTAAATATTTTTCTTGAACCAAACCCGCCCTTAGTTTCTTTCATCTTGATTCTTGAAAATGCATACAGAAAGAAGAATATATCATACAATTCATCAAACTTCCGAAACAGACAAACTCTAAGTTGATTAACTCTGAGCAGAGAGCCTTTTATGTGTTTCATTTGAGCTCCCTTTCTAGTTCATATATATACAAGATTTTTCCAGAAGCAAAACATTTAAGATGACATTTGACAAGAATAATCTCACATAATCTTTGAATGATTAATAAGTTCTTAGTATAATGCCATAGATTCCCATTGGCATCAAAGTGGAATTGCTTATACATATAAAGTGGATACATGGATGGAGTTAACCCGAGCAAATTCACACCTATAACCATAAAGTCATGAGTTTGAATCTCTGCTCTTCGGTTTGAGCTGATCAGCTATGGATAACCTAGTTTACTTTCTTGTAGTCATTTGACGACTAGGATCACTAGGCAGGTTTACCAACATATGATCATATGATCGAAAGGATAAGTTTCCCTCGTTGTTTAAAAAAAAAAAAAGAAGTGGATACATGGATCTTCTCAAGTATACAACAGAAGCCTAAAAGATTAGTGTAAAATCCCAATGAAGAACAATTAGGCAATTTCATTTAATTTTGCAGTGGTATGAGATCGATCAGGAATTGATATCACTGACCTCTCCTCTAGCACACCTGGTGATAATCTCACACCCTCTGTTGTAAGGGTGGGAAGCGGCAGGGCCCTTGCAGTTGTAGTACGAATCACCAGGGGTATCACACGGCACCAAATCTCTCTTCAAAGTGTCATAGCTTATGTACCTCTTCTGCATCACCAAAACCCTTCTGCTCATCTCAGACTCCATCTCTTCCTCCATACCCATGCCACCGCAATCCCTCATTTTCCCACCGCAAAACCTCCTCGATTCCACTGAATTCGGGTCAAAAACTGAAGACCCACCACAGATTCCCAAATGGGCATTCAACAAAAGAAGGGCTAAGAAGATGGTACAATGTTTGGTTTTTAGCATCTTGTGATCAAAAAAAAAGAAAAAAAGTTTTCCTGGTAGCCTGTACTTGTAGCGATCTTGAATGTGAGATTCCAGAGAGTGATAAAATGGGGGCTTAAAGAATGAAAATTCTGGCAAAAGGAGGGAGGAGTGTGACTGTTGTGAGTGGCCCCAAAGAAACAACATGATTTGATCCTTGCACGAGTTGGAGTAATGCACCAAGTTTGTCATCATCATACATTTATTATTTAAAAAAACACACACACACACACACACAATCACAAAGTTAAAAGATGAGAGCGATTTATTGATCTTCTTAATTTGAATCAATCAATTATGATTAACTTAGATTGAGCGATCTATTGATCTTCTTAATAATCTTATGTTGACAATGAGATTTATCAGTATACACTCACGTATAATAGTGACAATGAGTTTTCTGTAAAAAAAAAAAAAACAAAAAAACTTATATCCGTGTTGAATACTGCCTATAAAATGTAAAACATGGACATGGGCACGTAACACATTTTTGTTACAGCTGGTCAGTTAGTAGTTGAAAACGTAATTGCATAAATGACCAATGAACCTTACACTGAAAGAATGTACTGTCGGAGATGTAAAAACGCTAGCGTTCAGCAAGGCACTGCTCTCCGTATAGGTAGGTGTAAGACAAGACGGCATTGGTTGCTAAGTCGGTTCGAGAACTCCTAATGTTGGGGTGGGTAGATTTTGAGCTACTGTTCCGGCTTAGCGTCCTATGGGAACTCCTTTAGGACATGCTGACTCAACCAACGATGGCTCCAAACGGGGGAATAGGGTTAAAGGGGTCTAAAAGAGCTCATTCAAAAGGCTAGTTTTTAGCTTTAATTGAATTTGTTTCTTTTTCCCCCCTATTAACCCCCCGGAGGTGAATCAGAAGGGAAGGAAGCCCTCGTGCAAGACGTGATAAGTGCAGCTGCCATGAAGGGGAGTTACATTAACTCCCATGGGTAACCTAAACTGGTTTATCTCCTTATGGTCCTTTGCTGGCTAAGGTCACAGGGCGATAATTTACTCACATACTCACGCAGTGAAAAATGGGATTTACCTTATTAATCCAAAAAATTAATTTTTTTTTTATATTCAACACCCCGTTGTCATCCCTATGTGTGCCATATATTTACATAATAATAAAAGAAAGAAAAGTTATTAACAAGTCTAAAAGTGCAATATAAATTATTTATTTATTTAAATGTGTACCATACACCTACTACAGGGTGGGATTACCCTACTGCTTCATATACATTGCTACAAGGAGTAATGGAGGTAACATATATGTGCAGGAGGGTGGCCCACCACTACCCTCCAATTTTGGTGGGATTGCACCCTTTTCAACAACCAAAAGTGTGCCATTGTCTTTCTTTCTACAATGCAATTTGACTTTAGTCTGGGGTGGGCTGTGCTGCTATATGCACAGTCATGCACAAGTAATGAGTTGGATATTGAGTTATTTCATAAAATAGTCCCTAGATTATACTGATTTTATGATTTTAGTCTTCAATTTCTAATTTCATCCAATCAAATTATTAACTTAAATTTTGGTCTTACATTAAACAATCGTCGAAAATGAGGGCAACAAAAGCAATTTCCATGGGAATAAATGGCGTGTCATCATTGTCACTTGTTTGGACACTAGTTCGATAATTTAAAATTCATATGTAATTGTATTTGTGATCAAGTACTTTATAGTTCGTCCGGACATGTTTGACAATGACATTTGAGATGATGTATCATTTGTCGGTTTGTAAAGTGATATCATACATTCTAACGTCATTATCAAACATTATTGATTGAATCTGAGTTCCTTCACGGTTAGATATAGCATTTACAATCATAAAATGACTACTTTAACCGTGAAATAACCGAAATACAATAGTGTTTTATTAAAATATATAAGCATCGAGACTATTTCTTTGATTTTTTTATTAATTTAATATTTTTTTCTTTCATTATTATATAACTACTTTAGCCAATTAAGGAAAGCTAATTTAAAAATACGCATTGGACATTGATTTAATCGCGCAACGCGTATGTGATAACTAGTACAAAAATAAAAGATAATCTTTCTTTCTTAAAAAAAAAAGACAAATCTTTTTTTAGTAATTAAGGTTGCTAACAAGTTCTCAATGTTGGAAAAGTATGAAAATTACCTAATTACCATCAAATTCAATTACCATTTAGGATGTGTTTGGAAAGCGAGAAAATGACTTCTGTAAAATGAGTTATTTTTCAGGAAATGATTTCATTTTTAGTGTTTGAGTGTATTCTGGAAAACTGTCTTTGTGTGTTTGGTTCATTTTCTGAAAAAATAGTAGAAATGTATAATTAATATATAAGCTAATAATATTTGTAATAAATAATAATAAAAAAACCTCGTTGCTCTGATTTCTAGCAGAAATCAGAGCCGGCGGACTGATTATTTTCGGCAGAAATCAGTCCGCCGGACTGGAGAGGGACGGCTTGAGTTATTTCCATAGTCAACATAAATCATTTTCCGTTGACCACATTTTCCGGACGTTGCCAAACACCAAAAGTCAGGAAAATAATTTTCGAAAATAATTTTCCAGGTTACCAAACACACCCTTAATAGAGTTGTTGGCAATAAATAAATAAATAAATAAAGATTTTGGGATATTTAGTAAATAGTTGTTAGCTAATTGTGTTAGTGAGTTTGAATTGTTGATAACATTAGCTGATTGTAGAAAGATGTTTGGTAAATTAGCTTTTAACTAATAGCTGATTACATGCAAATGACTTTCTCAAAAAACTTATCGAAAAAGCTGCTTTAAGCAGTTTTTTTTGAATTTTAACATTATGGAGCAATAAGTTATTACAAAAAGCTAATTAATCAAACACTAATATTGATTGTTTAACAAATCAAACAACTAATAGTGGTTAAATAAGTCACTATGTTGCTAAACATGACCTTTATTACGTAAAACTAAAAATTAAGGACCAAAATGGTAACAACCATATAGTTGAGGGAGCATTTTAGAAATGTAGTGGTTGGTTTCGCAAAAAAAATAAAATAAAATAAAATGTAGTGGTTGGACAATCAAAATCAATGCACTTGAAATCATGCTTGTTCATGTGAAAGTGTTTGATTGTTGTCTACTTAGCTTATTGGGTTCAGTGTTTTTCTTGTTTGATTAATTGGTGCAGGCCAGTAAGGCTCAACCAACACCATTTCTTTTATTATTATTATTATTATTATTATTATTATTATTATTATTATTATTATTATTATTTATTTCTATAAAATAATTTCACACTATATGATTACAATCTTCACAGATCATGTATAAAAAAAAAGGTACGGAGTATTAATTTAATTATTCCCTATGTTATATTTCCTATCAACGTTGTTTTATATTTTACATTAAGAAGATTAGACCGGTGAAGAGTTTAAAATTTTTAATTTCACTATCAAAATTTTCTTAAGATAATTTTATTTATAGAAAATTGCACTTTTAATCTTATGACTATATGACTCTTGTTAATTGTAACACTTGATTTTAAAAACTAACAAATTAGTCCTTTAACTATGACTTTTTAACAAATTTGGTCCTTCCGGTCAAATCACTGGTCAAATTTGACCGTAAAATTGTAATGGACAAAATCTTGAGGATAATTTAGTCATTTGTTCTCTTTTCTTCTTCTTTGCGCAGGAAGCCATGGAAGACTACGAAGTCACTTCCCTGTGATGATCCCAATTGAGTTTCTCCCTCCCTCAAACCTTCATCACATCTCTCTCTACACTCTCTCTCCGCCCAAAATTCAATTAGGATGTATCTAGGGATGAGCAAAATTGCGGTTAACCACCCGTTAACACCGAAAAATCGATTATCAGTCGCTTTCGATTATTAATCTTAAAAAAAAATTGGAAATTTTCCAGTTTTTTTATTATTTCATGGTTATTATGAGTCAGTTATCTGTCTAACCGATATATATATATATATATATATATATATATATATATATATATATATATATATATATATATATTACAATTAAGTAAGCCATTCAGCCCATAGCTGATAGCCAAGAGCCCTAGACCCATTACTCCACTAGCCCACGCTAAGACGACTCAATTATTGTTGCATGGACCATAGACCACAATTGTGTGGATCATAAATAAAAAATACATTTTTAATATACTAAAGATACATTAATTTTGTACATAAAATACATTATATTAGAATACATTATTATTTTTTGAGTACTACTGACTCTGTTACAATGTAGTATCTGTTCATAGCTACTTTCTCAACCTACTGAAGCACAACGAGTCAACAGTTGTCTCTACTGAGACTCGAAAATACATTGTCAACCGTATATGTTCATAGAATATTATTTAAGTATTGAAGTATATTATTTTATATATACAAGGGAAAAGGGTCAAATAGGCCCTCGAACATTTCATAAGGAGTCAATTAGGTCCACGAACTTTTAAAACTTGCAATTAGACCCTCAAACATGTCAAAATGAGGCAACGAAGCCCACAAACAGGTAATTGACCTGTTATAACAGGTCATTTGGAATTTCCGGCCACCAGCGACAATTTCCGGCCACCGGCGACAAAGTCCGGCGACCGGCGACGACCGAATCGTCGCCGTCTCCGGCGTCGCAGAGAAGGCGGCCAGATCGCCGGTGGCCGGAAATTCCAAATGACCTGTTATAACAGGTCAATTACCTGTTCGTGGGCTTCGTTGCCTCATTTTGACATGTTTGAGGGTCTAATTGCAAGTTTTAAAAGTTCGTGAACCTAATTGACTCCTTATAAAATGTTCGAGGACCTATTTGACCCTTTTATAAAATAATATACCTTCAATATAAAAATAATGTACTTTTAATATAATAAAAATGTAACTTATATTGCTAGTCCATGCAATAATTTGTCAACGGCTAAGTCTAACCAAAATCGGTGACCGATAACCTAAATCCTAATCGCAAATTCGCAATCCTAATCGCAAATTCGCAATTCCCAAATCGCAAGTTCAGACTTCCCCACTCCTCCGTCGACGGCTCGTCGGGCTCGATGCTCTCCCCTCCACTCGTCTTCTCCGACCTCCATTGTTGCTCTACGAGTCTTCTCTAGCCCACGCCTAAGTCTACGCCCTCAGCCTCAGTCCTCAAGGCCAGCCCCTCGCGTCGTCCTCAGACGCCATCACGCCGAGTCGCCAACGCCTACACCTTTCCGCCCAGTCAGCCGAGACGCCGGTGGCCCCTCTCCGCCCAGTTGACGACGCTGAGTCAGTCCGTCCGACGTTCCACCTCCGGACCTCCCCCCTCAGGTAAATTTTTTAATTATTGTTTTTAATTTTTTTTTTTAATTTGCAATATTTTATTAAGTGTATCTTTTATGAATAAATCATTTTATTTTTAATAGTAAATATGTTACTTTGGCATAATGTATTTTTTTTGAAGCTTGGCACTTTGGCAGAATGCTCTTCAATTTTTCATGGATTGTTTTTGTAGTTTGTTTGTCACTTTGGTTTAAATTAATATGTGTTGATTGTTGGTGTTTGGACATGGACTGAGGACTTTTTGTAATGTTTGGGAGTTGTGAATTTGCTCTTTGTACTTTGGGCAGTGACTAGCAGTTGACAGTAACATTTATTTTGGACTAAACATTTAAATAGGATGCATGTATATCTAAATTTTTTATTTGACTTTGGAATGCTAACTTTTGGTCAGTTTTTTTTAACCGACCTAGACCGTTTCGGTCAGTCATAGAACCACTTTCGGTCGCTTTCGGTCAGTTACGAGAGTCAAAAATCACAGTCGGTTAATCGGTCTGTTACTAGAGTCAAAAATCACAGTCGGTTATTCGGTCGGAACCGACTGATCGTTTGCTCACCCCTAAACGGAAGTGTAGTACAGTTTTTAATTAGTATCTGTTATATATTTGCTAGATTCTATATGTAATTTTTACAGTGATTACATAACTTTTTTTTGCTCATAAACTGTGATGAAGAACACATTTGTGATAGATACAATTTAGTTTACTAATGCCAAGTATGAACAGAGAACATATTAAACTGTTTTATCTTTTTTGTTTTCGAATAAAGGTATTTTTCTCTGAAGAAATAAGCTTTCTCTGAAGAAATAAAACTGTGTAAAACTTTGGCATTACAACTGTGTTCTTTGATTATGAGCCAAGGTAAAGGTATTTTTCTTTTTTTTTTTTTGCTCATAAACTGTGATGAAGAACACAGTTGTAATGCCAAAACTGTGTAAAACTTTGGCATTACAACTGTGTAAAACACAGATATAAAGTAAACTGTATAAAACTTTGATACTAATGCCAAGATAAAGGTATTTTTCTCTTAAGACATAAACTGGAAAAATACCTTTATCTTCAACTTTTTGTTTTCTCTTGGCACCTATAGTAATAGACTTCTCTAATTTCTTCATTCTACTGGAAGTAGAATGGTGTTTCTACATCCTTCACACAAGCATTCTTTTCAATTAACAAATCATCCAAAACTGATTGAAGTTATGCTCTAATTATGTATTTGATGTAGTCAAACCACTCCATTTTTTAAAACTTTGCTTTATGGTGCTTAGTAGTGATTATTTTCTGAAAAATTTATATATAAGAGTGTATAGTTGTAAGTTTATAATGTAATTTTAAGTAATACTGCATACAAAACTTTGAGCTTTTGAAATTTTTTTAAAACACAAAACTGTAAATTAATTCCCATATTTTTATAACAGAAGTATCTTTGAATAATGCATCTTCCTGGATGATACAGTGTACCATAAATATATGTATAATCCAATTTTGTTTGTGGCTCTAGTTTAACATAAATGTGGTACTTAGGTATGTCCCTTCTATATTGGTTTTTTAATAATTTGACTTAGAATATATGGAGTATGATCCAATTTTGTTTGTCTTAAATTTACTTAAATTGATCTTCCAGTTTGTCTTTTATTGACATTTTTTTTGGTTTTTCTATTTTATGGAAATGCAGATTGTAAAGGTTCATCTTACAGATATGTATGGTGCATAGGTATGTCCATAACAACATTCAAACTTCAAGATCTGTGGCATGGCGCAACCTAAGAAGAACCTCAAGAATTTGATCCCACTCTTCATCCTCCTCTCTCTCTCCGCCCTCTTCCTCTTCTCCTTCTCCCCCGCCACCCCAATCCCCGCCACCGTTCCCACTCACCCCACCTCCCAGCCCCAGCCCTCGCATCTCCAAACCCCAATCACCACCACCGCCGACAACAAGAGCTTCACCTTCATCATCAAAGTCCTCACCTACAACCGCCTCTCCTCCCTCTCCCGCTGCCTCAACTCTCTCGCCGCCGCCCACTACGATGACCACGCCGTCCACCTCCACATCTTCATCGACCACTTCCCAGTCCCTGCCAAAGCCTCCCTCGATGTTGACCGGAACCTCAATTCCTCCAGGCACATTCTCGATTTCGTTGATGGCTTTGGCTGGAAATTCGGCGCTAAGGTCGTGCACTACCGCACTTCCAACGCTGGCCTGCAGGCGCAGTGGCTGGAGGCCTGGTGGCCTAGCTCCGACGACGAGTTCGCATTCGTCGTCGAGGATGATCTCGAGGTTTCGCCTTTGTACTTTCGCTTTCTCAAGAATCTGATTGTGCATTATTACTACAATGCTTCCAATTTCAGTCCGATGATCTACGGGGCATCCCTGCAGCGTCCGAGGTTTGTGCCAGGTACTATGCTTTTCTCAGATTGTTTTTAAGTACCGTATAACCAGCTATTTGTAAAGATCAGAATCATGCCAATTTGGGGGTTTTTGTTTTTTCTTTGAATCCTGGCTTGTGTTAGGGTTTTCATCTGTTGATCTAGGATTTAGATAGATTAAGGATAATAAAATAAACAAGTTCAATAATTTATCATATAATGATATGTACCAAGGAGTTAGCTGATGAATTCATTTATTGTCATGAAATTATGAGCTAGGCCATTATTGATCAACATTGTTGTGTTTTAAGTTTAATACTTGTTGCAATCTTTATGTGTGATAACAACTTGAAAATCATCATAAAAAGGAGGAAGTATAGACTTCTGAGGGGCATGCTCTAGAAATATAGACTAGCACGGGTAATATTTGATATAATTGAACTTGTATTATGAAAGTGAAATTAAAGATGTGATTGAGTATATAACTTTAATGCAACTGGACTTGCATGCACTTTGGGACACATAGTTGCTTGCATGGGTTGCACCTTATCAATGATCTTCATGTGAACATTAGTGTATTAACACCTTTGAATATGGACTTCACCTTAAAATTAGTGTATGTGCAAACAAGTTCATGTGACTTTAGTATGGTATTTACTGTGACAAAAATGTGACATTTTTTACAACCTTAATCACATAAACAAAATTCATGGTAGTATTTTGGGGGTTTTATTTATGTGCATATTAAGATGATACCAGGCTGTGCATGAGTCGCTTAGTCGGAAAATAAACTTCTTTTGCATTTTATGCTTGGCTATTGGGCCTTTTTTTAAACGACACTTCTAGCAGTTGCCACTGCATTTGATTTTTTGCTTATATTTAGTGGTCTGAATTGGTTGTGACCAACAGGTAAGCATGGAAACAAAATGGAAATAGATAGTAGAACTCGAGTCTTTTTGTATCAGTTAGTTGGCACTTGGGGTCAACTTCTGTTTCCAAGACCATGGAAAGAATTCCGTTTGTGGTATGACACACACAAGTCTAAGGGCATGAAGCCTGTTCTTGACGGGATGGTAATGTATGCTGCACCCTCTCTTCCTTCTTTCTCTGGTCTTAAGTGGATGTCAATGCACTTTGGCATCACAACTGTGTACTTTTGCAGGTTACAACAGGATGGTACAAAAAAATGGGCGAAAGAATTTGGACTCCTTGGTTTATTAAATTTATTCATGCTCGTGGTTACTTCAATATCTATACCAACCTTCTGTATGAAAGAGCGCTTAGTATCTCACATCGTGATGCTGGCGTTAACTATGGGAAGTCAGTTGGACCAGATTCAAATTTAGTTAGTGAGAATTCTATTGATATCAACCACTTGGAATTTCACCCTTTGCATAGCATGAAGTGGTATGATTTCTGCTTCAAAGAAGTTTTTCCAGATAGAATTGTACAGAATTTCAATGAACTTGGGACTGTTATCCATTCTGTGCAGAAAATGAGTAATGTTATACTTGTGGCCCTATATCAGGAGTCAGAGTCAGTTGTTAGGAACTTGCTCTGCCATTTTGAGAGGTTGTATATTCGGAATTACATCTTAATGGGCCCAAAATCGGATCTCCTACTTGATCTTGCAATAAGAGGGCACCCTGTGATTGATACTGACAGACTTTATGATAATATAAGAGTCTATGACAAATCTAACTTCAATGAACCTACTGTGGAACTGACTAAGGATATTTTTGTCAAGGCCTATGTGGTTAAGAAAACCTTGGAACTTGGATATGGTATTATGGTGGCTGATTGCAACAGGGTTCCTCTGAACAGTGAATCCTTTCTGGATTTCATTGATACTGATGCAGTTAATGACTTCTTTGTGGGGAAGAACTTAGAACTAGTTTTTGCCAGGAGCTCATCTTCTGCTGCGAAGACTTGGGGTGACAGTATCTTGACCCAATTAGGTGCTGAATTGATCACAGCCACATCAAGTGATTCAGATCCAACAGGAAAGAATTTCGTGTATGTGGTTAAAAAGTTATTTGAGCAGAAGGGTGTTAAATTCAATACCTTTGATGAAAACAAATCTAGTTTAAATATCAGTTCCTTAGATGCTAGCCAAACGCCGTTTATACAGGATAGAGGAAAATTTGTACTTTGGTCTTCAGAGACGAGCACAAATTTGATTCAGCAAC
The DNA here is from genome assembly GCA_003576665.1 of Ipomoea trifida. NCBI lineage: Eukaryota > Viridiplantae > Streptophyta > Magnoliopsida > Solanales > Convolvulaceae > Ipomoea > Ipomoea trifida. The sequence continues at coordinate 15,450,345 of CP025656.1, read as the reverse complement.
AGCTTGTACAATTAGGTCTTTGGATTGTGGATAGTGATATGTCATGTACTGCTGTCATTTGCTACCCTTCATAGCTTTTGGTGGCATTAGTAGCAGTTAAATTATAATCCTGATGGACCAAAAGTGTTGCAAAGAAGTGTTTTGGAGAATTGGCAACTCCAAATTGCATGTTATATATATATGATGAAAACAAAAATGTTTTTTTAACATTATAAACAAAGTTGCAATTTCAAAATTTTGGATTATCCATTTATAATGTTATTCTTAGATTTCATGGTTAAAGATCATTTATGAAACTTTTGGTTTCAAAGATTTAATGATGCCCAATTTGTCTACTCAAATTTGCTTAAGAGGGGGTGTTTGGGTATAGCTTGTTTGACTAACTTGGTCAATCAACCAAAATTGATACTACGTATTTGGGAGGTTTCAAAACATTGTAATGGCAAAAGCTCTCAACATTATTATTAATAAAAAAGAGATTTTGAACTAGTTTTAGTAGGACTCTCAACTTACGTGTTAGAGAGAAATGAAGTAAACGACTTCTAAGGCTCTCTTATTTCTCTATTTCCTTTTCTACGTTGCATCAAAGCGTTTATTTTTCCTATTAGGAGCTCTACTGGTCCCTGCCAATGTTAAAGTATCATTTTCTATCAAAGATAAAACATTTATTAAATATGTTTTGAAATTATATACTCCGCAATATTGTATTTTATATTTTACAATAACATAAATATTAAACACTTTTATTGTAATAAAAATAAAAACGACAATTTGAGTAACACAAACAAATAATACTCCGTATTACAAAGAAATTAAACAAAACCATTTATGATGCTAATAATTATAAGAAAATGACTAATAAGAAAATATGTAATATAAAAAACAAAAATTAGATATTAATATAACAATAAACAAATAATAATATTAATATTAGTAACACTTGTGGACTCGCCACCTCTGGTTCGCATTCATTGCTCTGTCTGCGTTCTCGGTTGGCCGGAGGTTGTGGAATAATTTTCGTGGTAGGACGCAGAAACCGTCTTCCGAGACGGTGGATGTTTCGGCTCCAGTGGATGGAGAAGGTGCTGATTGGACAACCATGACCTCGGATTTGGTTGCGAGGAGGAGCCCTAAGGATATTATCCAATATGTTTTAATTTGAAGCACTCTTCCATGGCTTCTGGTGCATAGGAGAAGAAAAGAGAGCAAATGACTAAATTGCCCCAAGATTTTGTCCATTACAATTTTCCGGCCAAATTTGGTCGGGAGGACCAAATCTGTTAAAAAAATCATAGTTAAAGGACTAATTTGTTAGTTTTTAAAGTCAAGCTTTCCTACTACTTTTTCTGAGGAACTAATATCCATATTAAATTAAGTTTTAAGGCCAATTCTTAAAGATTTTGTAAAAGTTCATTGCCTCATTAGTTTAGGTACCACTGTATTAATGCATCATCATTGATTACACAATTCATAGTTCACGCCTACAACATGCAAGACAACCTCCTCAGTCCACCCCGCTGATGGAAGTGTGGACACTAATGTAACTAGCTAATTCACTATCAATGATCATTGTATTAAGAGTAATACTACACCTTCTCATTTTCTACTCCCGGCTTACTTTTTACTCCCAGCTTACGTGTCATATTCTGATTCATCTAGAAAAATTAGTGAGCCACATTTTTTGTTATTTACTTTTTCTTCTATAAATCAAATCATGACACATGACAGAAGTTTTACACCAAAAGAGTACATGTATCATTTTCTTTGTATTAATGTGTTTGGCATTCTATCTCGCCTCAAGGCCTCCACACCTTGGCCTTACAAGATTGTAAAAGGGTAAATCACGGTGACTCGGTCAACCCATTTGGTGGGAAGACCAGTGTCTCGTGCTTACAAAGAGTCACCCCTAAGGGTAAAACTCCCACACTGCGGTTGTCAAGGTTCGATCCTGTGTTCTTGTCCACAATCTACCACCTAAGAACTGTCTTTCATGCCAAAGGTGAAGGAAGAGGTGGGCCGAGTGGCAAATGAAGAATCCGTAATCCCCTGTTGTCATCCCTAGTTAAAATCCAGTATTCTACTACATTGGTTTTACATGAGCAAAAAGAGAATTTTATAAGAGCTTTATCCCTGTGAATAGCTCTACGGAACAAAACAGCAAAATAAGACATTTTAGATCTGAAAATATGAAGTGAATATTAGTGCACATACTAGTAATAGAAATGATGTGTGATAATTTGAGAAAAGGAAAAACACTGACTTCATTCTTCCATCTCTGGAATGAAATGCCAAATTAGGTATATTTCTCTTCAACATTCGACTAACAACTAAAATTCACGGTCACCTTCTACCTGAAATGAAGTTTCCACACCTCTCGGACATTCGAGGAACCATCTGCAAACTCAGCCACGAGAACAGCTGCAAAAACACCTGATGAAGTAGGAGTTCAAATATCAGTTGTCGAATGTGTTAACAACACTAAAAAGGGTACATTCACAGGCTTGTCCTTTGTGCTCACTGTACAGTCAAGTTTTCGTAAGATTAAACTAGCCAAGCTCATCTATGCTTTGTATTTTATTTTACTGTATCTTTTCTTTCATAGCGGGGTGCACAGGTGAAAAATGGTGGTGACTTCAAAATAACAAGGGAATAAAACTAGAAGAACTTGGCCTTGCCACAACTCAACTTTATACAGGTTTTCAGCATTTTGAGATAGCAATTGGCGTTGTTTTCAGAAATGAACAGAATGCAAGCAAGAAATCACTTGAATTGAACAGAATACCCAACCCCCTACTTGAACCTTATCAGTTGTATGCAGTTTTCAGAAACCATGCAAACCTCTCTTGTTTCCAAAGATGGAAGACTAATCCCTCCCTAACTCTTCTACGTGTGAGAATTTGGATGAAGGCTTTGAAGTTTGAACATCGGAACATACTCTTTAGGACAAAGGCTGGATTGCAAGGAATGATTAGCAAGTTTCAACTGTCCAGAGACGCACGCCATGGGAACAAGGTAAAAAGCTAAAGTTTCACTAGTTTTACCACTCGAGTTCCACTGGGGAAAGTCTAAGAATTATTTCCATTCAGTTAGCCAGTTAGGAATACCATAATATAATCTTGAACCATATTACTCCGAAAATGTGTCTGCAAACTGGCAAATTGTACATGTACAATGTACTGCGTTGCCATGTGTCTAATGTTTGAAAGACAGTGTGTATGCATTTGACTAGATGTAAATACATGAATCTGCACTAGAGCCTTACAGGTGGGGTGGTTGCAATACTGATCGTTTAAAATTAGAGAATTTCCATCAAAAGTTAGCATTCTTCTTACATAACTAGTGCACCCAAATAAAAATATAAGGCACCCTAGGAAAATCTCAAGCTAGTGAGCTAAGGGAGAATCTTTTATAATTATCTCATCCTATAATGCAGTGCCTGATTGAAAACAAAAATTATAGAAGAGTCACATCCCTTTACCTTTCTATCTACATAAAACAACATAATGATCAAATAACTTAAGAAAGTATGCCCATGCATTAAACTTTGCAAGCCCGCATATACAAACTCATAACTATGCTAAAGCAAAGCTTACCATCTTTCTCCACCATGGAAATAAACCGTCTTGATCCCCCACCAACTCCAAAGTAATGCTTTTTAGCGGCTACATAGACAACTCCATGAGGACTACATGTGCACTGTAAATATGAAAAGAATCAGAAAGATCAAGAATAAAGAAATCCTTCAAAAAAGATAAATCAAAAGCTAAATATAGAGCACCTTTTTAATAAGTTTATAGAGACTGGGGAGTGCAGAAATTGAATACACTGTTTCAGCCATGAGAACTATATCATAACCAGCAGTGTTGTTCACAGTTTGACATTCGTTTATACCATTTTCATCAGAAAGTATTTGAGGAAGAATGCGATGAACTTCACTCCAGTCCCCTGCAAAGTAACGCAGTTCGGCCTCAGAATTGCATTTTTCTGTGGAGGATACTGATATCTGCTGAGTATTGGCATTTACATTTGGAATGGTGAGGCACTGCAGGACTTCAGCATTAAAATCCTGAAAGTGCACAGCAGCAGCACCCTAATGCACCAAATAGAGAGATATGTTAAACACCAGAGAAACAGGCAAGCTTGTAAGTTGTAATTAAAGAAATCACGTTTAAGTACACCTGAGAGAATGCAAATATCCCAGGAAGTCCATGACCACAGCCAAGCTGAAATATTTATTTAAAAAAGAAAAGCATCATTAGCATTGATTATTGAAGAGAATACAGTAAATCCCAATTCCATCATGGCATCATGCAACTATATAGCAGTGACAGTGTGACAGTGTCTATAGCTGCTTCCGTCTAGAAAGATTACAACAGTTCTAACACAAGCCAATTTAGACTGTTGACAAAATGAGAGCACTATTAGTACACAACAGACTGTTAAAAAATTCCTCATTGCCACATCCCGGAATAGAAAGAATAAAGACAAGAAATGCATAGACTGTATGCTACACAACTTTTTTTAATAGCTTGAGAAGAAGTCAAAGGGAGCAAGATTTCAGCATTCACAATCCTTCATTTGTTTTTCAATGCTATGGAAAAAATAAAATAAAAATTTCTTAAAGAATACTTTCTTTCAGTAGTCAATATATTTAAGTATCTAATAAAACATGCTCCATATTTTGATATGTAACTATTAACTAATAGAGATACACAAGCATAATATACTCCTTGGTCATTTAAGAGGATGACAAATATATAACCTTGAATAGAACAAAATCAATGTAGAATGCTCACTTATCAAAACAACCATCTGTTTATATTATCTCTATTCAGCAAATATATTGCTACTGCAATCCAGAGGAGACTTTGGGTCCTTTTAGATCTAGAATTTCATACATTCAATTTAAGAAGTATTACAACTGCCTTACACAGCCTAATAAGGTGCATGTTTCTCCAGAAATTTTATCCTCCTCTCTAGAGAACACCAGCAGATTGATCTTTCATGTCCCCCATTCACAAACGGTTCAAGAATAGAGCCTAAGGTGTGAGTCAATCATGCAAAGGCAATTCTTCATCTAGAGAGGAAATCCTTCGAGCTTTCTGACAAAGGGCCTTTTGAAGAAGATGCTTTGTGTAGTGAGTGGAAATGGGAAAGGGTTTAGCCTCTTTAGCTGTTACACTTAGCTCTCCAATTTATTATGATTTTTTCAATGATCTGCCTCTTTTTACCTGTCTCTTTTCACCGTCAGATAAGAAAGGCCTTCTAATCCCCTAGAAAGAGACATTTTAAAGAGGGGGAAGAATATTCTAGAGAGAAATAAAAAGGATTTTCTCATCAACACATAGTTCATCTTGTCATTTAAAATTTGAGAACTGATAGCATATGCAAATCGTAGAAATGTCAATAGCTTAATACTGCACACAAGAAACAATAAACTGGTGATCCAGAGAAATATAAGAGAAAAGGAAGGGAGGGAGGGTTTTGAGCTAATAGCATAGTATTTCCAAAGGCATAATAACAAATTGAACCACACCAACCACTATGGGGCAACTTACATGGCTATAAAGAGAGAGCGAGTGAGAGAGAGAAATGCACAAACACAGGCACACATACAAAATATAAGTTATGACTTGCAAGTTCAGTTTTGGCCTCAGAAGAGAAGATGGAAAATCACCTCAGAATTAGGAGCCCACCTCTAAAACTCTCTTTCCAGTGAATGACAGCTTTTTCTCTTTCATTTCGGAGTTGAGAGTTTTAATTAGATCTAGTGAACCTTCCCAGAGTTTGAGCCCTCCTGATAAAAAACATTGTGTAATGCATAAAAATTATGTCATAATAAAAGTAAGCCACTATACTAATTTTCCTGTTATCTCTTTTTTCAATCAATAATGTATAACTGGGTTTTAACACATGATATTTATATAGACTTTTTTATTCAGTAACCACCATCTAAGAAAATGCAATTCCAATCCATCAAAAACAATTGATAATAAGTTTGAGATCCAGTACCCACTTTAAAAAATGTTTACCAGCAAGTAGTTCAGTGGTTCCCATCCCACATCTCAACTTAATCAGATTTCACTGAGACAGTTATCAAAAAACAAAAGAGAATGTGCACACACTTCCGATAGGATTGCTATGTTAACTGGCACATTTTTGCCATGAATAAGCCACACAAAAACAGAAAAAAATAACCAGATCCTTCAAGAGATTTGATTAACACTAATGTAAATAATAATGATTTACAAACAATTATAATTCCAAATTTTATCTACAATGCAGCATGCTCATTGAAATGAAAATGTAATGATATTATTTCTAATATGTACAAAGTCAATGCAACTCTCACAGACCTTCGTATTTCCCCGGGACTAAATCCGAATTGGACAACCCGAAAACGTCCTTCGTACTAACTCTTCCCTAGAAAAAAAAAGAAGCAAACATTGGTTAAACCTCTTCCAATGAAGTACATAACACAAACAATTTTAAAATCCAAAAGTAAGAGTTCATTTGTCAGCTCTAGAATTTTATCCAGTAAAGACTATACAAAATTTAGAGTAAAACCAAGAGCACAAAGTTTATTTACCTTGAGCAAAGTATGTCCATCCACATTCACTGGCTCAACGGTAAGTTCCGCATTTGATGAAGCCTGATTTACATACAAAACATCGATTTTATCCACAGTCCAAACGAAAACAAGAGATAATATGGCAAGGAGTAAGTGTATAGACCGAAAAATAGAAGCAATACCTGTGAGGGAAGGACTTCTAGGCATGGAGGTGGAGGAAGGGTAGGGTTTCCAGGGGAATCAAGAAATCCTAAGCCTAAACCCGATTGAGGTTTTTCATCGAAGAGGAAAAACGTGCCCGCAGGAGAAGCTGAAGGGTTCGTATCCATTGGAGCTTATGGAGTTCAGCAAACAGTTAGGAGGCTACAGAACATGGAGGCGAATACAAAAGCTGCTGCGCAGGCTGGCCTGACCACGCTTCAAATTAGCCTATGAGCTATGCGTGAAAATACAATTGATCGTCAAGAGCTGTTGCTCTGGCTGGCCCATGGGAATTAAATTACCACATTAACTTGTTATATATTGTATTTATAGTTAACATATTAGGCTAACATTATCCTAACAATTGTACTCATTTGCAAGTTGATTTAAAATGCCACGTGAATTTCTTTTTTTTTTTTTTTATTATCCTATATATTTAGCAAGCTTGCTATTCTAGCAAACTTGTTAAGTACATAAAAAAATGTCATTCGATAGTCTTTGTGTACTTTAACTGGCAGGTAAAATTTTTTTTTTTTTATAATTATTTTATTATTATTATATAATAATATAAAATGAAGTGGAACCCATTTTTGAATGTAAGACAAATTTGCAGGGATATAAAATAAATAGTAGACAATTTGTAAATTTAATGATATATGGAAGCGGGATCTATTTTAGAAAATGAGAGAAATCTGCTGGGTTAAATGATAATCTTATATATTAACAGTTTGTATATGTAATTACCATGTGATGTGTCTTCAATTTGTGTATCATTTACAAAGGGTGTTTACAAATCCGTTCAGTTCCACTTCGCATTTATTATGATTTCAGTTTCGATTTAAACCACTAGTTCAAAATTTATTTATTTATTTATTTTTGTAAATTCTATTTTCTATTTTTTAAAATAGTTTAAATTTAACAATTATTTTATTTTATTTATTTTTTCCAATTCTGAATCGTAATAAGAACATTCCCTACTGTTTCAATTCGGTTGTTATAGTTTTGTTCAAATCGAACCGTAGTCATCCCTACATATAAGCAATAATTTGTAGGAGAAGAAAAATAAATTAAATAAATTTTTAAGGGTAATAATGTCCATTTAGCATCAAAAGAGGAAAAACTACCACTTTAAAAATAATTGAGGTGCCATTGTAGATACATAAATAACTCAAGGAGAAAAAAATTCTATAAACATATAATTAATGGGAAAAAGTGTCATTTTCCGATTATATAATAATTATAGGAATCAATTGTATAGTTTAATTACTGGGAATTAAAATTAGGATGTCGCAATTTAGAGTGTGTTTGGAAACTTGAAAAATGTCTTTTTGAGTTTCCAATGTTTTGATGTGCCTGGAAAATCTAGTCAAGACAAAATATTTTTTGTTGAATAAAAAAAATATAGTTATTTATCTTTGTATCTTATTTTTATATCAATAGAAGTTCATATATTGTTTTGAGTAATAAAATTATAAAAATATCAAACTAATTTTGATATTTAAATTATAAGAGTACACTAAACTCAACTCTTCAATTATAAAGTTTTCACATTTTGTAGTGGGATTAGCATATATGAAGAGAAAATTACTATATATATATATATATATATATATATATATATATATATATATATATATATATAAGTCTTTAAAAGAGTTAATTCCATTTTTGGTCATAGATTTATAAGCGACAATCCACTTTTAGTCCTTTTTTATTAGAACATATACTTTTGGTCCTAGTATTATTGTGGCATGACCAATTTTGGTCCTTTATCAACAAATCAGTTTAAATATCGTTAAATACAATGACATTTCAATATCTTTTATACAAAGTATGTTGAACCGCTATATTTTTTATGTTTATTTTTTTGAAAATATTCATAATTGAAGACCGAAATGTCATTGTATTTAACGATATTTAAACTGATTTGTTGATAAAGGACCAAAATTGGTCATACCACAATAATACTAGGACCAAAAGTGGATGTTCTAATATAAAAGGACTAAAAGTGAATTGTCACCTATAAATCTAGGACCAAAAATGAAATTAACTCTCTTTAAAATATATAAAAAGCATTACTTGAGGGGGAGAAGGATAAAATCCATGGCCTTCTATGGGCTTGTTTGGTTATCAGCGGTTAGCTTTTAGCGGTAGCGGATTGTGTTAGCGGTTATCAAATAGCGGATTGTATTAGTGGGTTTGACCAGTGGATTGTATTAGCGGTTTGTAAAAAGATGTTTGGTAAAATTAGCTGTTTAGATTAGCGGTTAACATGTAAAATGACCAAAAGGGTATACATACATAATATAATATAATAATAATAATAATAATAATAATAATAATAATAATAATAATAATAATAATAATAATGATTAACATTACAAAGAAATTAAAGCAAATATTTTAAAAAATAAACAATTAAAAAAACAAAGAATAAGGATAGCAGTACACTTCTCCAAAAAAAAAAAGAAAGAATGATGTAATGTATGATATTAAATTTAATAATTAAATAAAGGGGGGAAAATAGTTATTAAATTTAATTATAGGAATGCAAAGTTGCATTTTAGATGAATAGGGTGAAGCATATAGCAAGTCAGCAGCCAATATGAAAAAAAAATAAAAAAGGGCAAAACTGGAATTTATAAAATAAAAGGAGAAAAGCTAATGCTAAACGCTGCTCCTATTAGCGTTTCAATTTTGGCGGATTGGATAGCGATTCGCTAAGTGAAAAAGCCATTAACCAAACGTTTTTTTTAGCGGTTTGACTTTATCAAAACGCTAAAGTTGGTCAAACCGCTAAAAAATGGCGGATAAGCTGATAACCAAACATGGCCTATATAATCATAAACCTATAGTCCAAATTTAACTATACTAATATTGTCCTACTATTTTACTAATATATTCTATCTTTTTTTGGTACATTTGATAAAGGTGAAATTTAAATATGCTGCTTGCTATTTTTTTAACATAGCAAAATGAATCAATTTCGAGATATCGTATAGTCATATTCTACTTTATTTTATTTTATTTACTTTATTCTATTATAAATAGATTATTTAAACTATCTAAAATCTTTATTTTTTTCTTCAATTACCATATAAAGTAAATAATTAAACAATTCTATTATATGCCAAGTTGTTTGTAACTCAATAACATTTATGTGACTCTCACAAATAAGAGGTCGCTCGAATTCAGTGAGAACGTTAATTCTTTGTGCTTCAATAAATTGAGAAAGTATGTTTGGACAGATTGTAATAGAGTCAATAGGTAGTACTCAAAAATAATTCTATTATATAAAATTAAATAAAATAAGATGGCTAAACCCATTAAGATTTTTTATTTTTATTTTTGAAGAAAACCCCGTTAAGATTAGTCCACCACAACAAATAAACAGTAGTATTTGGCAAATGATTTTAGATGATAGTTATTAACGGATTAGGGTTAACTAATTAATAATATTAACTGGTTGTAGAAATATATTTGTTAAATTAGTTGATAGTTTTTTTAAAAAAGAAAAATTAGTTGATAGTTAATTAAATGCAAAATGACTTTTAAGAGTATAATTTATTTTCTTAAAAAGTTGATCGAAAAAGTTGCTTTGTGCAACTTAGCCAACTTTTGAATGGTAATTTTTTAAAACAGTAAATCGTTACAAAAAAGTCTATTACTAAACACTCATATTGATTGTTTAACCAAATTAAACAATTAATAGTGGTCAAACAAGTCAAAATTAACTGATAAAACTAATTACATTACCAATCATGCCTATATATCTCACATACTTATTAGCAATTTCATAAAGGTAAAAGTAAAAGAAAAAAAAAAAAGTATTGAAGGATTTTCATTGATCATCTCTACATCGGTAGTAACTTGAACACCCTCTATCATGAGGGTTAGACGGCTCCGGAACACAGCTCCGAGTATACGGCTTACCGGGGCCGCCGCTGTTGCACACCGGCTCGTCCCGCTTCAAGGCTCCGGTCGAGATGTGCTTCCTCTCTTCCAGAAACCGCCGGCTCACTTCCGACTCCATCAGCATCTCTATCTCGTCGGCGCTGCACTCCGCGATCGACCCGTTGCATCGCGATCCTTCGCCGGCCGAGATCGCCGTGGCCGGGAGGAGTAAGAGAGAATGGATTAGGAGGAGGAGGAGGAGGTTTCTAGCGGTGGATCTCATTTTTGTTCAATGTTTTTGAGTAGGGTTTGTGTGTGAGAAAAATTATATAGGCAGCAATATGGGGTTGAATGTTTTTGTATGATGGTAGTGGAAGTCAGAGTAGGAGCATATGGACCGCACTTCACCCACCATATGATTGAGCATTGTCACGCCGAAGAAAAAGTGGGTTTGGAGAAGACTAACTTTAGTTTCATTGAAAAAAAAACCAAGTGTTAAATAAGTTATTGAATTTAAAATATTTATAATCAAATTATTTATAAGTAACTAGTTTGATTGGTTTAACTGGCTGTGCACACTCATATTTTAAATGAAGTCGGGAGTTCAAAGCATTTTTTGAATGGAAAAATTAATAGGACGTGTCAGCACTCTATCCCTAACGAGGATTAGTTTGAGTATGATACATGTTTAAAGGTATCCTTTATAGTTAGGGCTTACTCATGACACTTTGTGGTCTAACAAAAAAATATTTAATAAGTAAAACATGTGTGATTTAGGATAATTGTTTTTTATTTCTTTCAATGTATTACGGAATAATTTGAAGTGATAACATTTTAATATATCACTATTTCCTTCCAACTAGCACGATAAAGCAATGTGACTAGATTGTATTAAAAAGAACTAAAAAAAATCTCAACTACACATATTTTACATATTTGATGGTGCAAAATTTATAAGCTCAATAACCTAGTTGACACTTTTTTCAATGTAATTTAATTATTTGTTCTTTACGAAAAATTAGTACTATAATTTTTGTTGCCCTATTTCTCTTTTATTAATAAAATCACAATGCATTATAGCATGAAGTTTACTTAATTAGCTTCATTTTTTTAAAGGTTTAGGGTTTATCAAAAAAATGCACATTATATTGTTAATAATTGCATTCTATAGTGTCAAAAATTGTACTTTGAAATTGAAAAATTACCAAATTATCACTGTATTATTTTTCTTAAATTGCACCAGATTTGTTAGATTGTTCATTCTAATGTGAGTGTGGGTGACTGGGTGTGTGTGTATATAACTCTCATGAGAACTAGACTTTCCTTGAGATCAGTGGACTAACCACATTCATCCATTTAGAATGATCATCAATAGTTGAAAATTAAGGAAAAATGTGGTGATATTTTTGTAATTATTACAGTGCACTAAGAAACACTTTATAGGGCATTTGCAAATAACTAATAGTGCACACATTCAAGTGAACTATTATAGATCTTTAGTGCACACTTAATCATTCGCGAATGTACTATCAAGTTTTTTTTTTTAATGCATTGTAATAATTATAAAAATGTCACATCATTTTTCTTAGGGTGTGTTTGGAAACCCGGAAAATGACTTCTGGAAATCATTTTCCGGGTTTTCAGTGTTTGGCAAGTGAAGGGAAAATGGGGTCAAAGGAAAGTAAGCCTTCAGTCAACGGAAAATGGGGCCTTTTTTACGGAAAATGACTTCCGGAAAAAATTTTCGGAAGTCATTTTTCGGAACTTCACCCTCCTCATTTGCGTCGTCTTCAAGCACCCTGCGACTGGTTTGGCGTCGTCTTCATTTCCGGAAATCGTCTGCTTTGGTGTCGAAACCAGTCGCTGACTGGTTTTGCGGAAACCAGTTTCCGCGACTTCTTTCTCCGTTTATATATATATATATATATATATATATATATATATACATATATATAAAATTCTTTTTGGTTAATTTATGTTGATTTCTTGTTTGTTAATTTGTTGTAACTTTTTTCTCTTTTAAAAAAATTATTTTGTTTCTCCAAAAAAAAATTATTTTTCATTTTCTGAAAAATGAACCAAACACATAAACACAGTTTTCCAGAATTCATCTAAACACGGAAAATGAAGCTATTTTCCGGAAAATGACTCATTTTCCAGAAATCATTTTCCAGAAGTCATTTTCCTGCTTTCCAAACACACCCTTAATTTTGTTAAGTTCTTTATCATCGTAAGTGGATGGATGAGATTAGTTTGTAGTCCTCGCTAGAAGCTTAGTTCTCATTTGAACTTTATAATATATATATATATATATATATATATATATATATATATATATATATATATATATATATTGAAATAAATATTTTTTTAAAATCCGAGTGTAACTAATAAGAAGTGATAATTGCCAAGCATATTGTGCTTAAGTGACATCTCTATGACTTTTCTTGAGGATCGGACCCCTTGGCAGGTATTAACTTTTTAGACTGCAATAAATAGAGAAAATATAAAAATAAATATTATTTTGTAATATGGTCAATAGTACTAAAAATAAAAAATAGTGATTATTATAAAGTGGAATCATTTTCGTTTGTCATATCAATTTATCTAGCACACGGTTTCAAATAGTAGATATCATTTTGAATTCTCTGTGTGTGTGAAAGTCCAATTTTGCCCTATTCAATAGACAAAATTGCATCTCATCTATAGACCATAAGCACACACCATTCCAAAAATTAAAATAGTAAACATATTTAGTGGAGTATAAACATGTGGTGGGACCCATTTTGCATAGCAACAAAATATCAATAATTGAAATGTCAAATGCTTTTCCAACTTTTTACCCCTCTAACCCTCTTTGCCGTTGCACAAATATAAACAATTTATATTGTTCTTAAATATGTTTCGTGCCAAACCCACCAAAACACATCATATAAAGTGCAATATATGTGTGTAGTAATCTTAGGGTGAGTTTGAAAACTCAAAAAATGATTTCTATAATCATTTTCTAAGTTTTTAGTGTTTGGATGTCCCTAGAAAATTAAGTTAACAAAAATCTTCCGTTGACTTAGGAAAATATGTTTGATTTGGAGGAAAATGACTTCCGTCAAAATTTGACAAAAGTCATTTTTCGCAGCGTCCATAGAGACTTCCATAGCACCACAATATCATGGACAACACTATAGCGTGAAACCAAAGTCTGATTTCCGCAAGAAACTAGAGGGTTTGTTTGTTTGTTTGTTTCCTTTTTTGTTTAAAATTTTTAATAAATAATATTATTTTTGATATTATAATAAATATTTTTATATTATAAATAAAATAATTAAAATGTTTAATTATACAATTCTATTCATTTTCTAGAAAAATGACTCATTTTCCAAAAAATATTTTTTAGAAGTCATTTTCCTCGTTTCCAAACACATCCTTAGTTGAGTTTGTCGGATGGTTAACTTAGTAATTATAAGGTTCTAAGTTCAACTCTTTGAGCCAAAGGCCTTGTGGTCAAGTGACATAGCTGTGGCTCTCTCATGTGAGAGGTCACAGGTTTGATCCCCAGTGGGGGCATTGGCTTGTTGTGCTTCTCTTGCTCCGTGGAAGGCCTTGTGGTCAATTGTATTCAAAAAAAAAAAAAAAAGTTCAACTCTTTGATATTTTTAGTTTAGCTTGATAAGCTATGGGCAACGCTTATTGTTGAAAAAAAGAAAAAGAAAAACTTGTAACACTTGCGTTTTGTTGCGATTATATCCAAAATTTATCATATAATTTGATGATATTATTATCATAACATTAATTTAGTGTAACCCCCAACTACTTCCCTACATGTTCTTTAGTACTTCTATCAGTATTTTCTTTCACAAAATGTTGCTTAGCTTGGTTGCTCCCACCAAATTAAACATTCATACATTAAAGAATTATGGATTTTGATAGAAGATAAAACAAGAAAAAAATATACTCTTATAAAGATTTTTAATGTGGACATTGTTATTAATATTATAGAGTATTTAAGGCGATGTTTTGTAACTGTCATCTTATCTATATCCTTCCTTTATTATTGTATTATATATATGTAAGGGTTGATTGAATAAAGTAGATCGTGCTGATTTTCATGTCTCTATTTTCTTTGTTCTCAGTATTATCATTTTCATGTCTATTCTATTTTCACAATATAGTTTGCAAGTTACGTTCACCGTTATTCGGCTAGGAGTTAACATGTTTTTTCCTAATAATTCAGGAGTCACATTAATAATTGAAATATTATAGAAAGGGCCCTAAATTACAAATTTCCTTTAATAAATTGTTATTTGAGAAAAAAAACCATAGTAAAAATAGCCACCTGAGAAGCATTTTCCATTCTAAAAATATTATTTGTAGAGTTAATTCCAGCAATGGTCCTCTGACTATGTTGATTTTTCAAAATTAGTCACCGACTTTTAATTGGACAATTTAGGTCTCTTGACTTTCAAATTCTTTCCAATGTTGGTACTTTCGTCAAATTTTGGTTAAGTTGAGGTCAAATGAAGGGTAAAATTGTCCGTTCACATGTTTAGTGTATTATTACTCGTATTTCTCTTGTCCTATATGCTGTATATATGAATATAATCTCAGTCGAAGTCTCAATCGAAGCCATTAATCTCAGTCGAAGTCTCTTCGATTGAGATTATATTCATATATATAGCGTATAGGACATGAGAAATACGAGTAATAATACACTATATAGGTGAACGGACAATTTTACCCATTCATTTGACCTCAACTTAACTAAAATTTGACTAAAAGACCAACATTGAAAAGAATTTGAAAGTCAAGGGATTTAAATTGATCAAATTAAAAGTCGGGAACTAATTTTAAAAAATCAACATAGTCGGAGGACCATTGGTGAAATTAACTCTTATTTATATATTTAATACTCCCTCTGTCCCATTTTACCTGTCCTATTTACTATTCATTGGTCAAACCAACTCTTCATTCTTTGCTTATTTTCTTTAGTAATTTTTTATTATTTTTAAATTTAATTTTTTGTGTTTAATAGTACTTTTAATATAGTTTCTAAATATATAAATTTTATATATTAATGCTAAACTTAATAATATGAAAAATTGAATTAAAAATTACTTGAGTTAAACGAACCAGACAACCATTTTGGGACGGGTAGTAACTTTCCTATCAAGCTTCACGGTAAATATTTGGAACAGACTCTGAAGCCATCAGAATCTGTAGCGAATACGCAAAGCAACAGGTCATGAATGCCTCCTTCCTGTCTAATTCACCAACTTCAGCAATGTGCGAGACGCCAAGCTCCATTGCAAGGCAAGAAACTCCATGCCCACATACTAAAAACCGGCCAAGACCAATGTGATGTCCCCTTTCTCAGCAATGGTCTCATAGATATGTATGGCAAATGTCGCTTACCGGGAGACGCCCTCCAGGTGTTCGATGAAATGACCCACAGAGACTTAGCTTCCTGGGCTTCTATTTTCACCGCCCACAACATAGCCAGCATTCCTCGCTGCACTCTTTCCATCTTTCCGAACATGTCACGTCTTGACGGCTTTAATCCGGACCACTTTGTTTTCGCTAGCCTCGTTAATGCCTGTGCTAACCTCAGTGATTTGAGAATAGGGAAACAAGTGCACGCACAGTTTATTTTGTCACATTTTTCGGATGATGATGTTGTGAAGTCTTCCCTTGTTGATATGTACGCCAAATGTGGAGTGCTTGATCATGCTCGGGCAGTTTTTGACTCAATTTTGTTTAGGAATTCAATTTCTTCAACTGCAATGATTTCTGGGTATGCACGGCATGGGAGGCAGTGTGAGGCTATGAAGCTTTTTCGCGAGTCTCCAGCCAGGACTTTATCTATGTGGACAGCTTTAATATCTGGAATGGTGCAGAGTGGGCATTTGTTTGTTGCATTTAATCTTTTTATTGAGATGAGAAAAGAGGGTGTTGAAATTGAGGATCCACGTATCTTTTCAAGTATGATTGGAGCTTCTGCTAGTCTAGTAGCGTTGGATCTCGGGAAGCAGGTTCATGGCTTGGTTATAGGTTATGGCTATGAAGGTAGCTTGTTCGTTAGTAATGCCCTTGTGGACATGTATTCTAAGTGTACTGATATATTAGCAGCAAAAACCATTTTTGATGGCATGGTGAAGAGAGACGTTGTCTCTTGGACCTCGATAATTGTTGGCATGGCACAGCATGGTAAAGCTTATGATGCTTTATCTCTGTATGATGAGATGATTTTGGGTGGTATGAAGCCAAATGAAGTGACTTTCATGGGACTAATTTATGCTTGTAGTCATGTTGGCTTGGTGGAGAGAGGCCGTAGCCTTTTCAATTCCATGACGGGGGATTATGGTTTGAATCCATCCCTACAGCATTATACATGCTTGTTAGATCTATTGAGTCGATCAGGGCTTCTTGATGAGGCTGAAAATCTCCTTAACACGATGCCGTTTGAGCCAGATGAAGCTGCTTGGGCTGCTCTATTGAGTACTTGCAAGAGGCATGGAAATACCGAGATGGGGGTAAGAGTTGCTAATCGTATTCTAAATTTAGGGCCGACTGATCCTTCTACCTGTATTTTACTATCTAATATTTATGCTGGTGCTGGTGTGTGGGAGAATGTGTCTAAATTGAGGAAATTGATGGCAACTATGGAGGTTAAGAAAGAGCCAGCTTATAGTTGTATTGATTTGGGGAAAGAAAGCCCTGTGTTCTATGCTGGTGAGTCATCATTTCCATTGAAGGATGAGATATTTTCACTTCTAAGGGAGTTAGACTCAGAGATGAGAAGAAGAGGCTATACACCGGATACCACATGGGTTTTGCATGATATGGATCGAAACGAGAAAGAAAGGCAGCTATTTTGGCATAGCGAGAGATTGGCAGTGGCTTACGGCCTTCTGAAGTCCGTGCCAGGGGCAGTTATAAGGGTTGTAAAAAACCTTCGTGTTTGTGGGGATTGCCACACTGTTCTGAAACTGATTTCAGGCATTACAAATCGTACAATTGTCGTGAGAGATGCCACCAGATTCCACCACTTCAAAGACGGGAGATGTTCATGTAACGACTTTTGGTAATTCCTCAATCTTGATTATGCATTTTAGGACTCTTACCCAAATTCCTTAGCACCATAGGCCATTTATCAATCATTTTCTCATGCTTAAGGTATAGATAATATCATCATCATACTATTATTTTTCATTTACTGGATATGCTTCATTTTGATGTCTTGATGGCATATGCAGGCTTGAGCATGTAAGATTTCTTTGCAACACAGTTGATTTGATAGATTAAGATTCCAATAAAAAATGCAAGAAACTATTTTGGATTCTTAATTTCGTTATTTCTTATTGATGAACACCTGCCAAAGGCCAAAACATTTTAGGATTCATTGCTATTTCATCATATCATATTGCTATAGACCTGTGTTCTCTAATGAAAAACATTTGAAATGTCATTATATATCCTCCAAAAACTTTTTTAGATTGCGGTTTGAAGAACCACCTTCCTTCATAGCTTCAACAGCTAAACTTGCCCACTTATTGGCATTCTTTCTTATCTCCTCCCCTCTCTCCCCTCCTCCCATTACAATCTCCAAACATCTTTTAATCTCTTCCCTTGCCACAACCTTTTTCTCATTCGCCCGTGCCCACAGTCCTGTTCCCCATACTTCCTCCACTAGCTTAGCATTTGTGAACTGGTCGGAGAAATGTGGACATGCCACGATTGGCATGCTGGCCACCAGACTTTCTAGTGTCGAGTTCCACCCACAGTGTGTCAGAAAACACCCTATGGACTTGTGAAAAAGCACTTCCGTTTGGGTACACCATGGCACGACTAGTCCTCGTTCCTCTACCCCCTTATCCTTCATGGCCTTTGCTTCTTCGCTTTCACTCTCCCATGACCTGATGACCCACAAGAATGGCCGCGAGGTTCCCATCAATGCTTCCAAAACTTCTTCCTTTTGCTCGCGGCTTATCTCTGCCAAGCTCCCAAACGAGACATAAACCACAGAACGCTCTGCCTTCGAGTCTAACCACGATAGATAGTCCTTGGAATTCCCGAACATATCACAACCGAAAGATGTATCCGTGGCATCATTCCCATCAGAGAAAGCCGACGGGACCAAAGGGCCAATGGGGATGATATTCATATTGGGGAAGCTTTTCAGTTGCTTTTCTTCTAAAGCTTCAAAAGTGTTGATGAGCACCAAAGGGTTGGGATCCTTTTCCAAGACCTCCATGTGATCCCTCAAGGTACCTGTCATGAGTGAATTGAGATGATCACTTGGTATGAGAAAGCTTGGAATCTCTTTGTTAGATAACAAGGGCAGTCCTGGTAATTTCAGTGAAAATGAGGGGTCATTAATGTCAATGACACCATCTTTATGAACACCATTCTTGGCGTTAAAGAAATGGTGATAAATAGCCAAAGCAGCAGTGCACTGAATGACTAGGAAAGCCGATGGCACGTGGACTGCCCGAGCCACGTCAGCAACCCAAGGGAGCATAATAGTGTAAACCAAGAAGGTGACAGGGTGGCCCTGGCTAGAACACGTGTCCAATAGCCTCGCGAGATTTCCGGGCACGGCTTGCTTAAATTTAGCCATGTAGTCATCCGGGGTGGTGGTTTTTGATGACGTGTCACCGCCGTCGTCGTTTCCGTCGGTAAAGGACTCAAAGAATAAGCCGTCAACGGTTGGGCGGTTGCGCATGCGGCTAAGGCCTACGGTGGTGGTGGCAAAGGTGACACGCGCGCCGGCGCGTGCGAGGTTCTTTGCTAGTTGAAGCGTGGGGTTGATGTGGCCTTGAGCCGGAAGGGAGAAGATCATGAAATGATGGTGCTTGTTCATGTTGATGATGGCTTATTAGCAATGTTTTGGGTTAATTCGAAGACGAGTGAGAGTGAAAATGATGAGAATTTAGTGGCTTCTTGTAGTTAGAAAGTGATTAGGACTAATCGCGTGTTTTTGACTTGTTGAGACGGTTTGCGTTGCTTTCAAGAAAGCTGTTTATCCCATTTAATTTGTATTTAGTGTAGAGTTTTCAGCATTCACTATGACATGAAAAGCGAAATTTTTGATGGAAGTCCAGCAAGGGAACTTCCAACCAAATAAATATAAAATTTAGTTGCCGTGTTTGACGGACAAAACCAGAGAGATTTACAAGATTTGTAGCTTCCTTTTCCTTCAAGACAAAGTTCGAATTGGTAATACTAAGTCAAACGCTATTTGGGTGATCACAATTCCACTTGATTTATTATTGTTAATGACAGGATAACTGGATGAGTATATCACTATTATTACTCGGTACACTTGCAACTCAAGAGATAGGGGTCGGTGTTTAAGCGTTTGTAGAATTCTCCCAATTTCAGATTTTCAATGTTTGAGTAAAAATTAAAATGATTGTTTTCTCATTGAAATCATAAACATTGTTCACTTCTTTCTTCCATTTAACTATGGAATCCCTTAAACCGTCTCTTTGGTTTGTTTGACAATGTACAAAAAAGAAAATTACTTCTTGTGCTGAATATTATACTTCATATTTATCCATATGGGGTTGTGTTGAACCAATCCAGGGCTATTCCATCCAAAATGGATAGGAATGCCTTGCATATGATCGCGTCATCTACCTTGATCATCACCATAGTTGCCTCATACATTGTCATGCGTACATGACCGGGAACACTCTTGGTAGCAGTCAAAGCAATTAACTCTCTCATATAGTAATGATTAAGAGTTTAGCAGAGAGCAGGTAGAATAGTGCACTTAATGCAGAGCCAATGCACTTATTAGGGGGCACATCAATTACTAAGGAGCATTGCACTTATTAAGGGGAGTCGTTGCACCTATTAGACTAGGCTAGTATAAATATTGAACTCCTATGACAACAAGGGGTACACTAAAACTTATACTTAAAAACCATCAAGCAATACTACTACTTGTCTCCATCTATTTACTTATCACTCTTTTCATAATCACTTTCTGACTTTCCGGTAACATTCTTACCGTCAATTAAAATCAAACTTTTTTTTTTTTTTTTTGAAAAAAATTAAAATCAAACTTGAATGACAAGAATCAATTCAATTCTAATTCTGTCACATTATTTGTTTTGATGTTTTATTTGCAGGGGAGAATAGTGATTCCCAAGGAGCCATTGACATTAGCTATTTTCAAGTTTTTGGGAATCTTTTTTATTATAATACCAAAAAACACCCTTTAAACACACACACACGGGTGGAGCCCTTCATCTAAAAAGATACGGATAAAAAATAATTTTTTAAAAAGTATGGTTACATTTTTGTAAATAATTCAAACTTTGAAGTGAAAAGTAATAATACTATAGATTAGCAAAGTATTTTGAAATTACATTCGATAATACAGGAGAGAGAGTCCTATATACAATAATAGTCTAAGGACTTGCCTATTCTAATGGAGAGCTATTAAGACTATATTACAGCCACAAGAATAAACAACATATGTTAAGTAAATAATAATAAAAGGTAGTAACCAAATATATCATAACTCACACACCCCCTCAAGCACAAGGGTGGTCTTCGACAACATTGAGCTTGCGTCGGAGAGCCTGGAAGCGTGCTGCTGGTAGAGGCTTGGTGAAGATATCCGCAATCTGATCTTGCGAGGAGACAAAATTAACTATGAATTCCCCGGATGCAACTTTGTCGCGAACAAAATGGAAGTCAATTTCCACGTGCTTAGTGCGAGCGTGGAAAACCGGATTGGCCGCCAAATAAGTGGCCCCAAGATTGTCACACCACAAGTGAGCTGGCTTACCAGTATCAAGTCCTAGCTCACGGAGAAGAGAGATCACCCAGGTAACCTCTGCAGAGACATCAGCTAACCCTTTATATTCGGCTTCTGTAGAAGAACGAGCCACTGTACGTTGTTTCCGTGATACCCACGAGATAAGATTATCCCCATAGTAAACAGCATAACCACTGGTGGACTTCCGATCCATGGGACACCCAGCCCAATCAGAATCAGAATAAGCATGTAATTCCGTGGACGTAGAAGGAGATAACCTGAGACCAAACTGTTGAGTGCCCTTGACATACCGAAGTACCCGCTTTAGGAGACCCCAATGATCGGCAGTCGGAGAGTGCATGAACTGACAGAGCCGGTTAACCGAGTAGGAGAGATCAGGTCTAGTGATAGTAAGGTATTGCAGGGCACCCACAATGCGACGGTATTGAGTCGGATTGTCAAAATTATCATCGGATGGTGCGACTGGTTGAGTTGTGGAAGCTGGTGTAGCCAAAGCTTTGCAATCTGTCATCCCAGCCCGTTTCAGAATGTCACTCATATAGCGACGCTGCGATAATAGGATCCCATGAGATGTAGTAATAGTTTCGATGCCCAAGAAAAAACTGGGTGCACCTAAGTCCCGAATTTTAAAGGTGCCGGATAACCGAAGAAGTAGCTTATCAATCAATGAGCCGTCATTGCCAAGCATGATAATGTCATCGACATAGACTAATAAATAAACCCTGGAAACGCCAGTTGAGTAGTAGAAGAGAGACACATCTGTTTTGGAAGCAGAAAACCCGGCAGAACTCAGAAACTCGTGCAGCCGTTTGAACCATGCACGAGGCGCTTGTTTAAGGCCGTAGAGCGAGCGTTGAAGATAGCAAACATGAGTTGGATGTATGGGATCCTCGTAACCTGGCGGTTGTTTCATATACACTGTCTCGGACAAATGCCCATTTAAAAACGCATTGTGAACGTCTAGCTGGCGTAATACCCAATTGTTTGAGACAGCTAGTGAAAATAATAACCTGACCGTGGTTGGCTTGACTACTGGGCTGAAGGTGTCAAAGAAGTCTTCTCCAGCGACTTGATTAAAGCCTTTTGCCACTAACCGGGCTTTGTGACGCTCAACCGTACCGTCTGCCTTCCTTTTGATTCTGAAAACCCACTTGCTACCAATCACATTCATATTTGGGTCCGGTGGTACCAGTTTCCAGGTGTTATTGTGGAGCAAAGCATTGAATTCTTGGTCCATGGCATCACGCCACTGAGGATGACCAACGGCTTGTGAGTAACACGTTGGCTCAACCGAGGTAGTAAGAGCGTAAAACTGCTCACCTGTTCCACGGGTTTTACGGCGTGTGCGCATGGCATGACAGTCAGTTTGACGGACTGTAGTCTGATTTTGACTAGGCTCAGATTGTGATTCAAAATGTGATTGCAGCTCAAGTGGAGGAGGATCCTGATTAAGTGGTATGGGTGTAGAAATATCTGGCAATGACCCAGGTACCGTAATAGGAGATGCGCCCCAAGGTAGTGTTGTTGATTCCTGTACTGAGTCAACCTGTGAAGTAGAACCAAAAGGGAAAACAGATTCATTAAAGCGAACGTGACGACAGATATAGACAGCCCCAGTTGTCAGATCCATGCAGCGATATCCCCTAAAAGAAACAGGGTAACCTAAGAAGACACAGGACGCAGACCGGTATTCCATTTTATGTCGATTATAGGGACGTAAATATGGAAAACACTGACAGCCAAAGACACGAAAAAACGTATATGTGGGCTGAGTTTTGAATAGACGGTAGTAAGGGGTGTCGAAACTTATAGAGGCTGAAGGAAGACAGTTTATGAGGTGGGTGGCGGTTTCAAAAGCAAAGTCCCAATATATTTGTGGAGTGGAACTATTTGCTAATAGAGCTAGTCCAGTCTCAACTATATGGCGATTGCGGCGCTCGACACGGCCATTTTGTTCGTGGGTGTACGCGCATGATTGCCTATGAAATATGCCAAGTGTTTCAAAAGTTTTGTGAAGCTTAAGGTATTCACCCCCTAAGTCAGACTGTATGGCTTTGATAGAACGGGAAAACCGCCGTTCTACCATTACCCGGAAAGAATCAAAGATTTTATAAATATCTGATTTTAACCGTAAGGGATAAAACCAGCAGTACCGGGAGTAATCATCTACAAAAAGTACAAAGTAACGAGAACCGATAGATGAAATGACCGGTGACGGACCCCAGATGTCCGTGTAAAGCAAATCTAAAACATTGTTACTATTATTTGGAACCCTATCTAGAGGAAAGCGTGCCGATTTTCCAAGTTGGCACGCTGTACAAAGATTTTGCATTCTATAATTATTTGAATTAACAGGACATTGTTGGAGAACCCGACTCAACACTTGACCATGCGGATGCCCAAGCCTTTGATGCCAAATGAAGGGTGAGGCTCGAGCGGACAGGAACACAAAATGTGACCTTGGAATTGAAAGCTTGTAGAGGCCGCCCACCGTTGACCCTCTAAGAAGAACCTCCCGAGTTTTGGAATCCTTCACAAGAAAACAATTATTGTGAAATTCAAAAAAAACGTTGTTTTCGTTTGTGAATTTAAATACGGAAAGTAGAGGTAACGACAACTTCGGGACACATAAAATATTAGACATAGATAGGGGTTTGGACTGGGATGGAATCACTGCATGGCCGATGCTCGAGACTGCCAAACCTGCGCCATTTCCGACTTTGAGCACATCACCGCCATTGTAGGGATCCGATTGATGCATCATGTTTTCATTCGGCGTCGCGTGGGTGGAGGCACCCGTATCCGGGTACCATGCGTCGCTCACTGCATGGTGATTTTCAGCTTCGACGGCGACGTTCGCGCGGGGAGATGGCCTGTCATCGTAGCGCTTAAAGCAGTCGACCGCTATGTGACCATGGGATCGACATATCTGACAGCGGGGACCGCCACCACCTCGACCGCCTCGGCCGGAGTTGCCCCTGCCACGCCATTGACGGCCGCGATTGTTACCAGAATGGCGCCCGCCGGATTCTGAACGTCCTCTGCCACGACCTGCATACAGCGCAACAGAGTTCTGCATCGGAGCAGCGACATCAGAAGGTTGGAAATCCTCAGAGTTAATAAACTCTTGGTTCTGGAGGTGATCCGCGAGCTGGGCGAGAGTCACCGTTGCCGTGGAAACCGTCAGGGCGTTCGCCATCGACCGATACTCAGGTCGGAGGCCACGAAGAGCATAGAGCACCTGTTCATCTGGGGAAAGAGGACGGCCGGCCAGCGACAGAGCTTCCACGATCATTTGCGCCTTTCCAAGATATTCGGCCGGTGATTGATTTCCTTGTCGTAAGGTCTGGAACTGACCTAGCAAGCTTAGACAGCGGGATCTAGAGGATGACGCAAGGGCGGCGTTGATGGCTTCCCAAACCTCCCGGGCGGTGGACCGGCCGACGGCGAGGTACATAACCTCGTCGGTGAGCGACGAGATTAACAGAGATAGGATACTCTGATCCTGTTGGATCCAGGCGTGGTACGCCGGATTGTTCAGTGGTTGCGCAGTGGTTGAAGACGACGCAGCCGGTGGTGGGGAGACGGCAGCCGGTGGGCACGGGTGAGAGCCGTCGAGAAAACCTAGCAAGCCCTGTCCTCGGAGGAAGGGCACCAATTGGGTTCGCCAATGGAGGTAGTTGCGGGATGTTAGCTTTACCGAAACGTAATGGTGCGCCGCCGTGAGGGAGGGAGGGGGCACCGGTGGTGGGCTGGTTGCTACGGTGAGAGCCCCATCGGTCGGCGAAGGCGCTGCCATTTGCGAGACGCAGTGAAGGATCAGAAAGGGTGATCGGGAAAAGTGGATCGATTGTTTTCCTTACGCGTCTGATACCAGATTAGCAAAGTATTTTGAAATTACATTCGATAATACAGGAGAGAGAGTCCTATATACAATAATAGTCTAAGGACTTGCCTATTCTAATGGAGAGCTATTAAGACTATATTACAGCCACAAGAATAAACAACATATGTTAAGTAAATAATAATAAAAGGTAGTAACCAAATATATCATAACTCACACTATAGAGTTCACTTAATAATGAGGTGGCAAGAGTTAAACTTTCAATGCATTAAAATGAACATTCAACATACTAAAAATGAACATTATATGTGTGGCGCACATTGTAATGCGGATCAGGGTCCATAGTTTAATTTGCCGATTAACATGAGGCCATGTCTTTTCTAGTCTTTCACTTTCGCTCCAATGCTTATTAGGTGAACCATGCATAAGATACATTATTTCTAAGCATAAAATACATTATTTTCTATGCATAAGGTACATTATTTTTATACGTAATGTTCATTATTTGAATATGTACAAAATAGTATGAAAACAACTTGAGAGTTTATTATTATATGCATAAGGTTCATTATTTATGTGCATAATGTTCATTATTTGAGCATGTACAAACTGATTGAAGGTTGGTGATTTAGGCATATAAATTCTATACCCATTCCTGTTGTTAATGGAAGTTCACTATTTATAGAACATAGTTGGACTTATTCAGCACACCCGCCCATTTGCTTAGAAATCTACTACATAATATTTAGTAAATCAAAGTTCATTATTTATAGCTATAAGGTTCATTATTTGTATGCATAAAATGCATTATTTATGTGAATGTGTTTTAATCTATGGTCCACAATAAAATTTGTCAATCATTTTTCTGTGGATCACGGTCCACACAATTGCATAAATTATGAATAAAATATACATTATTTGTGTGCTAAAAATACATTATTTAAGTATTGAAAATATATTATTTTGTATATTGTCAAATAATGTGTATTCAATACATAATAATAGACTTTTAATATATTGAAAATGTACATTTTATTTATAATTCACACAGTGTGTAAACCATGTTACATAATTTTTTTTTTTTTGCCAAAATCTCACTTCCGCGGCGTTTAGAGTATGACGAACCATTAGTGGGCTTTGGTTGGTCTCCATTTGGGCCGCACAATATCTGTTTTTCATTAACTTGCACAGTATAGATATACTAGTAAGGAGGTCTGCAACCTGATCCTTTGAGCTAATCTATATCTATATCTATATAATAATAGAAGTGTCTGATCAACTTTCCCGCTAAAAATAAAGATTATTTTAATAAAACCATAACCAAAGTTATTTTAGTAAAATCATTGATTTTATTAATTACCATATATATATTTTCATAAAATTAGCAATAAATTATTATTACATATTATATCATTGATTTTATGTTTCATCAATGATTTTAGGATGTTTCTTTCCATATAGAAAATATTATAAACCATTATAAATACTATTAAATATTTTACAAAATCAAATCCTTTATATTGTATTAAACAAATCCTGAATGTTTGCTAATAAGGTGGATAGTGTAGAGGTGAATTATAAAAATAGGAGCTAGAAAATGATTTATTGAAAAAGATCTTTTAACCCATAAGATGGTCATCAGGTTACATAAATCATATTACATATCAAAATTTTTAAAATAAATACAATTAAATGAGTCATATTATTGATACTTTTGCATTAATGTTATAATCAAATAAACGTACACTCTCAAATATTATTTAAATTTATTATATAAAAAATTAATCCGTGCATCGGGTAGTTTACTAGTATGATGAACACCTAAACTGCCGTTCACGACACGCTCACGGACAAAAAAGTAGTCGAGCGCAAGATGCTTCATCCTCGAATGGAACACCGGATTTTTTGCAACATAAGTGGCTCCCATATTATCACAATACTAACACTATGCCCAACTCAAACAAAAGATTCTGTACCCAGATTACCTCAGTAGCCGAACTCGCTAAAGCACGATACTCAGACGAACGGATTTCCACGACACAACATTTGAACCAAGACAGATAACGAAACCAGTGGTAGAGCAACCATCATCTCTACTACCTCCCCAATCAGAGTTTGAAAAAGCTGTCAACAACAAATTGGAACATGCATGTAACAACAAACCATGAAATAAAGTACCTTTTAGATACCGAAACAACCGTCTAATGACACCCTAATGATACGCCTTTGGCGAATGCATGCATTATGATAAGGAAGGAATTAACAGCATAAGCAACGTCTGGTCTAGTAACAGACAGGTACTGAAGCATTCCAATCAACTTACCAAAATCAGTCACATAGGCTCCCCTCGTGAATAGACATAGATGTCATAGTGGACATTGGAGTGGAAACATGTTTTGCACCATCCATGTTATAGCGAGCGAGAATATTTGTAATGTACCTACTATTGGAAAGAAAATAACCACCAGAGATGGCACAACCACAACACTAAGAAAATGGTGTAGTGTGCTTAAATCCTTCAAAGCAAATTTTTGTGACAATATGTTTATAAACTGGCCAAAGAAAACATCATTATTGCCAGTGACAATTATATCATCCACGTAAACCATAAAATAAACAGGCACTCTACCAGTAGCATAAACAAAAAACGAAGCATCACTGTCACTTCTCTTAAAACCAAACTTAATTAGAAAAGATGATAGCTCAAGGTACCAAGCCCACACGGAGCTTGCTTTAGGCCATACAGGGCCTTTTTTAACTTACATATGTAGTTAGGCTGAGTAGAATCAACAACATAAAAACCTCTTCCCTCAATGTCCCATTTAAAAAAGGCATTGTTAATGTCAAGCTATAGTGTAGACCACCCTCGGGACAATGCAATTGTAAGCACAACCCAGATAGTTACTAGTTTCATAATGGACTAAAGGTCTCAAACTAATCATAGCCAGACTCCTGTAAAAATTCTCTTGGCTACTAAACGAGCCTTGAACTTGTCAACAACACCGTCAACTCGCCTTTTGACCCGAAACACATATTTACATCCAATAATTTTTTGCCCAACATTTGGTACCAGCTCCCATGTCCGATTCTGGATCAATGCCGTAAATTCAGCTTCTATCGCCTTACGCCAGAGTGGTTGCTTTAGAGCATGCGCAACCGTAGATGGTTCAACTGCACTAGGCATAGAGTGAGTCGAAGTCACATTGGGGGTGTTTGGTTATTGGCTTATTAGCCAAATTTTAGCTTATTTGATCAAGTTTAGCTGTTTGACCTACCAATAAGCTATTTTGAAGTGTTTGGTAAATGACTTATAGGCCTTAGCTTATTGGGCCAATAAGCTGAAAATTGAAAAGCTAATTAATGTAGCTTTTTCTATTAGCTTGTTGGGATCAATGAGTATATTGACTAGTTTATCCTTTGAAATAATAATAATAACAACAACAACAACGGGTGATGGGTTTGTCATTTTTAATAATAATAATAATAATAATAATAATAATAATAATAATAATAATAATAATAATAATAATAATAATAATAATAATAAAATTGAAAATAATTAATAAAAATTATTTTAGAATATAATTTAATAAGAGTTAAATAAACAAAAATAATTAACTTATGTCCTAAAAAAAAGTATAGATGATATCCAAATTTTATAATTATTTATTAATAAGAGTTTATCTTCTTGTTATATTTAAAGGTTGAAATAATACAATCCACGCATACCCTTAAATGTCATTTTACATTCAATCAGCTACTAGTAAATAGCTAACTTACCAAACAATTTTTTATAACTAGCTAATACAACCAGCTGGTCAAACCAGTTAACGCAATCAGTCATCAACTACTAGCTAAACCAATCAGCTATCAACCATCAGCTATCAGCCTTTTGCCAAACACCCCCATTAACAAATGTATCATTGAAACATTGAAATAAATTTAATTGTTCTTTTAAGCATTTTCAAAAAAAATAAAAAATAAAAAATTGAAGCATTTCTTGAACTTTGCAATAGGTAGAAGCTTGGTAAATATGTCTGTTAGATTCTGCCATGTATGTATTTTAACTATCTAAAAACACAACAATTTGACCTTGTGAAACACCAAGATGTTTGGTTGACGTGAATTCCAATTCAATTACAACGTAATTCAGCGGAGCTAGAAACTACAGTATTTAGTTAGAGGGAATTAAAATTTCACGGAATTGCAATTTAGTATCCCCTAGGAATTGGAATTCAGCACATCTTGAAAAGGAAAAAAATAAGGAAAATGACTAAATCGCCTTTGATTAATGATTATTATTATTATTGAAAATAAGGGTCAAATAGACCATCAAACTGCACACGATAATGCAATTAGGTCACTGAACCTAAAAAAATTTACAATTGGGTCTCTAAACTAACAAATTTCATGCAATTTGTTCAATTTGTAAGTTTCTAACAGGTCACCCCAAATTTTTTTTTAATCGCCGGAGACGAAGAGTTTCTTCGTCCTTCGCCTCCGACATTTTTTTTAAATTTTAAATAATTATTTATAAGTGTTTTTTTAAAAATAATTTAAATTTGAGGTGACTTGTTAGAAACCATTGCAGGTTTTTTTTAGGTTTAGTGGCCTAATTGCATTATTGTGTGCAGTTCGATGACCTATTTAACCCATATTTATTATTATTGTTGTTATTACAAAAGGTTAGTCATTATATTACTTCTTCCATTCTTATCCTCCATTTTCTTTTGAATACTATCGACTCTATTCCAATGCAGTATCTGTTCATAACTACTTTCTCAACCTATTGAAACACAAGAGTCAATATTGACTCCACTGAGGCTCAAACCCACCAACTCCCGTATAAAGGGAAGTGTTTGATGCCACTGGACCACAAGGTCTTTGGCTATTCCTCACCTTATTGTTTTCCCACCAAATTACAATTCCTTTCCCCATATAATTCATTCATTCTAACCAAACGTAGCGCAACCTCCATAACCAAACCTCATAGTGAAAATATAAATGGATATATAGCAATGGGAGTCTATCAAGCTCACCACCCTAATTAGAATATGGGCATGGATAGCAATTGGATTCTATCAAGCTCACCACCATAATTAGAATCTACAAAGCCCATAGTATTAGTAAATACACAAGAATTTCGATAAAAACCACAACTAATAGATTTTAAATAATAAAAATTATATTACACTATTGTCACCTCTTATTTGAAAAAGAGATACAAAAACACTCACAATGATATTTTTGTAATTTTTTAAATAATATATAGCACATGTTTATTAAAACAACTACAAATAGTTCAAATTTAAAAGATACTCGGTAGAATATTATTCTTGCCCATGACCAAGTAACACCTCATCCACATATGCCTTGAGGTTGACATAAGATGAGCCATCTTCTCTCATTGCTTCCTTAGCTAAAGCCTTGAATTTTGTAGCATTATTTCTCAAGCCTTGTCCTGTCTCCTCTTCACCCATTATGCATTCTATGGCCTTCTTCAATCCATTAGCTTCAATAATGCCTTTCTCATTCACATCCACTCTAATCCCGGTCTTCCAGACATCTTGAATGAACTTAGAGTTACACCATTGATCCGTCCAAAGTGGGCACCCCACCATAGGGATCCCAGAAGTCAAAGCCTCTAAAGTTGAATTCCATCCGCAATGACTCACGAAACATCCCACGCTAGAGTGTTGCAAAATCTCGACTTGATTCCCCCAACGCACTATTTTCCCTTGCTTTTCCAGATCTGCCTTGCAACTCAACTTCTCCTCCGGCTTTTGGCCATTCCCTCCCTCCCTAATCACCCACAAAAACGGCCTTCTCGTTTCAACTAATCCTCGCGCAATTTCCTCCATCATTTCGTCCGGTAACTCGGAGTAACTACCGAACGCGATGTAAATCACACTACCTCTAGGTTTAGAATCCAGCCACTCCACATAACCATTACTCTTCTTTCTCATGTCACCCCCAAACGAAGTGTCACAAGGATCTTCCCCGTCCAAGTAGGCAGAAGGAACCAAGGGGCCAATTCCTACCAACCCAACCTTCTCTATAACCCTCAAAGCATCAAACTCCAACGCATCAAAAGTGTTCACAAGAACCTTGGGCCTCTCTTTCTTAATCAGCTCAATATGGTCTTTCATGGATTGAGCTATCATAAAATCAGT
Organism: Ipomoea trifida; assembly: GCA_003576665.1. Lineage (NCBI taxonomy): Eukaryota > Viridiplantae > Streptophyta > Magnoliopsida > Solanales > Convolvulaceae > Ipomoea > Ipomoea trifida. The sequence continues at coordinate 15,418,873 of CP025656.1, read as the reverse complement.
AGCGCTAGAAGCCGTAGGGAGCAAAAAGGAAGGGATCTCCCTCGCAGTGAGCGGCATCAACCCTGGAAGCTCAACCACTCCAATATCACCTCGGAACCTTTCCTCGTACCCCGTGAAATAGTAGTAAAAAATGTCGAAAATGGCCGCAGGTTGAATCCAAAGAACCGTGCTGGGGATTTGAAGACTTTGGGCCAATATGCCCACCCACGGCATAAACGTGGTGTATATAACTTGAACGATTGGGGACCCTTCTTGCAGTTTAGCCGTGAGGAGATCTGAAATTGCTTTGGACCCTTTTGCCCTTAAAGAAGCGTTGAACTCGAGGTACTCCTCGTCGGAGCCCTTGAACCCGGCGTCGCACCCGTCGGAGAAGGTGGCGAAGTCTACCCCGTGAATGGACGGCGGTTCCGGCATGCGATTGACGACGGAGATACTTGTCAAGAAGGTGACCTTAACTCCCAATCTCACAAGGCGCTTTGCGAATTGTAAACAAGGATTGATTTGGCCTTGCGCCGGATACATCACTAAAAGGACATTGCAATCCTTCATCTCTATCTGATGTTCTTGTTTTAGGGATAATGTGGTGCAAGTGTGAGCTTAACACCCAAAGTTTACAATGCCCAAATTTATACTATCAGATATTTTATATTTTATGGGCAAAATATTTTATATTGACAAAAATTAGAGATTGTCTCATAAATCTTGAGATAGATCGAGTAAAAAATGTAATACTTATATTTATATATATATATATATATATATATATATATATATATATATAGGATCGCGTTCTGGTGCGCACTGGCCGCCCAGGAGAGAACTGCGGACGAATCACAGCGCGCCACATGTCCGGAATGTAGTTGCATATAACGTTATAACTAGGTACACGTAAGGTTATAACTAGGTGCACATAGGTGCACCCAGGTGCATAAATGCTAACAAGGTAAATTACTTGCACCTCTAAGTGAAAAAGGTGCACACGTGCAAGTAAAATATATTACAAGTGCAAGTAAATTGTACATTAAGCATCAATACTAAGTGCACCTAATGTTATAACTAGGTGCACCTAATATTATAACTAGGTGCACATAGGTTGCACCCAGGTGCATGAATGTAAACACATTAAATTACTTGCACAAGTGTGCAAGTAAAATGTATTGCAGATGCAAGTAAAATGTATTACAGGTGCAAGTGAATTATACACTAAGCATCAATACTAAGTGCACCTAATGTTATAACTAGGTGCACCTAGGTTGCACCAGGTGCATTAATATTAACAAAGTAAATTACTTGCATTTGTAAGTGAAAATATTTGCGAAAATAGATGCATGAATATTAAAAAGTTAAATTACTTGCACTTGTAAGTGAAAATAGATGCGAAAATAGGTGCACTTGTTAGTGAAACTAGGTGCACTTATAAGTGAAACTAGGTGCACTTGTAAGTGAAACTAGGTGCACCAAAGTTCCAGTTATTTACGAAAATGTCACTGTGTTTTTTTTTAATAAAATTGCATATGATTCGTTGATCTGGACACGTGGACGGCTGTAAAGCGTTCTCATTTCTTACCTGGGCGACAGTACGCACTAGAGTGCAACCCTCTATATATATATATATATATATATATATATATATATATATATATATATATATATATATATATATATAAACCAAAACTCCCCTTTATTAATCACTGAAAAAATATGTACAAAGAAGTTAAGGCCTAGAAAGGACCTTTAATGACTACCATCTCTAGCTCAATACTAAAGAACCCCAACAGGACATGCACATGGGTTCACAATCTCACATTACACATACCCCCACCTAGACTATGCATTAATGTAATTTATCAAAGAATTTTACTACATGTACTCTTTACTTCTAATTTATCACTTTTTTACTCCCTCATGTAGCAATTGGTGATTAGCTATTTTTATTATGTAGGTCCCAGTGAAAATGTCAACATCAAAATTTTTGAGAAAAAGTAAAAGTTGAGAGTTGAATTTGAAAGTAAGAGTAGTATATATTTTCCTTTATCAAACGCCCATCTAATCAACACCCAAGCACTTCAGTCACACTAATCAATCATGCGCATGACATACTCCATCAATCACACTCTTTATGACCCTTACCCCGCACCAAAGAATGGGACCGATGCCCTCAAGCCAATCAAGTCTCCAATCAACCCCAACACCACCTTATGACCTTGGCCAATTCTCTCTGTATAGCTCTCTGTATTTTTACCAAAGGGAGTCAAAGAAGCCTCAACCCTAAGCAATGGCCCTCACTAGTACAGATCGTTGCCAGAGGGAGTATTGATCAGGAATAAAATATAATGCTTGTTACTTATAAGGGAATGTGTAATAGTTTTAAAGAAGAATGTAATATTTTAAAATTATATTTTATATTTGATTAGTATTACATCTGTCAGAAGTATTATATATATATATATATATATATATATATATATATATATATATATATATATATATATATATATATATATAAAATCTTGATCCGATCCATCTCACAGATATAAGGGTCCATGAGATGGTCTTACAAGAGAGTCAATCTTTATATTTTAGGCTTACTATTTACTTTAAGTGACAAAAATGTCATCACTTTTATTGATACTATATCATTTTGCAACCACTATCTGATGTATTCACAGGATAAATCTAATCATGTGTATAGTTCGCAAATTACATAGGAGAAGTAAATCACACTAGAAACATTCCATGTGATAAGCTCGACCAAGATGGTATTAGTAAAAACTAAAAATTAAACTTGTGATCGAACTTTCAAGTATGACAATGATGTTCCACCCATATGATCACGCCTTTCAAGGCTACTTTATCAAAATTTGCGTTCTAAAAGTATTTCATTTTAAATATTTTGAATTAAATTTGGTTAATTAGAAAAGTAAAGGAAACTAACGTCACATGCTCTGATTACATTTTTTTTTAAAGTTATAATTTTTTTTTACTTGTACTATTTTCAACTTATAATAAAATCCGAACATATTTGAAACTAGATTTTTATTCAGTTGGTATATATATACTTATCATTTACCTATAAACATTTTGTCCGATTGTACAACATTTTGTCTTGTGACAGCCTGACAGGCCACGTTTTGTCGAAGCACTGGGACATTTGGACAGCAAAAACACTTGAGTAGCATGGGAGAGATGGCTGTGGACAAAAAATATTAGCTACTTAGTTCAACGTGCAACCATACACTTGGTCGACTTAAAAGATATTATTATTAATTTCTTGGTCGACATAAAAGATATTATCATTAATTTTTTTGATAACTATTCGTTGGAAATCGTACATTCGTCCATTAGAAATAAGTCTTAAGTAATGCATCTTTTTCATTTACTAAATCAATGCTCTGAGTGCAAAGAAATTATTAGTACTGTCGGAGTATAAAAAGGAGTCTCATCCACAACCTGTCATAATACATTGTATTAATGTTACATTATTTTTTTTATGTGTTAGCAATATATTTTAATAATATATATAATTTTTATTTGAAAATAAATTATTATTTTTTTTTTCAAAAGGGTGATCTTAAATTTTGGAGGTCTAGTAAGAAAGTTGAATTATGAAAGAAGTTATTGATTTAGGAATCTTGGAAGATTTCTTTTAAAGAAGTTACAGCACGTTTGGTTCGCGGAATGAATTTTGAGGTAATAAGAATATTATTCCATAAGGAATGGAATAGGCAAGGAATAGAATAGAAATTGTATTCTGTTGTTTGGTTCACGGAAGGAATAGACTTTAGGAATTATATTACAGTGCTTGGTTGGTTTAAGGAATAGAAATGAAATATGTTTTAAAAGACATAAATACCCTTATGTAATAATAATAATAATAATAATAATAATAATAATAATAATAATAATAATAATAATGTTATTATTAATATTAATATTATTATTATGTAATAATAAAATAAAACTTATAATAATATTAATAACAATAATAAGAAAAAAGGAATAATAATAATACAAAAACAAAATTATATATAAAATAATTATTTTACAAAAAAAAAAACACACAAATGAGAGTTTTTGGTCCCACATTGGTAACTCAAGAAGGGAAACTCATTTGAGCTTCTCTATATAAGATAATCATTGCTTCTATTTTAAAACTAACAACAGGATGATGATGCATTAAAGAGCCAAAAGCTCTCCATCATTTAAGGAGCCTTAATTGCTCTTAGTTACAAATTTTTTATATAAATAATATTGTGTGTATATATATATATATATATATATATATATATATATATATATATATATATATATATATATATAAATGCGGCTGCAGCGTGGTGCCGCAGTCGCAATAATTATTATATAATTAAAATAAAAATTCGTAAAAGAAGAATTCAATCTGTGTGCGAGAGGTGATGAAATTATAATAAAATAAAGAAATTATAATAAAATACCTATTCCTGAGAGGTCGGGTCCCCTGGTAATAGCTATTATCCTTGCAAGGGAAATACAAATGCGAACCAAACAACGGAATATGTTATTACTGGGAATGCTATGTCATTCCCTACCTATTCCGTGAACCAAACAGCCCATTAAAGACTTGGAATCCATGTGGCATACTGGCATGTGCTACGGTGAACCAAACAGCCCATTAAAGACTTGGAATCCATGTGGCATACTGGCATGTGCTATGATTACTCTTTTTATTTGTTGAGTAATTGACTGTACCACCGGATTCCATCCTATAAGTATATAACCTTCTCTTAAGGAGAGTCACAAACTTGGAATCCATGTGGCATACTGGCATGTGCTACGGTGAACCAAACAGCCCATTAAAGACTTGGAATCCATGTGGCATACTGGCATGTGCTATGATTACTCTTTTTATTTGTTGAGTAATTGACTGTACCACCGGATTCCATCCTATAAGTATATAACCTTCTCTTAAGGAGAGTCACAAATGTGTTATCTGAACAAAATGTGGTTGACTAGAACGTGCTTCCTATTTATACTAAGGTTTAGATTAAGGTACTTAGATTTTCTTCAATATAATTCAAAACAAATCAAATATAAAAAATTTTCATAAACATAGTGAGGTAATTTTTGAAAGAGGTTAATCCAAGGCGTGCGATTCACATACACTTTCTTTAAAATTAATTTATTTCCTCATGATGGTGTTAGAAGCTAAGGGTTGAAGTGTTAGTTTCTCAAAATACAATGGGTTATAACAACATATTAGAGAACTCAAATATACTGTTTTCAAAAAACTAGAACTAATAATTAAGGTGAAAAGTTATAGTACTGGAGGAAGTGTTGCCAAAGTTTAATTTGTAGAGTATAGACATAATGCAAGAGAGGGAAACAAAAAGAGATCATTTCAAGGTGCTTCATCTATGATTCAAATAAATACTTCTTCCCAACACTAAGTATATATAGAAAATGTGAAACTAATACCATTCAAATTAATCCTTGTAGTCTAGTGGTACTTGATTGTATTTTCATATGGAAGGGGTGGGTTCAAATCTCAGTAGAGATGAAATTTATGCTTCAACCGTTAGAGTAAACCATGCCTAGAGGGTAATAAGAATAAATTTTTAAACTTTAAAGATTTTAAGTAAAAATGTTTTATTTGTACTAAAAAAAAAAAAATCCACATAAGATATTATTCTCACACAAGACCAAGAAGCACCTCCTCCACATATGCCTTGAGATTGACATTAGATGAGCCATCTTCCCTCATTGCTTCCTTAGCCAAACCCTTGAATTTTGTAGCATTATTTCTCAACCCTTGTGCTGTCTTCCCTTCCCCCATTATGCATTCTATGCACCTCTTCAATTCATTAGCCTCAACGATGCCTTTCACATTCACATTCACTCTAACCCCAGTCTTCCAAACATCTTGTATAAGTTTAGAGTTACACCCTTGATCGGTCCAAAGTGGGCACCCCACAATAGGAACCCCATAAGTCAGAGCCTCTAGAGTTGAATTCCATCCACAATGACTCACGAAACATCCCACGCTGAAATGTTGCAAAACCTCAACTTGTGAGCACCATCGCACTATTTTCCCTTGCTTTTCCACGTCCTCCTTGCAACTCAACTTCTCCTCTGGATTTTCGCCATTCCCACCCTCCCTCATTACCCACAAAAACGGCCTTCCCGTTTGAACTATCCCTTGAGCAATCTCCTCCATCATATGATTCGGTACATCGGAGTAGCTACCAAAAGCTACATAAATCACACTACCTTTAGCCTGGGAATCCAGCCACTCGATATAATCATTACCCTTTTCTCTCTTTTCACAAGGATCTACCCCGTCCAAGTAGGCCGCAGGTGGAGCCAAGGGCCCAATTCCTACCAATCCAACCTTCCCTATAACCCTCAAAGGCTCAAACTCCAACGCATCAAAAGTGTTCACAAGAACCTTGGGGCGCCCTTCTTTCTTAATCAACTCAACATGGTCTTTCATGAGCTGTGCTATCATAAAATCCGTGGCATTGGAAGCTTCCGCAAGCAAATAGGAAGGCAACTCCCTTGCGCTAAGCGCCATCAACCCCGCAAGCTCAACCACTCCATCATTATCCCCCGCGCAACTTCTAAAAAGCCCCTCGTCCCCCGTGAAATAGTAGTAAAAAATATCGAAAATCGTAGCGGCTTGAACCCAAAGAAGCGTGCTGGGAACTTGAAGAATGCCCGCCAGTAAACCCACCCACGGCATAACCGTGGTGTAGATAACTCGAGAGAACGGGGAGCCATTTTCCCGTTTAGCCGTGATAAGGTCTTCCACGGCTTTGGACCCTCTAGCCTTTAAGGAAGCATAGAACTCGGGATACTCATCTTCCATGGAGCCCTTAAACCCAGCATCGTACCCGTCCGAAAAGGTTGCAAAGTCTACCCCTTCTATGGATTCCTGCATGCGATTGATGGCGGAGATACTTGTCATGAAGGTGATCTTAACGCCCAATTTTGCAAGGCGCTTTGCGAATTGTAGACAAGGATTAATTTGGCCTTGCGCAGGATACATCACTAAAAGGACATGGCAATCCTTCATCTTTTTCGCCAATTTTGGTGGACTTTTCTCTCTTTTGGTCTTTCCTTGTATTAGAGATATATTGTGTTGCAAGTGTGAGCCTAATGCCCTGGCCCCTGAGGATAGCAAATTATATAATGGACAGGTCCACGCTATGTAATGGACCAGGTCAACGCACCTACATAAAAATAATACTGTAAATATAATATAAAAAAATTGATACAAAGGCTCTGTTTGGCAGAGCTTATTTAGGAGCTTTTAGCTTATTTTAAGCTACTAATAAGCTATAAGCTCTGTTTGGTAATGTTCCTAAAATAAGCTAGTAGCTTAAAATAAGAGCTTATTTTTGAACGTTATCTAAGGTAGCGTTTCAAAATAAGCTAGTAGCTTCCTAACTTTTTTTCCATCTTTAACCTTATTATTTTAAAGAAATGACATCATTTACCCTTTCTAATTAAAATCTTTTTGGCTAAACCTTTTTGACTTTTTCTCTTCAATATGTTTGGTTGTAATTTTAATTTGACATTTGTGTTTGAACATTGATTTTTTTATGAAATAATCTTATGAATTATAAACATTTTGTTTTATTTTATATGTTTTCAAATATATATTCTTACTTTATATTTTATTAAAATATATTGATTTCACTAATTTATATTTTAATATATAAACAAACCTATTTAAATTTAAAACTATTTAAATTGTATGAAAATGTCCTTTTTAGTCTTTTTACATTTATCAGTTTATCAAAAAGTTAATTTTACCAAACACTTTTATGCATAACAGCTAGCTTAACAGCTCTTCAGATTTCAGCTTCGAGCTTATAGCTTTTAGTTTTCAGCTACTTTTCAGCTTTCAGCTACCTTTTCAGCTAGGTTTGCCAAACATAGCCAAACAGTCAATTTATGTATTTACAATAAAAATTAATTGTATAGTTATAGTAGTAAATTTATATAATTAAAGTAGTAATTTTTAATGTATCTAAAGTAATGACTACACACACACACACACACACACACACACACATATTTCTATTCAACTGTGGCGTGTCTTCCCGTGCGGCCAGTGTAGAATACATCACTATGTATACAAATATACACCACTCAATGTGTTAGAAAATGCACCACAATAAAAATACACAAAAACACCAAAAAATACACCTCACACCCAAAATAATGCACCATAACTCTCTTGCCCATAATGGTGCATTTCCTAACACTGTGTGATGTATATTTGCATACCTAGTTGTGTGTTTTTTGGTAATGTGTACCTAACGGTGCATATTTGTATGGTGCATTTTCTAACATTGAGTGGTGTATATCTGTTTACATAGTGGTGCGGCCGCACTGACCACACGTTAAGACGCGATCACACTTGATTATGACTATATATATATATATATATATATATATATATATATATATATATATATATATATATATATATATATATATATATATATATATGTATATTCTTGTCGAATTTATATCATGGTTTTTTTTTTTAAAGAAAAACAATGAATTACAATAGTTAACTTTAATGTAACTAAAAGATGTTTGCCGTTAAAAAAAAAAAATGTTTGCTAAAAAACATTGTAGTCAAATGGTGTGATTGTGACTCTTTCAAATGTTAGGTTACAAATTTGAAAAAGCATATTATCGGGTTAGTCTGGAGTGTCAAAAAAAGTTAAAAGAACAATTAAATACTACATGTACTCCATTTCATACTCTCAACTTGTACTTCTTCTCACAGTAGCCTTTTGATGTAGACACCTATCCTGGAACCACATGATGAAAATACTCAATCTTTATTATGAAGTAAAAGTGAGGGAGTAGAATTTGGGAGTACGGGTGTGTTTAGAAAGCAAGAAAATGACTTCTGAAAATGAGTCATTTTCCAGAAAATATTTTCCTTTCCGGTGTTTGGTTGCACATCACAAAACTGTCATTTTGTGTTTGGTTCATTTTCTAGAAAATGAGTAGGAAAATGAGCAAAATTGTATACATACATATTATAATCTTCAAATCTTTAACACACAATAGATATGACTTCATGTATAAACCCAAACAATAAATTTGTTAAAAAATTAAAAACAAAAACAGTGGACTGTATTAATCCAGGAAAATTAATTATCCAGCACATTACTCAGTTTCTATCCTCTAGGCAGGGAAAGGGGTTCTAGGTTACGAACATTGCGGCGAATGTGGAGTCGGCGAAAGTGGACCGGCCGCCGAGGTAGACATTGAATGTGAAAATTGAGGAGTGATGAATGATGATTCCGCCGAAGTAGGACGAGCAAAACAAGATTTGGAGGGGGAGAGGAGACGGCGGCCCAGGTAGAGAAGGGCGGTCGCCGTTGATGCAGGGGCAAAATTCATTACGGATCTTCTCGTCAAAAAGTTGGGGCGTGCAAATCCAATTTGAAAATTTGAGGCGGAGTGGCAATGTAATGTAAGTGCATGCATGTGTCAAAAAAAAAAAAAAAGAAGTTAAAACAATTATTAAAGGATAGTGTACTATGAATGACTAATGTAATATTAATACTTATACTGGATAATAATGTAATATATTACATTTTTTCTTCAACAAGCTTTACCAATTACCGTTTTCTTATAAGTAACAAATAATTTATTATATTCTTAATTTGTATTACATTTATTTAATATTTTCATTTTAACCCGATCAGTCTCACAGATAAAGATACGTGAGACGGTCTCACACAAATTTTTGTTAAAAAAGAAATCCTAAGATCGATATATCGAATAGACAATCTATCCCCGAGAATCACACTACAAGCTAAGGTCACTAAAGGGAAACCTGGTGTCGTATTACCTGTGTTAATTGCACAAACCTGTATGTAAACTATAAAAGCATTGTAACAAAGTTTGAGTAATTAGAAGTTCAAGTCATTTTTTTTGCCGCGCTACTAATTAGGCCTGGACAAGCGGCTAATTAAGAACGGTTTGGCGGCCATGGAGTTGTTATGCCATAGATTCGGGTCCACCTTACAAGATTGTCAGGTTGACCCGGGTCTAAAACTGCGTCCAAAATTGAACTCTATTTTCACAATTTTAAATTAAATATTCACAATTTTAGATCTCAATATACAAAACTAGGACTGTGCAAACCCGACCATACGCAAAGAAACCGCCCGGTTTGAAATCCGAATCAAGCCAATCCGACCTGATCCGTATTTGAATGGCCGTATCCGAACCGCGAGGCTAAACGACGTCGGAGAAGGGAGTTCGGATAGGGTTGGATATTTTGATATCCGACCCGCCCGAATATCCGATATTTTTTAGGGTTAGGATTAGGTTACATACCATGCGACGTTATTTAAGCTTTGTATATATATTTTTTGAACGCTGAAGCGTTCATTTCCGCAATCGTTCACCTTCTCTGACTTCTCTCTACTCTCTACTCTGAGACTCTCTAGTCTCTACTCTCAATCTCTATGAGTCATCTTCTCCAGTTTTCCCTCTATTGTCTGTTGTTCTCTGTTAGTCCGATACGGTGGGACGGTGAGACCGAGTCTGATAGTCTGATTGGCCGGTTGTCCGATGATCGTTGGTGGTGGAAGCCCTTATCGTGGTACGTGATTATTAATAGAGGCCTTTGTTCTCTGGGGATTATTGCGGGAAACCAGGTAAATCGCAAACCCTAATTTTTGATTTGTTATTTGTTGACTGTAATGATTGTATTGTGATATATTTGCGATATATTATTATTATTATCTGATATATTGTGATTTATTAATGTGGAAGCAATTTTTATCGCAAACCCTAATTTTTTTATGGGTGATTTTTTCACTGTATCAGTGTATTGTCACTACTGTGATATATTTATGATATATGTCCACTATATTGTCACTATTTTGATATATTTGTGATATATGTTCACTGTATTGTCACTATTGTGATAATTTGTGATATTTGTTCACTATATTGTCACTATTGTGATAATTTGTGATATATGTTCACTGTAATAATTGTATTGTGATATATTTGCGATATATTGTGATTTATTAATGTGGAAGCAATTTTAATCGCAAACCCTATTTTTTTTGTGTGTGATTTATTCACTGTATTGTCACTATGATGTGATATATGTTCATTGTATTGTCACTATTTTGATATATTTATGATATATGTTCACTGTATTGTCACTATTGTGATATATTTGTGATACACACACACACACACACACACATTGGTAGGATAAAATGAGAATATGGTCCTCCTGTAAAGAGTGAGGAATGATCTTAGCCGTCCAGCAACGTTCATCAATGGTTGAAGGTTTTAGTAAAAAAAAAATATTAGGTCAATTTTATAAATATTAAAAAAATTTAAAAACGATGGTTCATTTTATAAGTATTGCAAACTTGAAAGTTTAGTAGTAGTAAAATCCTAGTCTTTTTTTCTCAATAGTGACTAGGGATGGTGTGAAATGTGTCCCCACATTTTATTGGGGGAAGTGTTCTCGATCACCTAATTAAACATTCTCATATATATATATATACACACACACACATGCATACATACTAGTAATTGACTCGTTCGATACACGGACTAAATATTAGTAATATTGTTGTAATATACTTCATATAATAATTTAAATGTGTTTAATTAAAAGAATGAAAATTTGAAAAGAATTATATTAATATAAGTTTTATAATAGAATTAATAAAAATTAAAGATCTACATGCAAAAAATTATTAAATAATTACCCATTTTGTTGAAATTGAAATGCAAAGAATTAAAAAGTTACAAATTATTCAAATCAAAAGTGAACCTTAGAATACACCGAATGCATTCCTTTTATTAGTTTTCTGACCATCTTTATTTATCAATGAGGTGCTAACATCTTGAGTAGAAGTTAAATCCTCATTTTCTGCATCCAAAATAAAACTATTATTAAAATTATTAATATCAAGTATTATGAAAATTTATTTTCAAACACATGTAATTTATTTACCAAATATTAATACATCAATTCAAAAAAAATATAGTAGCAACAAAACTATTGCTAATATTTTTAACCAATATTGTTTAACAATATTTTTAACCAAAGCCAACAATATAATATTAATGCATCAACAAAAAAAAAAAAAAAATAGTAGCAACAAAAACATGAATTACTATTTTTCTAATACAAATAATTTTTTGAATATTATAATAGTTCATGATTATTAAAACTATAATATATAAAAGAATCCATGTGGGAAGAAAAGAAAACAATAGCATAAAGGCAAAAGAAGGGTGAAGTCAGGTTAGACGTTTTTGTTTTTTTTTTTTTTTGTTTTTTTTTTTTTTCTTACACAAGCATGGTTAAATTAGGCTTGTCTCCATGTTGATTTAATTAGAAAGTGACAAAAAAAATAAAAAAAAATAAATATATAAATAAAAGAAAAAGAGAATGAGCACATGATACACACACCAACTCTTTTTTTTTTTTTTTTTTTTTTATAACAAAGCTTTAAATTTATTAAATAAGCCGGGTGAAAGCGAAGCCCCGAAAATCGTACATGAAAGAGATTTTACATTGACAGGGAGGGAGCTAAAGGAGCCAAAAATAAACGGTGAGCTTCTGCAAAGGCCTTCCGTGGCAAGAGCGTCTCCAACTCTCTTTCTCTAAACTCCCTATCGACAACAACCACCGGCCAGCAGAACCACCGTGAACGTCGTAGTCCAAAGAACTACCGTGGTGTTCACTCTACCATTTTAGATCATTTTAATCTTCATGCTTTTTTTCTAATATTTAGTATTTTAGGCTTTGATTAAGACGCCATGCAATAAAATCTTTGGCTGGTGTTTTATTCTCGTAGATCATTTTAACTAAAAGATGTTTGTCAAAGACTTTATGGTCGAGTACTCGAGTGACATGACTGTCTTTCCCATATGAAAGTTCACACGTACGTTAAAATCTCAATGCGTGTAATCATATTATCCTTCAGTCTGGAGTGTCAAAAAAAAAAAAGTTAAAAGAACAATTATTAGAGCCCTACAGTGTACCGGAGTGGCTGGTAATGTAAGTGCTTCTGTAGTATTAACTTATATGAGAAAAAATACTACTCCTAGAACAATTATATTATTAAAGCATAGTGTATTATCAACTTATAGGAAAAAGACTACTCCTACTCTAAACTTTTACTCCTTTTCACAGAATTTCGATGTTAACATTTTTATTAGGATCTACAGCATGAAGATAACTAATCATGAATTGCCACATAATTAAGAAAGTAAAAGTGAGTGAATAAAAATAGGGAATACATGTAGTATAATTCATTATCTACAGTAGCAAATAAGCCCCTAAACTTTAGGCCAAAAGTTAATTAATCACCTAAACTTTTAAAATGTGCAATTAAACCCTCAAACATGTCAAATTGAGATAATAAAGTCCAAAAATAGGTAAATGACCTGTTATTACATGTCATTTGTATCAGTACGATGACCGGCGACAAATTCTAACTAGCAGGGATAACCGAGTTGTCGCTAGTCGCCATCTCTGGCAGAAAGCGACCAAAAGGTTGCCTTCTCCGGCGACTTGCCAGAGAAGGTGGCCTTTTGGTTGGTGATGATATTTTCCAGCATTTTGACCGGTAACCTGTTGGTTACCTGAAAATTTGACTTATTTGACCAAAAATAACATGTTTGAGGGCTTAATTGCACCTTTTAAAATTTTAGGTATCTAATTGACTTTTGGCCTAAAGTTTAAGGGCATGTTTGACCCTTTTCCCAAAGAATAATTATTAAAGCAGAGTGTACTATCAACTTATCCAGAGTGGCAATGTAAGGACATCCATAGCTGAGAATAATACACGGTTATTGAGAAAATAATGCCAACAGGGCAAGAGAGAGGTGAGGTGCAGTGAGACACTGAAAAAGTTACTCCTGCAAAACAAAGGTTCATACTTCATAGCAGTAAAGTGCGCCCCACATAACATTTTGCCCAGCCACCCACGTACGGTCAATATGCGCCCAGCGGGCGCGTGCACTGCTGGGCGCGTCAGGCGCACCTGACTCATCTTCTTTTTAATTTTATTTTCATACTCATGCTTTTAAATTTTTGTTTTCATATTTGTTTTATTTTTTCTCCCCTCTCACTTTCTTTTTCCTAATCACACTTACAAAAACTCTTAAAAAACCGTGAAATAACCCATTGATAAGTATATATACGTGGGACAGAAAGATAGTACGAACTTAGAAATATTGCTAATTCCGGAACAGGCCACGTCTAGCAATATTTGACAGGCAAAAAATGTGATTAAAATGGGAGAGATGATTGCCGACAAAATTTGTTACTGCAGCATACAACACTTTCAGCTAAAAACATTGTCGTGGTCCTTCTAAATAGAAGGTCACAAATTCCAATTCCATTTCAATCAATGATGTTAGCATATCATGTTGTAGATTTATTAAATCAATGGTTAACATTTGTTACATTTTTCACATTAGCAAATAGATCTACTTCTTCTTGTTGTTGTTAATATTATAACATATGTGTCATCACACTACATAGTATGGTAGTTGACATATATCATTATATATATTATATATATACTAGCCAGGGTCGGTCCAAAGGTTTTATAGGCCCCTGGGCGAAATTAAAAAAAGGGCCTTATATGACAAATTTGTTTTCGGATGATCTATTTGTTTACTTATTTTTCTTTTTTCACTTCCCGGTGAATGTTTTTAGGTAACATTGTATAAAAAAAATTATTATAAAATTGATCTTAACAAAAAAAAAAAAAAGGAATAAAAGCAACTGACACTTATATGAATCAAAATAAATCCGAATCAGTCAATCAAAAATCTTTAAGTATTTGAGTGGTTGGTGTGGCGTAAGCGTGACCGTCGACCCTTATACTCCTGGGCGGCGTGAACGGTGGGTGTGCGACAACATATGTCTCTTTCAGTCTTTGTGAGATCAGTTCTCGACTTTCGAAACAATTAATCCTATTTTTTTAATATATGTTTACTATTAGCTAGTATCAGGGCGGGCCCTGAGGGGGGTTCAAGGTGGGCACCTGCCCAGGGACTATCTCTATAGGAGGCCCATAGGCCATAAGATATATGGAGTATTATATATAATATATATTACTTATTATCAAATTAAAGTTACCAATCATTTTTTAACAAATGACTAATAATATCCTGCGGGTTAAAACACAATCCGCTTAACACAAATCAAGCTAGCATTTCACACGTTCAAGTTAAACTCAAAAAAAAAAAAAATGAAGTTATAAAAAATTAAGTCAAATTAATCAAATAACAATAGAAAAATAAAAAAAGAATAAAAATAAAAAAAGATGCTTTAGTATTTGCATCTCAGATTTCTAGTAGGTAGCCACGAGGTAAGAGAACAGTTAAGCCAACAGAAATACCAAAGAGAAGTAACAAAAGTCCTATGAAATTGACTATGAATCCTTCTTGGTCCCTTTTGAGGTCCAGTGATATGAATTTCTCCAGCAAGCCTGTCACTGCACTTAGTATTCCCATGGAGAAGATGATGAGCCCAAACAGAGCATGCCATGGAGCTTTACTTGATGCTCTTGAACTTGGGAACAACAAGGTGAAGAAGGAGAACACCCACTGCATGCATGCATGGATATGTTGAATTGGCAAGCCGCTAAAATTAATAATTATATTATTCTTTTATATGTGTGTGTGTGTTTAATTTATTTACAAGCACATGATATGTTAACTACATGCACATAATAAGGTAACTACAGACACATACATAATTTTGAATGGGGCCTATAATGCATTGTGGACCCTGGTACATGCAATGGTATAATTTGCCAAAATGATATGTAAATATGAACTTTTTTAATGAATAGTTAAATTGAATTAAGCTAGCATAAGTTATTGAAATGTTGGAGAGAAAAAAATTATAAGACAAAATTAACCAAAAAGACATAACATAGGAGGCAAATCAATATTTTTGTTAAAAGAAAGGTGGTTAAGAATATAATTCAACATGTAAAAAAAATATGAGTTTATAAATGTTATAGGTAAGACTAGCTAATTGATGTACGTACAGATTCAATCTTTGGTCCATGTGCATTAAGTTCCAAGCATACATACCATGTATACATAGATGGAAAGCATTATATTATATTCATACCTGCAAAGCAAACAAAGCGACAGTGGAAATGCCAATCCAAGAATGCAAGGAAACAAGATTTGAAGTTCCAGTGTCATGGTGGAACTTGAAAACTGCATATAGTCCAACAATGGCAGCACCAAGGGCTATCAAGTGTAGACTTATGTGCAATGGTTTCAGTCTCTTACTCATCACATAACCCAGCCTCATGGGTGTGGTATATACCAATATGGCTGCACATACACAAAAATAAACACCATGTATAAAAAGTTTGTCATAAAAGATGTGTATGTGAAACAATTATTAGCTAGTTAGTTCAGATTTTGGGGTGCTTGGTAAATAGCTGTTAGCTGATTGGGTTAGTGGGTTTAACTGGTTGATAACATTAGTTGATTATAGAAAGTTGTTTGGTAAATTAATTGTTAGCCGATAGCGGATTACAAAATGACTTTCTCAAAAAGTTAATCGAAAAAGTTGTTTTGAGTAGCTTTTTGAATTTTAGCGTTTCGAATCAATAAGCTATTACAAAAAGCTAATTAATCAAACACTTATATTAGTTATTTAACCAGCAAGTCAAACAACTAATAGTGATTAAATAAGTCACAATTGACTGATAAACTAACTATTTACAAACAAGGCCTTTATGCGATTAATTAGTCATTGAGATGTCCACACAATTTTAGAATGTAAGAAAAGTTTAATCAATTCAGCCAACTGCCATGTAGTGTGATGACACATTTGTTATCATTCAAATGGGTAGTCACAAGATCGAACCCCAGTACTTGATGAGGCATTTATTCTAGTATAAAACAGATATTATCTTGTAAAGAATTATGAGTATTTCAGAAAAGGATTAAGTTTTCGAGATGTATGCGACAATTGTAAGTACTTTCAATTCCATGAATCCAACATTTCCATTTTAAATTTTCCTTTGAAGTTGTGAAGGTTCTAAAACCAAATTTGGAATATGATATATCTCGAGATGACACGGTGAAAGAGAGCAATATATATGATCTAGATTTAGCATGTCACTAGCTTGATTACGGTATGCACTGTTTTGTGCACTAACTTAATTATGTGACAAAAAAATGTTCTTGAAAATGTATCTTGGCTTCTAACGTAAATACTCGCAGACTTTGGTTGGGTTGATAGTTACAATGTTTACATCAACAATGGCCTTGTTTGGTTAGTAGCTGATCCGCCAATTTTTGACGGATCCGCCGTTTTTAGCATTTTTTGATCATGGTCAAAACGCTAAAAACCTTATTTGGTTAATGACAGTAGCAGCGGATTTGATCCAAGCCGCCAACTTACAAAACGCTGCATATAGCAGCGTTTTACATTTGGCGTTTTGGAGAAAGTATTACTTTCCCCAAAACGCCCTTATATAATAATAAAAAAAAATTTTAACTTACAGTTTGCCCAGCGCACCGCTACTGTGCGCTGGGCAAACCGGTTGATTAAAAATGGAGAGGCTCCTTCCCCACTTATCCCACCGATGTGGGATAAGTGGGGAAACAAAGGGGAGCCACTGTGCGGCTGCCCTCCCCCCACTCCCCTCCCTTTTTTTTTTTTTTTTTTTTTTTTAATTTTAAAACATTATTATTATTGTTATTATTTATTATTTATTGTTATATATATATATTTATGTATGTATTAAAACATTGTTATTATTGTTATTATTTATTATTTATTGTTATTATACATACATACATACATACATACATACATACATACATACATACATACATACATACATACATATATATATATATATATATATATATATATATATATATATATATATATATATATATATATATATATTATGTATACCCTTTTGGTCATTTTACATGTTAACCGCTAATGTAAACAGCTAATTTTACCAAACATCTTTTTACAAATCGTTAATACAATCAACTGGTCAAACCCGCTAATACAATCCGCTATTTGATAACCGCTAACACAATCCGCTACCGCTAAAATCTAACCGCTTATAACCAAACAAGCCCAATATCAACAAAACAATATAATAATATATATAAATTTGACATAACGTTAATTATTTCTTTTTATTATAAGTGTTCATTATGTCACAATAAAATTTTTGTAGTTATTAATTGGCTACCCATGAATTGATTTATAATCAAACATATAATACTACATTGAAAGGTGAATATTGCGTCAAAGATAATTAACAATAAATATTTTAAAATAAAAATAAACTTTTCATGTTGTGTCAAATATAAAAATTAAGAGGTGAAAATAACACCACAACTACTACATGATTGCACCGCTACCTAGATATGTTTGACCTTGCGGTGCAATCGTATCCGGGTGCGGTGCAATTATATAGTAAGTGCGGTACAATTCTAGAAGTTCGTATGTCCGCATGTTAAGGTCAGTTCGCACCGGACCTCTATATATATATATGCTAAAACATACAAATTAAAACATTTTCATAACCTTTTTTTTTTATAACCTATATGCTAACTTCATAACCTTAGAAGTTAGAAATAACTTCAAACTAGAGCATTTAATTTGTTTCATAAATGAGAAAAAATGATGATGACGACGATGAATTGCAGAAGTTGTTATTACTCCGTATTTTTCTTAATACTACTAATTTAACTCCATTATAATGCAGTATTTGTTCGTAATTTATTACGTTGTATTATTTATGATTATGGTTGGTGAGCAAAGGGTGATACCTTCTCCGGAGATTAATACAAAGCCAACGACCATAAACAGTGGGTGAAGCTGCATTGTTCAAATGACTAATAAGCAAAGATCATCACAAAACATTCATAAATATAATAACAAATTGGGGCATGTGAGATTTACATTGAAAATCTTGAAATTGTTGCCTGCAGAGTGGAAAGAAAGGCCTTCCCGGAATCTTAAAAGCCAGATGAGAACAAGGGTTGTTATAGCAACGAATAGCAGATGCGCTAACACAGATGAAATACGCATACCCATCTCTCTTTATGATCGATCTCGTCACTTACCTTTTCACTTCACACACACCACTTGTTCGACGAATTGAGTGAAAGAGAGACAAAGAGTTTGAGCAGTAGAAATAGCCAAAGTGAAACTTTGTGAACATTGATGGCATCGTTAGCCCGGCCTTAATTAAATACTGTATATTATAGAAAGAAACAAAATGTTATTTTATAAATTGGTTAATTTCACTATAAATTAATCAAAATAAGGTGATTACTAATTTCTGAAATAATTAGAATACTTCTTCTCATAAGTTTTAAAAAGGTATAATAATCAGAGATCGAATCTCATCAGCAGCTGCAATAAGCGTCACAATGAAGTAAAACCAATTTTAGTTACACATACTAAGCCGTTCAAACAAACCAAGAAAGTCAATAAAGTTTTAAAAAAAAAAATTAATTATAATTTTTAAAATAAATAATACCAAATACTCCGTACTTAGTTTCTTATTCCCATATCAGTATCAATATTATTTTTGAGTTGCCCAAAGGTATCCCTCCCACCGACAGCCAGAAGACTAACCTTTCGTCCCAACAGTCAACACACTATCAATATGAATATTATATATGTAAATCTCTAAGTCTCTATACATGATGAAATTAACGACATAGTAGAAAAATAATGTTAGCCGGCTAGCTACCTTGTTAACCCAAAAAAATTATGATGAAGAATTGGTCAAGTTTGAATTTAAGCTTTATATATAATATATTGGACGAGCTTAATTGGAAGAACACTGCCCTTACTATACGGCTGATATAAATTCCTAGCTAGTTAATGTATACCAAAAAAAAATGTTTGCTTATTAGTTTTTTCTTTTTAATCATTTGATATTAACAAAATATCCCATCACTTCCATTTTTGGTAGGAGGAATGATATTAGGGGAAAGGGGAAATCTTATATAGTTGGCAATAGAATGATAATCATTTACGAAAACACATTACAATCTTATAATATCAGGGACCTTGGTCCCTCTTTAGCTCTCAAAAGAAAAATTATACAGAGTATATAATAGTGCGTACATGACTTTTTTGACCTTGTAGAATTTTTTTTAATAAATAGAATGAATATTAAAGGACAATATTTGAGACTATTTTTACTTAAACGTATTATCATTATTAAGTTTTTAATTTTCATTATGTATTTCAATGTTTGGACTATATCATTACCAAACATTTGATTCTCATTATTCTTATTTCAATATTTCAATGTTTGAACCAAATGCACTCTTAGTACATACCAATATGAAAAATATACTCTAAACATAATCATTATTTTTATTATAGGGTCATACATAATCAAACATTAGTAATCATTTCAAAACCACCCCACTATCAAACATGCAAAGTACTTTCATTAAAACACGTTACTATTACCAAGTATTTAATTCTTATTCCGATTCCCTTGTGCGAACCAAACACAACCTTAGTTTTTCGTTAGGGAATTATATCAGGCTAGCAGAATTACTAATTTAACCTCAGGATGACCACACATGTATTTTGGCACGATCACAACAGGCCATAGTTAGCTTTAAGCTTTAGACAATCAAAAGTGGGAAAAAAAAAACAAAACAAAACAAAACAAAACAAAAACAAAAAAAAACACAGTACATTCATTAATTCATACGTCCAAGAATAGAACAAATTTCAAACAGTGCAGCAATGATATTTAGCTCAAACACAAGAAATATTTAATTCAAACATGATGAAAAACTAAAAGAAACTCATAACTTTCAGTTTAGATAGGCTCTAAAGAGAAGTCTACATCAAAAAGTAAAAAAATTTCTCTCAAATAATATGGTAACTGTAAAGAAAAGAAATGTTTAAGGACTAGCCTTGACCTACAACAATCATTCTGGCTATTTAACTTGCATATCCTCGAAATATCAATACAAAATGGGCACGCGGTTTTTAACTGAAATCTGGCAACTTACAAAACAGACGAAATCAAAGGAGCTACCCTCTAAATTCAACCCTACTTGTGGGAGCAAAATTGCTTTTTTCCATACAACATAAAGGAATTCAGAGACAGCCCCCTTGTTTCAAAGCAAAATAACCTCAAGACCCAGGAAAAAGAAAAATGTTTTTATATTGTCCTCAGCATCCGGATAAGTCTGTTTCTAGCCTCATTATATGGTGGGGAAAGAAGATTCTGTTGAGGCTAGAGAGGAGACGATGATAACTTACTAGGGTTTCACAAAATGATGCAACTATAAAACCCCGTCTTTTTTTCCCCGATCAAGAAGATTGTACTGCCAACCGCTGTAGATGCTCAAAGAATATCTGCAGACTTACATCATCAGTGAAGATGACATCTGTTCCAGATCCCATCTCATTTGCATTATTGTACGTGGCTGATGGGTTCAATTTTGCCAACAGAAACCGTGCCTGTTAAAATTGGTAAAGATGTATTTGCATCAAAAACCCATTAAAGTTCAATAAAGAGACAAAGTGGTCAATTTCAAGCATAATAATCACCCACAGGTGATGGAAGATAATTGATTGGTTGAACCTATGTGTACAAGAATGAAAATAGTCCCCGCTTTAGCAGAGCATCACTTCACCGTGTTAGGACCAAAACAATTTAGTGTCCCTACCTTCGCCCCCAAAAGCATCAAGAGAACTGAAAGCATATTTTATACCCACATTGTGTTGATAGTACTGAGACAACCAATCAATTTATAACCTGAATTCAGCCTCAAAAATTTCATAGGCAAGGGAATCTCACAGCACTATCCCAGCATCCTCAACCATTGCATTTGTAAATCCCTACTATTACTCATAAGAACATTCTATTGAACTGTAGCTATTTCCAGTCATTAGATTAGTCTACACTCTTCCCCAAGGCCCAACTATGACACTAGTTTTGCACTGAATAGATGTCTAACAAAATCAATACAGAGCACAGGGCAATTGAAGTCCTAAAGGATAAGCAAATCTCCACTGAAGATTCTGTGGATATTGAATTCTAGATGAATGAACACAAACTATAGACAGATGTTATAGAAACTATTGTGCTTTTGCTAGTAGCAATGGAAATAGTTGTGTTTGTTCATGAGGAGCTTCTACTGGCATCCAACATCAAGTAATATGGGTTAGATCAAATACTTTCCTCATAATCACCAACTAAACTAGAAAACGTCGCACACCTTGCTTGAAAGTCTTTGAAAACAATTTTAAACGGACTAATTTTTTTAAGGACCAACGGTTTTTAGACTTTGAGGTCATACGCAATTTCCATATAGGAAGAACCACCAATCCATTATGGAGTGAACCAAAAACTGTAAATTAAGGAAAAGTAACCTTTCCATCTTCCTGACTGGGGATAAATCAATTTTGGAACCAAGAAGTTGTAAGCGCGCAGACAAGATAACCAAAATTGAATTTTAAAACATTAGTAAGCTTAAGTTTCATGAAATCATTACCTGGGACCCGTGCTGATCACACACCACTAATCTGGGAACAGGAAACCGGTCATGAATGATGGATTGGGCATCATCATGTGGAGCTTGCAGTAATTGTGCAAATGCCTGGAAAGTAAAATAGAGTTTGACCAAATGAGCATTCTTTTTACTTATAGGCATATAAATATGCACTGGAAAACATTGATGCATTTGTCACAAGTCTGCTCCCAAAATTAATAGCAAAAAATTGATAGTACCACCAGTGGTGGGGACAGGGAACCTTTTGGGCAATGGAGGAAATCCAGTCAGGCTTTATAGATTCCGAAGGAAATAAGATTAGAAGACACAAAAACAAGTATCTACACCAATGATAGCATCTCAAATTTTCACCAAAGAAAAAGAAAAACGAGAGAGAGAGAGCTAGAGTATGAATGCAAACCTCATGTTCTGGCTGTTTTTGGTAGCCCATGTTTCTCCATTGAGCTATTGTCATTCCATGGAATATAACTACACTAAAATAAGAATCTAACAGGAGGATACGATCAGCTGCAATTGAGGCCACATCCAACAAAGCTGGTGAAGGTGGAGAATTGAATGAAAATGACGTTAGTGTTGGCTGAATCATGACAGCAGCATTGCTTATGTTCTCTCGATTCAGCAACATGCGGAAGTAAGCTGTCTCATCTGGACTATTATTGAAAACCTATGGGGCAAACATTTATGAGAAATAGGGCAATGTGTAACTATATATATATATATTTATATATATAAAAGGTGAATCACAAAAATTCAACAGATGAGGAATAAGGAGATCTTGTTGAGTAACATTACTTGCAAAAATTGAGATCGCCGCAAATTAAACATGAACTGAGGGAACAATGAAAAAAATGGATTTAATGTGAATGAGGCAGGGTCATCCTTCCGATATTCACCAAATTTAGAACAAAGACGAATTAGATTCCGATCTAGCCACCTAGTGGCATCAAAACCTTCCTGGAAAAACAATCATTCCATCAGGTTTCCTTAAAGAATAAACTTGATAATCAAGAAAATAAAAAATGTTAAAGATGTTTAAGCAGGGCATAATAAAATAGAAATAACTTGCAAGCTATAAGGAGGAAAAAAAGTCTAGTATAATAACTAGTTAACTACTTCGAGGATAATTTACAAATGCAGAAAGACAAGATACCTCCATCTCCATTTTGTATGAAGCCAATCTAGCCATTACTACAGCAGCAGTTTCTTGATCAAAACTTTGAATCAACTCCTGCAAAAATTAAAAAAAATGCCACCACACCTCAGCATCAACCCATCCAAATGTGCTTTCCACAAAAATTCACAAAGTGCAAAAAGATAATGTGCATACAAAGGCATATGTTCAGAAGAGTTTTAATTCTAGTTAGGTTATGGATACCAAAAAAATAAAAATAAATCCTTTCACAAAACCTTCTTGAATTCTATTACTAAGAAATGCATATAAGGTGGAAACTGTTGCCACATATATCTAAAGCATTTATGAAAGGGGCTGTGGGTCTATTCTTGATTAATCCAAAATGTATAGACAACGAAATGGTATTCCGTATAATGAACAAATCACATCAAGGAATTTGGCTCCACACCTCAGAGTTGACAGCAGTATCAACCCATCTTCTACTAATTGTTGTAACTCGCAATTTTGTTTGGCCATCAGAGCCCTGGTAACTGCATTCAAATTCATGACAACAAGAATTAGTCAATACAGTACCTATTCTTCAACCAAACCCTTTTCAAGAGGGAAATTAGGTAACTGCATTTAAATTCTGGACATTTTGTACCTTGTAAGGAACTGTATGTACAAATACGAATTTGCATTGCCTGAAGGGTCTGACTTTTCACTGGATGAAACATCAAAGAAAACAGTCATGCATGTAGTTTTGTCAATACTGCACATCTTCCAAGCTGTAGTATTCCCCTCTCCAATAACTGTGTTGGCAATAGCAGGTCCTTTCTGCCAGTAACTCAGTCATCAGCAACAACCTTCTAAATGATCATAAAACAAAAGTACTGTCTTCTAGGAGAGGTCTTATATCCAATTAACAAAAAACGAACAAACCTTCTCTAGAGATGTGCAAGGCCCTATGATTCCTTGAATCTTAATATCCTTTGAGCATTTGATCTCAAGTGTACCACTGGAAGAAATATATGAATTAGAACTTGCAATAATTTGTACCCAAAAGAAAAAAGAAAGAGCCACTGATACATGGATGCATAAATGACATCACCACAAAAAGCAAGAGCCAAGGTCATCATGTGCAAAGGATTGCATTCATTCATTCTATACCGAAGTACCATATGCATGGAATTGAGACCAAACAGGTTCAGTGAAGTATGGGCAGATAAATTCGCTCACTTTCTACCAATATTTTATATGGGAAAAAAGCAGGCATTATATATTTCAAACTTTTACAATTTTGGTAACACATTTTTACTGCTAATTTAACAAAACACTTTACTTTTTGAAAATAATAATTATAATAATCTGGGTACTGCTAAACACTACCACAACCAATTCCAATAACTGTTCATCAGAATCCAGTCAATGCTGGCAGGAATCCAGCAAACTTCCAACACATCAAACTACCTACTTTAATTATTAGTTGCCTATAAAGATTTGAAAGCCATAGGAGCAAGCAAAACTATTTACTACATTATACATAGATAAAAATACAGTGAACAATGGAGCTCCTTGAGATCTTGTCGGTGCAGTTGAACATCTCAGTGTAAAATAAAGTTAGTTTTACTCGGAGAAGGAAAATGCTTTTTGTTTTTGGCCATCCCTCCATGTTCCAATGCCTATGTATGTAGAGACTGCAGGAGAGATCTTAATTGTAGGTACGCTAATGTTTTGATCCCTAGATCAATATGCAGTAACTTTCTAGTTTAGTACTGAGAATTGGGAAATCTAATTAAGATAGCTGCTAGGGAAACTAGATTGAATTCAGACAACAGTATTTCATTTCTTCACGAAAGTGAGAATTAATGGGTAGATTTAAATCCACATATATAAACCCATCAGCTACATAAGTATAATTTAGGCACCCAAATATTGTCCAATTATCTTTTACTTTTGACAAACTCTGAATATCTGAGTAGAAAGGTCAACTGGTCAGGTATCTATAGTTTAATAGCCATTTGTCATCTTTAAACTTAAATCACACCTATCTTGACATTTTATGGGATACAGCAAGACCAGGGAAAAGAACATCTCATGGTTTTCATCTACTATTTGTTTTATACCTATACTATAATCTCATTTACCCTATCTTTAGCAAGCCCAAGGAAGTTAAAGTTGTTCACTTTTGTGGTACCTCATTCAAGTCACCAGTCCTTTAAAAGTAGTGTTCATTGTAATATACCCCAGTAACTAATATGCCAAATGCTGCAAATCTAAGAATTGAAAACAAATTGTATAACCTAGTTTTTCAAACATCATTGATTATTAGAATTTGTCAATTGGTGGACGTATCCCATTTTTTATAAATTTTATTTTATAGCATCAATCAATCTTGCTCCATAAAGCCTTCATTAATTACAAGCCTTGCCTTCCATTTGTAATAAAGCCCAAACTCCCAAAGGATTGTTTATGCCCCTACAAATTACTCCTTTTTATCTTAAAGTAATCAAATTAGAGGACAAAACAAGACAAACTACTATGGGAGACAGAAAAGCGAAAATAAAATCTATCATGACACTCACTTGAAGGAAAGCCCAAGAGACTGTTCACTATCATCAAAAACACGCTTGAAAGAATCCTTGAAAACAGAATGACCAAAGCTTTCTGCTAGAACTACCAGTCCTCCAGTTTTTTCAATTGCTACTTTCATCTCAGCAACCCCAACCTGTATATTTAAACCATATTAGGCAAAAGAACAGGATTAAAAAATAAAAGTACTTAACACAAGGAAAGAATAATTATTAAAATGCTTAGATATTCTAAAGGGGAGAATTTCTGAGGTGATGCCTAAGGTGAAAATTACATGACACTAGAAAACAGCAGAGCCTGGTAGACACTTCTTTGCCATGCCAGACCATTTAACACTAAGCATCCATTTAGATTATGGTCTAAAACAATATAATAGATTGAACATCTGATGTGCATATGCATGTGAATAGATATTTATGTGACTTTACAAATGCATATCTGTATCTATTTTCCCTTAAATATGGGGCAAGATATGTTTCAGGAGAAGATTATGGTCTACAATCATATAATAATAAATTATGCACATGCATATGAATAGACATGTGGGAGACTTTTCATATACATTTCTATATGTATATGAAAATAAACTTAGCACATCCCACTGTGGCTCTGTCCATACACTGGAGACCTCATTCACTTTGGAGTTTCAAATAAAAATAATAATAATAACAAAATAAATAAATAAAAAGGCAACTACTCTAGCAATTTCTAAATATACAAATTTATATTCATAACTAAATTAATCAAAGTTATGGTTCTTACTAAAAATTGATCAATTTGACTCTGAAAAAGTGAAATGGACTTATTGATAATTAGACAATTAGCATAGAATTATTTCCATTAGCAGATTGCAACAAAATAAAATTTTCACAAGGATTTTCCATTTACAGAGCCAACTTCTGAATTCATCAATTGTCTAAGAGGTTTACAAAATATAAGTACAAAGCAAATGGTGAGGTTACAAAATGAACAAAACTGCATAATGGAAAGGCAGTGGCTTTGAGTAGTTTTAAACAAGACCTTAAGTAAACCAACCCATGAAAATATTATATCAGATTCTTGTGTATAGCATTCTAAAAAGCTACTGAAGACTCAATGGGAAATAATAAATAACCAAAATCTTTAATTCAGATCAAGAGCTGGCCAAGACAAACCTGATCAAGTGCAGATGCAAAAACGTCCAACACGTGACCTTGACTGACTAGTTGCTTTGCAAGTTCCTCATAAAAGTGGACTGCCTTTTTGAAAAAGGGTGCTGCATCCTTATCCAGATCCTTATGGGACCGAACAGGATCTGATAAATCTTTTGAAACAATCTGAAGAAAAGTAAAAAAGAAAAGTTAGTACCAGTCTCCATGGTGAGAAACTTGAATTTGCAGCCGAATGAATAAAATGCAAGAACATTCAGTAAAATGACTAAAATCTAATTGAATATGATGATTTTGATGCAGCAAACTAAGATAAGTACCAAATTAACCATTATTTAAACTATTAGGGAGAGAATTAGAGCTGAATATCACAAGTCAAAATAGCATCCACTGGTAATAACGAAGCCATGAAAATAATCATTGCAGATGAGGTAGAGATGTGAGATGTAAACATCAAATTGAGAAAAAACAATGCAACCACTCCTACTTATATAAGCAATACAGTTTGGCTAAGTGATGCCCATTAACCCTTCTAAACCATTTCTAAGTTATTTCAAACTTGTTTTTGGATTAATAACAAGATGCCATACTGTTCAAACATTGAACAACCAATTCCAGTTCAATTTGGATCCAACCAGAAGTGTTTAAATTGGTTGCAGCTTCTTCAGATGTTAACAGAATTATTCATTTTCATGACCTGCTAGAGACAAGGAAGCATCAGGAAATAAATATGTACAAGCCTACAATACCCAAAAATACTAGACCTCAGATTAGCTAGAGATCAATTTCATCATTTCATGTATATCTCCTTGCACATCGAAGAAACTATGTGTGCATAATTTGATCCCTTCTTGCCCCATTTCTCAAATATATGTTACTAGTATTAGCCCAAACCCACTATTTAATATTACAGGAAAAGGGTTTTAAAATTCATCAGTTTGAAGGATTTTGATTTTCTTCCTATTCACCACAAAGCAAGCATAATAAGAACAATAAACACCATGTATGAAAGCTGCTTCAACAAAATGTATCTAGTGCTGCTCTGCTATTTCATGAAACCATCATGTTCAGAAAATTATCATTATTTTATTAATTTCATAAAAAATAAAATAAAATCATGATTTTTCTGTGAAATTTAGGATTGGGCAGGTAAGCATCTAACCAAGCACATAAGGAAACAAGTGCCAATGAGAATCAAATGTCAATAGAGGTATTTTCTATTTGGAGGGGCCAAAAATTTAACAGAAACTAAATAAGGAGCAAAAAAGATATATGAAAAGGCTTACAGCTCCAGGCCCTTCTGTGCATGGACCTCCGACCAAGGCTACAATTCGTGCACCAGCACCAGCCATACAAGCACTTAGCAAACCTGAGGCTACACTCAAAGCCGCCCCTGTGCAGCGTAATGCCCTGTTTCCTGGAGGCACTGGCCATTGATCCGTAACCAACTCATCTAATAACTGCATAGAATACCAACACAGAATTAATAAAACTTGGTGTGAGCATAAGCACATTGGGGAAACACAGATTTTGAGCTGAAACTGACCGAATCCAGAGTGTATTCACATTCTGTAGCAGGCAACAAGAATCTGTTGATACCGAGATCAGGAAGCACCCCTGTGGGCCCCCCACCAGCACCCTTCTGCATCCTTCCACCAACGCCACCAAGCCCCAATTGCTCCAAAACCTGATCTTTAGACAGCTCCTTTGATCCCCGGAATACATACACCTTCGACATATCCGAAAACCCAAGCTCGTGCACCTGCACCTGAGTTCCGAAGGAGATAAACCCAACCAAGGCATTCTCCGGGAGCATTCCGATAGCCCGTTTCAATGCGGATTTCGCGAAACCGAGCTCCTCCTCGAGCATGCACGTATCGAGGACGAACAAGTAAACCGGAGGCGGGCCGGCAGCAGAATTGGGGTTAATGTTAGGGTTATGAGGCAAAGTGTATTGAATGGTGGTGAATTGGGGGTAAAGCTCGGCCGGGACGTTGGTCTCGGAGACGGCGGAGTATTGGTGGGGGAAACTGTTGCGCTGGAAGCAAAAGGGGCAGATCCATATCAGCGCCTGGTAATCGACCCGCGCGAAGGGGTTGAGCACGGCGGCGCAGGTCTTACACCGCAGCGGCGCGTAGGGAACCGTGACGAGCTCCGGCTGGGGACGGATCAGGTGGATCGAGGCCGCGATTGGGATCACGCACTTGCTGGACTCGACCTTTGTACGCGGCCACGCGTTCCACGTCATGCGGACGCCGTCGATGCCCTCCGTATCCGTCTGAGAGATCTCGCTGGACGCCATTAACGATGATCTCGCTATAAATACAAACAAACAAACACAAAGACTATATAAACAAAATCTTTTTGGTTTTTAATTTAGGACAAAATAAAAGAAAATTGGGCGACCCCAATGGTAATGGCGGGTGATTGGTAGAGGCCAAAGGGGTCACACGGCGGAAGAAGCGACGAAGAAAGAAGGGAAAACAGAGAGAGAGAAATTGGGAGGGAGATAGAGGTATGTGAGAGAAGGTTAGGCAGCAGAGGGGGGTAGATGAAGAAAAGAAGAGAGGTTGAAAATTTTTTTTTACATGGACCAATGATGTTTCTCAATATTCAACTTATTTCCTTAATTACTTTCTAAACTACACTAACACCCCACACTTCTTCTTTTTTCTTTTTTTAATTCCAAACTATATATGAAAAATACATTGAAATAAATAAATAAATGTATGTTTTCAAAAAAAAAAAAAATAAATAAATGTATCATGCAAGTACAATGTCAAATTGTCAATGCAATTACAAGTTTTGGCCAATGAATCAAAAATGTATTTACATATTAACTATTAAATTCAACATTAGAAGCATCTCTTTTATATTAACTACTGATTGTTTTTTGCTTAGATTTTTTTTTTAAAGCTAACAAAGCTAAGATTATATTTAATATCTCCCTCTCACATAATAGTAAACAACTAATTTTACAAAACACTTCATAAACCACTAAAATAATTTACTAGTTAAAACTGCTAATATAATCCGCTATCTGTTAACCGCTGATTGCGAACAAGACCAAAATGTTTTATACTCACCATATTAGTTGTTATGTATTAGTTGTTAGAGGTAATTTATTTATAATTATTGTACAAACGGTGACCTTAATACTTGATATACAATGGTATGGCGCACCTTAAGCAATGGCGCACTTTAAATATACAAATCACGCACTTTAAGCACACAAACAAATAAGCACCTTAAGAACACAAATCACGCACTTAGAATTTTAAATGGTGCACCTTAAGTATACAAACTACACACCTTAAGCACACAAACCTCGCACATTAAGAACCATAAGTTTCAACAACTCACGCACCTTAAGCATACAAATCACGCACCTTAAACATATAAATCACGCACATTAAGCTTTAAATTGGCACACCTTAAATTTCAATAACTACTCACATTAAGCACACAAGTCATGCACCTTTAGCACAAAATCCACGCACCTTATGAATGAAAAATCACCCACCTTAAATTTGATCTAAATGCAAAAATTACCAAATTGACACCGCATTTTTTTAAAAATTTTGTTAATCATGGACATTGACTTTAAGTAAGATCAATGGCTCAGATTTTACCGCGCAACCGCACGGGACACAGGGACACACCCAATCGCACGGTTGTGTGTGTGTATGTATGTATGCATGCATGCATGTGTATATATATGTATTATATATTTATTTATTTTTATTTTTATTAATTACTTATTTTGATTCCGGCTCTTACTTACTACGGAGTATTAAATAAAATGTGTCTTACTCAAACTCATTACCATGATTCTAATGTTTAAATTGTTTCTAGTTACGTGAATGCTTCACGCATTTCTACATCATTTGTGGATGAATTATGAACATGATAAGTTGCAACACACACATATATAAACATTTTTTTGAAAATCAAAGGAAACCACACATATATAAACATTGATTTAGGTATCATTATCTTAAAAAAAAAAAAAAAAAAAAAAAAGGTATCATCTGTGATCTTTCTCTGTCTTTGGTTAATTGGATGCCCTGGCTAATTCATCCAATATTCAATGAATCATCATTAATATATAATATTTGAAACTGTCTCGTTGATAATTTATACACTAGCAACCACCAAAAAATTATTATTATTATTATTATTTTATTATTATTATTTGCATAAAGAGATATTTGTAAAAGTCACTTTTTATTTTAAAATTTTTATTTTAATATATTTTATATTTTATAATGTACTCGAGATTCAAGAAAATTTTGTGTTTATTAATTAACTAGTTTTATACGCGCATTGCGCGAATTAGTTAATGCCCAATGGTTATATTTAAATAAATATTTGAAAGTATATCAATGCAATATTATATAGGAGAAGTTTATACATGGATAATTGAATATCGAATTTTTTGTATTTAAATATCTAACTCAAAGTATATGAATCCAAGATATTATATATATATATATATATTAATGTAAAACATTTTTATGAATTTGATATTTATATTTAAGGAAATAACTAACATATAACTTCAATATATAATGTGTATAAATTATTATTATTATTATTATTATTATTATTATTATTATTATTATTATTATTATTGAATAATATAAGAAAAATATACGGTATGCATGTGCATGACAACAATAGTGAAAAAGATAACGGAAGTTATAACGGTAGTGGTATGTTTGTCCAAAGTATTATATAGTACAATTCTTATAGCATAATGTATAAAAAAAATGTTACAAAAAAATAAACATAAAAACCTTTCATTCACACTTATTAGTTTTTATAATTAGATTAGATACATTTTATATTCATGTTCGAATATCATCATTATTGATTCTTTTTATATATAATTTTTAGATTTGGATCATAATGCCATGATCTTTGTTCAGGATGTTTGAATTAGGCTCAGTCTGTTGGAAATAATTTATTTTTAACATTGATTCATATAATAAAGGTTGTAATTACATAAGGTACTCACGGTAATAATTAATAATGTATAAATGCGGAATTACTAGATAAATATGCAAGTCCAATTTGCGTTTGATACCCGTATTTTAAAATAAAGGTCAATGCAAGTAGGAAATGCTTTTCTGACATCAAACACATGTTCCAAACTCAAATTTTTCATTTTTGTACACGTTTTCCAAACGTCATATTTTGTCCACTCTTTTAATTTTTTTTGCCATATTAAGGTCTTTGACCCTCCTAAACACACCCTAAGGCTATCCCCAATAAGAAGAACTTAGAGCATCACCATCAAGGGTGATAAAGAAAATAATGTGAATATTGTCACATAGCAAGAGAAAGAGTTGGAGAGAGAGTGAATTAGAATCCTATACAAATGAAGGTGAATAGCACAGTTTCAATTCTTTTGACAGATTATTTGAAAGCACAGGGTGAACGCGCAGCAGCGCGCCTGACAATGTTATTTTTTAAAAAATTATTTTTTTATAAAATTTGATTTGTTTTATTTTTTTCCTTCCCTCTTATTTCCTCTTTCCTAATCACACTTACAAGTTACAAAAACTTTTTAAAAATCGCGAAAAAATTCCATTGATAAGGATGCTCTTAGGCCTTTCTCAATAGTAATGGGTTTTTAAAAGGATTTTGCAGGTATGATTAGTATAGAGAAAATGAGAGTGGAGGAAAAAAGAAAAACAAAACAAAAACTAAAAATAAAATTAAAAAAAAATATTCACACTAGTGCACGCGCCCGCCTGGCCCCCAAAATGGGGTCCACCAGACCTGCCAAAGCCTTTGATTTTGCCGGAGAAAAACACCCACTAAATCATCCCTTTCCCATTTATAAAAATACCATCCTCAAAGATTTTACTATTCCAAAATCAATGCAAAACCTACTAATGGGGATACCCTTGCATGGGTTTTTCAGGTGAGAGTGCATATGTGGAGGAGAGAGATGAAAGAGATAGAAGAAGTGGTGGTGTTGTAGGAGGGGTTGGGGTTTTTCAAAATTTGTGAGTCCCACTAAAATAAAAAGCAATTACTCTAGCGTGCGTAAGCTTCACTTTGCGCGCCCAGTCAGACGTTGTACTACACGGTCTGCTAGGCGCGTCTTTTTACAATTTTTTTTTTAATTTAACTTTTCAAATATAGTTTTTTCTTTCTTTCTTTCTTTTTTTCCTTGTTCTCACATCTTCTCTTTCTTAATCATACTTGCAAAAACTTCTCAAAAACCTTACACTATTGAGGCCTTCCCCATTCGTTATATTTGGCACAAGATTTTAAGAGATTTTTTTTTAATACAAATGGGGGTGTTGCATTTTGGAGAAATTTTTCTCCTGCAACACCCCCAACTTTGTCAGATTTTTGTAAAAAAAAAAAAGAAGAAATAAAAGAAGTTTGTCAGATTTAAAAAAACATTTTATTTATAGTGTTTGGTTGCAATTCCATAAAACTATCTTGGTGTGTTTGGTGGTTCATTTTCTGGAAAATGAGTAAGAAAAAAAGGTCAAATATCCCAAACTTTATCTGGTCAACTCCGAAGACAAATTCAGCGATCGGCGACTGACGAACCGTCCATCGCAATGTCGGAAAAGATATCGCAAATGTAATTTAAGTAACTTAAAATGTCGCAAATGTAATTTAAGTAACTTGGTGTCACGGATATACAAGATCCTTAACGATATTCCATGACTTTAAGTTTTTAAATCTTATCAAACATTTGAAACCTGAAAAATGATTTCAAACACACCCCCTAAGTTGTAAGGCACTCTCGCCCCCGGCCTACTTGTCCGAAGGGCAATACCAATTACTCACCCACAAAATGAACGCATTTCTCATTTCTCATTTCTCATTTCTCATCCTTAGAACTTTCTAGGCCATTTTCCACTCTCAGTTTCTGTCACTCTATGCTCATGGAACACTCTAGACAGTTGACCCATTGACACACTTCTCTTCCTCTCCTCTCTCTCCGGTATATGAATTCTCATCTCCCTCTCCTCTCGTGATTCTACTGCGTTCAGAGATCGGTCATGGATGACGATTTCGACTTCCCGATGCCCAGCGACGACGTTGCCGATGACGTGGTCGCCGATGATGTTCCGGACGAGAACCCAATTCTCAAGGTTGGGGAGGAGAAGCCGCTTGGGAAGACTGGGATCAAGAAGAAGCTTCTCAGGGAAGGTGAAGGTTGGGAGAATCCTAACATTGGAGACGAAGTAGAAGGTATTACCTTCATACCTGCCTAAGTACCTTCGAAATTTCATGCTCTTATGAATTCTAGCGCGTCTTGTGTTGCCTTTTGGTTCGAATTTGTAGCTGGTATAAGAAATTACGTAGTGCATTGTTCATTGGATCATTAAGAGTTCGGTGGTTAGCCATTTATCAAGTTTTGCCATGTTGATTCTGTAGGTTGCTGGTTTTTATCCTCATTCTGTCTCTGTCAGTTTGAGGCTAGATTACTGGTGATGATTATTTGATTTCTTCACTGAGTAGTTGTATTGTTAACAGTTCGATAGAAAAAGATACAATGTTGATGAATTAATGTTGATTGCCATCTGGTTTGCTGTATTTTAGTGTTGGCATTTGTACCAAGTTTAACTGCTTCAATAGTTACATCTATTTTGCTGTTTCTACACTTGATGTTACAATGGCAATTGTGTGTAATTGTTGATGAATTATTGCTTGTGTTGCAGTTCATTATGTGGGAAGGTTGCTTGATGGAACAGAGTTCGATTCGAGCCTTGACAGGGGCACCCCATTCAAGTTTAAACTTGGCGAAGGTAGTATTTCATTACAATCAGGCTTGCTTGCTTGTTTAATAGAGATTTTTCTCTTCTTGAAAATGAATAAATCTATTTGTTAGGTGTTGTTGCTTTTGGGTCTTTTGGAGATTATGGTTGAAGTAGTGTAAATGTTATTAGATTCTTTTCTATTGACTTTAGATGTTTCCTTTTTCTGAAAATTCTGTTTTAAAAAATGGATTTTTCTAAATGCTTGTATATGGTGATTTGGTGTTTTTTCTTATGGCTTTTCAAACTTCTTGTTGAATAGTTGCTAGCAACAATTTCTCTCCTCCTTTGACATATGATTACAACATTTAGATTATTTTAAGCTGGAACTAAAACAAATCCTCCAGATGGGAAGTAATAATTGCATAGGATTGAGCTCCTTCTCATCAAATCTCTACCTGATATTTTTGGTTCACAATTTGATAATATTGTTGTGCAACTGTTGATAATTTATTCCATTTTGGTTGAATGGGGTGTGGTTTCTGAACTTCAGTTTTAACAATCCTCTAATTATGACCTAAGAAGCCATATTCGGCTTTAGTTTTTCAACCTAATTGGTAATGCAATTTGGTTGTGGAAAATCCCCTCATTGGGTATTTTCTAAGTGACATTAGTTTGAATAATGAATTCCTTATGTACTAATATACTGTCATAATTCTCATGTGAGAAACATGAAATAGCGTCCTCTACTGTAACGTTGTCCAAAACATTTATATACCAAGTGGCTTTCTTAGCTATAGAAGAAGGAATATGATACTTTAAAGCAGTTACATCGCAAATGCTTAATAGTGGTGACTGTAATGTTAGTTTTGGCTCCTATTCACTAAACATCTAGTGCATTTGCGGCTAATTCATTTTGCTAGTGACTTGATACACTGTAGGAATTCTCTTGGTAGGTTCTTTAACCATCACGATTAATTGCAATGCATTTGTGTCTTTTGTTCCAGTTGGTGTCAGTGATGTAAAATAAAACTTGGACCCGTAATAACTTACACAAAACTCATTTTGTTTTGCCCTTTCTCATTTCTTTCTGTTTCATATTTTTCTTTCTTTTCCAAAGGGAGAGGTGGTTAATGGTCCTGGAGATCTTGCTATGATAATACACTATAGAATTATCAAAAAATATAAATGGTTTGGTCCTGATAAATCTAGAATTTTTAGAAAGCTAGTCTTATCATGGTACTTTGGATCCCGGGATTCATTGAACACGGGGTTACATGTGAAAGCAGTTTTGCACTTTTGCCTCAACAAATACTGCAGTTCTACTCCAGAATAATATCTTTAAAGTTGTATTCTCTAACATTTGTTGCTATAACCCATCCTTGGTGTTTGTTTTCTGGTAAAGGGCACTTTGAATCAGGTGCTTTCTGAAGTCCTGAAAGTGATGAATGTGATATTGAGTTTAGTCGTTTTTACTAAACATCTAGAGCATTTGGGTATTAGGCATATAAAAAGAGCATGATGAAAGCCAGGCCTTTTTATTCATTTTACTATTGCCTTGCATCTCTTAAGAATTTGTTGTTAGATTCTTTAACCATCATAATTTATACTCCATAACCTTGTATCTTTGGTTCCAGTTAATTGCTGCAGTGTCAAATAAAACTTGGGCACTTAATCATGTATAGTTGAGTAATTCCTTTTTGACTTTTTCTTTTTCCTTCTATTTCTATGTTCTTCCTCTTTTCTATTGTTTTCTATTTCCTTCCCTTTTAGAGGGGACACAGGTTATGAATGGTTGAGATCTTACAGTTGACAAAAACACTATGAAATTCATAAAAATGGAAAAAAAATAATGTGATTCTGGTAAAGTGAAAATATCTAGAAATCTAGATGTTTGGCCTTCATCAAAATATCAAATCCTGCAGTTCTACACTAGAGTTAGCCGTTAGGTTTTTATAGGTGCTACTATCTTTAACTTAGATATTTGTTGAAAGAGTAAGGACTTTTGGTTTAGTAATATCAATATTGATTTACCTGTTACAGGCCATGTAATTAAAGGATGGGATGAAGGCATCAAAACAATGAAGAAAGTAGAGAAAGCTCTCTTGACCATACCCCCAGAGCTTGCCTATGGTGAGTCTGGGTCGCCTCCAGCAATACCTCCCAATGCCACTCTGCAGTTTGAAGTGGAGTTGCTCTCTTGGATTAGTGTTAAGGACATATGTAAGGATGGTGGGATACTTAAAAAGATCATTACTAAAGGAGAGGGGTGGCAAAATCCCAAAGATATTGATGAAGTGTTTGGTGTGTATATCATCTATTGTCTAACTTCTGTTACCCCTTGATTAATTTTGGGAGCTAAGTCTATTAATCTTCTATCATATGCATTTATTTATTTGTAGTCAAATATGAGGCACTGCTTGAAGATGGGGCATTTGTCTCAAAATCTGATGGAGTGGAATTCACTGTTAAAGATGGTATGCACATCTTTCCTCTTTTGAATTATGATCATTAACATTTTGTAAAGTTGTGCATAACATGCAAACTATTGTGCAGGCTATTTTTGCCCTGCTTTGGCAAAAGCTGTTAAAACAATGAAAAAGGGAGAAAAAGTCCTGTTGACCGTAAAGCCTCAATGTAACTCAGTTTCTCATCACTCTACATATTTATAATTGCTTCTACTTTGTTGCTCACCATTTTATTTTGGTAGATGCATTTGGAGAAATGGGCAGGCCAGCCACTACTGAGGAGAATGGTGTGCCACCAAATGCTTCCCTTAAAATAAATCTAGAATTGATCTCTTGGAAAATTGTTTCTGAAGTGACAAAAGACAAGAAAGTAATAAAAAAAATTCTGAAGGAAGGAGAACGGTATGAACATCCTAATGATTGTGCAGTCGTAAAAGGTAAACTGTTCATAGTAAACAACAGATATGGCAAGCAAGCTAATTGGTCAGCTATTTAAATGAACTTGTCTTAAAATTGTGCTAGTGAAACTGACGGGGAAGTTGCAAGATGGAACTATTTTTGTTAAAAAGGGGAGCGATGAGGAACCATTTGAATTCAAAGTTGATGAAGGTAATGATTGACATATCGCTGAAGAGTGCAGCATAGTGAGAAGCCATTTCTATTCTTTTGTTTGTTTGGAGAAAGTTGTGACTTGGTTTCATATTTTTCTAGACCAAGTTATTGATGGACTTGACAAAGCTGTAAAAACAATGAAGAATGGAGAAATTGCACTTATAACCATTCAACCAGAATATGCATTCGGTCAGTCTGATTCTCCACAAGAGTTGGCCACAGTTCCTGGTAATTCAACAGTGTACTATGAGATTGAGATGGTGTCATTTGTAAAGGTTAGTGAAAATAATTTCCTTCTCTTTAGGTCACTGGATCTGTACTTGCATTAAAATTTCTCTTTTATTTATTTATTTTTTCTTGCTGCAGGATAAGGATTCTTGGGACATGAACAATTCTGAGGAGAAAATTGAAGCTGCTAGAATGAAAAAGGAACAAGGAAATTCATGGTTTAAGGCTGGAAAATATGAGAGAGCATCCAAAAGATATGAGAAGGTATGATTAAGATTGGAAGCATCTTTAAACTCTAGTTGTGCCATAATTTCTAAGGTTACTTTTAGCATGGTTGCCATGTTATTTATCATCATAATGGCATCATCATCTAATGCCATTGCTCATATTTTCTGCTCAGGCTGCAAGTTTCATTGAATATGATTCTTCATTCAATGATGAAGAGAAACAACAAACTAAGGTGCTGAAAGTCGCTTGTAAACTGAACAATGCCGCATGTAAGCTAAAGCTAAAAGACTATGAAAATGCTGTGACACTTTGTACTGA
This sequence comes from Ipomoea trifida, assembly GCA_003576665.1. NCBI lineage: Eukaryota > Viridiplantae > Streptophyta > Magnoliopsida > Solanales > Convolvulaceae > Ipomoea > Ipomoea trifida. The sequence continues at coordinate 15,379,857 of CP025656.1, read as the reverse complement.
CGTCTTAGAGATCGACCCTAGAAATGTGAAAGCCCTGTACAGAAGGGCCCAAGCATACATGCACCTTGTTGAATTGGATTTGGCAGAACTTGATATTAAGAAGGCACTAGAAATTGATCCAGATAACAGGTATGCAACTCTTATCATATTCTTGCTACTATGTTGCAAATTTAAACCTTAACCTTTCAGGAGAAATATTTTTCCTCAGACTTGTGTGCTATGGATCACCTTAACACGGATTTAAATAAGTAGCCTGAAATGGAATATGCGATTTTTGGTCTGGGTGCATATCTGTTTTTCTTCTTCAAACCATGCATATTTCTTGATCTATGAATATGAAGTATAGACCATAGGTGCAAATTTCTGGGTTGTCAGTATTGCAATGCATACACTGACTTTCATACTGGCAATATATGGATGATACCAGGGATGTCAAATTAGAGTATAAAGTTTTGAAAGATAAAATTAAGGAGTATGACAAGAAGGATGCACAGTTCTATGGCAACATTATTGCAAAGATGAGCAAATTGGAGGAAGCAGAAGTAAGTTGACCAAGTCATGAGTTTTCAGTTGTGTTCTAGTTAGACAATGCTCTGAAATGAGATTCTGATTAGTTTGTGTTGAATTACAGAGTGCAACTGGAAATACAGATGGATCTCCAAAAGGTAAGGCCTAATCAAACACTTCACTCCTTAATTTTCCTGCCTCTACATCTTTTGTGTCCATAAAATTTTCAATCCGTTCCTCTCCTTTAGTCTTTATGAGTGTGCCATTACTGGTAATATTTATAAATAAGAAAAGCATTTGTAGCGAGTGCGAAGTGTTTTGTTCTCCAAAATTTGCATTTTGTACGACAACATGATTGTACATAGTTTTTTGGAAAGAAAAAGAATACAGATGGGGAGAAATAGACAAGTTAAACTGATTATATAGCAACATCATTGTGTTATTCTCCATGTCATTATCTAATTTGAAATGGTTCTATCTTAAAGGGACCTTCAAAACTAGAGCATTATCCAGTGTTCAGGGGAAGGCAAGGTCTTGCTGGGATGGCTTAGTATCGGCAATTAGGGCGGGCCTCAGGCGCTTTTCTACCCAAGCAGCTGCAACTGGGGTATCTGAATCTCGCAAGAATAAATAGAATTGCGTGCAGAACTGACTAGAAGTGTAAGTTCCATGGATTTTTAAGATCAACCCTTACTGAGTTTGGTGTAAAGATTGCCAGACTTTGATAATAAAAATTCCTTGTTTTTGGTGTAAAGATAAATAGAGCAGGGAATACGAAACAGTACCATGTTAATAATAATTGGTGGAATGACTGGTCAGAGGACCAAATTGAAACTAAAACTAATACTCCGTAATTAACAACTATTAAACTTGGTATTGAGAAAACTTGGCAAACTCATCAGCAGAGACCATGATTGTCTTGGAAGACGCCTCAGGTGTAGATGCAACATTGGTAGAAGAATTTCTTCGATCCCTTAACAACCTCTTACAGTCCTTCCTTATATGCCCAGGCTTTTGACAATAGTGACACACAATGGTGAAAGTACGCCCCTGAAAATATCCATTGTTCCCACTGTGCGGATGACCGAAAGTGTGCCCTTGGGAATTTCCACCATTCCCATTGTAAGGATTATGACTAACAAGAGCACTACTAGGTGGGATGAGAACTTCGGGTATATTGGATTGCTCAGATCGAAGCAAGCGCGGGAAGACATCAGCTAGGGTAGGGATTTCAGAGTTATCAAGAATTGTGGACCTAGCTGTGTCAAACTCAGAAGGAAGACCTGCCAAAAAACTCATAACAGCCAATTGTTCTCGTTGCTTTTGTTGCTCTTTAATGTCAGGAGTGAATGGCATGAGCTTATTAAGTGCCTCATATGTTCTCTTAAATTCCATAAAGTAAGCAGTGAGAGACAAATTGTGCTTCTCGGCACGGTAAAAAGACTTGCAAACATCATACATACGAGTGATATTCCCCTTCCCAAAGTACAAGTATTCCAAATAATCCATCAATTCTTTAACAGAAGAACAATGACTAATGAACCCAAGAATACCCTCATCTATAGAATTACGGATTTGTAAGAACAAACGTGCATCATCCCGCACCCAATTAGCATCTTGTTTTGTCTGAGTGAGGTGGTCTTTTCTATCCAAACTAGTGAGATAAAGCTTAATGACCTGAGACCACTCTAAGTAATTAGAATCATTAAGCTTACAGTCCGTAATTTTGGAATTCACAGGAACAATATCAGTTACAACAATAGACTTATTCTTAGGCATACCCACCAATAATTGAGTCCAAACAGATCAGAAAACAGACAAAAAAGAAAACCTGAAGACGTACGAGACAACTTGATTGAAGAACCGCAATAACCGAAGCAACACAGTCCAAACCAAGACCAGATCCGAGAACCCAGGACCAAGGCGAGCTCGGAGACGTCGGCTAGAAAATTTTATCGTAAAGGCTCTTATATCATGTTCAAAGGTTTTAAGGAGAATACCTTGACTGGTAGCTCTATGTCTCACACTTTTGAGGAGAGTACATCCTATATATATGAATTAGAGGACATATGGTATGGAAACTTGTTTCCATATACCACTACCTCAAAACCCTAGCTTCCAAGTTTCCTAATATGCAGGATACCATATTTGATAAATATACCTTATAACATGTCAAAAATAAAACAATACGGAGTAACTTTTAGTACCGCAACAGAAGCTGAAACACTGTAAATGTGCACGTCTAACATTTTAGTAGGTTGTGAAGTTAGCATTCATCAAAGACTTTAGTTGTAAACTGTGTACTAAATGTGAGTTAGTAAACCAAAAATTGATTGGTATCTATATAGTATGCCAGACTGATTGATTGCATTATGTACACCACTAGCATTAAAAAAAATAAATAAAAATTGATAAATTCACATGTTCCCTGGCAGCTATAATGGACACATCACTTGTTCATTTCCAATGCCCTGAAACACATTTTCTACAATGGCATTAAGTTCATGGCAAAGCCTCCCTCATAATTGAACGATGGCTAAGCTGTTGCTCATAAAGTTGCCGGAAGATGCGATATTTGGCGTTATGGTATTTCTTCACTTTGGGGTCTTTTGATGGATAAAAAACCTGCTACCACAAAAATAGAAAACCATCCAAGAAAATGAAGCAGACAAGAAAGGGATAGAGAAAGCACACAAGGGCAGCATAAGCAGATCCTAACTAGGAATGGGACTGGCAGATTTCAGAAACAAAAAGGGCATTTAATTTGAAATCATTTACTACTATTACATTAGATTTTTACTACTATTACATTAGATGATGATGATAATAGCAATAATAATAATAATAATAATAATAATAATAACTTTTATTATTATTTCATAAAATACTTAAATAGCAGGGATCATATCTTGTTTATCCTTAAATCATACCAACTTTTTTTAACCCACAAAAACAATCACCACCATGGAATAAGGACACCTTACCGAATTTTATTATTAAACAAAATTATCCAAGTTTTGAGGCAACTTTATTGCAATTTTTTGGGTTGCCTTGAAGATAGAAAAAATAAATAAATTATTCTCAAAAAAAGAAAAAATAAATAAATAAATGAAAGCTGGCAAAATTAAATGAAAAATAAATCAGAAGAGCAGGTGTGGAAGATTTTATAGCCATAGCTAGCTGAACAAGTTACTCTATGGCAGTACATACCTGACCAGCTGCATTCAAAGCCTTCATGGCCTCTCGAACAGTAGCATATTTCTTTGATGCAACAGCACCAAGAATAGCAGCTCCCAACAGCACCGACTCATTCTCACGTGGAAGGATTATAGGGTAACCTATTCAAATCAGCAAGTGGAAGTTGTTCTACCAAAATCTGAAAATTCTTTAATTGAAATTTTATGCCACCCCCTTACATGGTTCAACTTAAATGAAAATTATATGCAAGTGATGCAACCATATCCAAAATCATTTAAAACTCACTACAATACATTCCTAGGAGGTTTCTAGACCACTTCCATGCATGGCCAATAAGAAAAATGCTGGAAGTGCAAAGCATACTAAGTTAAGAATTAAGTGCAGGTAGGAACTAGGACATAATGTTTCAGTTCTATATATGGAATATCAATGTACTGAAATTACGAACCATCTAAAGATATAGCCAAGCATCTAATGTCAAGCATAACTTTCAATACAGCATGCAGTAGAATAACCGCCCTTCACAATTCATATTTTCTATACCCCTTAATTCATTTGGCTTACAAAGTAACAAAAAAGAGAGGCGAAGACAGAGTAAGAGAGAGACCAATGATATCTGAATGCTCTTGAATGAACAAGGGATTCTTAGTAAGACCACCACAAGCAAGTAGCGTGTCAATCTGGGAATAGAAGTGGAAAAAGATCAATGACTAACTGGTTAAAAATTTAATTGAAGTGTTAGTTGGGTAAAAAATCATAATCCATAAATATGCAAACAATAGAAGTGAAAGTGGGCATTAACACCAAGCAATGTTATAATTCATACACGTCTACACGGCCTATTGCAAAACTCCCCACAGCCACCCAGAAAAATCCTCTTAAACCAAAACAAGATCAGAGGTCTTTCATGTGGCAAACTAATGATTTAATAGAGACACCTTCTCCAACATATTGATACACTACTAGCCATAGAAAATACTTCCTATCAAGAATAATGAGATCATGACTCACGAGGAAGAAGAGGAAATAGAAGATGTGTGGTTAGGCTTCACTTAGAAGGTCACTACTATTTGTGTGACTCTTTACCAAATTGGATTTGTTTCTTTCATTTTTTTTTATTTGGGTACAACTGAAGTGGACTATTTTTTTTTAATGCTTTTCTCAACAAAAAGGTGAGGAAGAAGAAGAGAGCACATTGAAGCACCAAAAGATCAGACCCCTACTTCCAATTGCTTTGCAGTATTGATCTGATGTACTCAACCTCCAAAAAGAGAAATTCTGACCATCTCAAAGTTCTCTCAACACAATTGATCATTACATGGATGTGAACCATGTAGCCAGCACTGTAAGGCTGGTTAATGTCACCCACATATACGTACTAAAGTTTCAATTCCATTTTCCAATAGCTTCCAAGTTAAGATATTACTTCTATCTATCTCATTTTATGTCTTGTTCAGTTAACAAAACTTAACTCAAAGCTATTTATAATTTTATTTTTTCTAATATTTAATTCATATATTTAAAACTACATTAAGGGTGTGTTTGGTTTGCACATGGAAATTGGAATCGGAATGAGAATCAAATACTTGGTAATGATAATGGGTTTCGGTGAAAGTATTTTGCATGTTTGGTAGTAGGGTGGAATTGGAATGATTACCAATATTGATGTGTGGTTGTCTATGACCCTATAGTGGGAATAAAAGTTTTAAAAATACAAAAAAACAAAAAAAAAAACAAAAAAAAAAACAAAAAATCCAGGCAATTGATCTTAATATAATGACATTCAAAGCATCAAAATATGAACAAAAAAAATCAAAACAAAAATCTACAAGTACTAATCCAAATATGAAAATTAGATTACCAATAAGATGGAATGATACCCCTTTTTAATTAGTGAGTGAGATTTTTAATTGAAGGGGTAATCAAATCCCATAGTTGTGTTTTAAAAAGTTGTCAACCAGACACTAACTATGATTTTGATTCCCATTCCTAGTGTGTAAACCCATGAACCAAACACACCCTAAAAGTTATATAAAACACAAAAGGACAAATTTGAAAATTAAAAAAAAATTTGTTAAAGAAAACAAATGAAGAAAAAAGAGTTGTTTTGACAAATGAATAGTAAACATGACACATAAAATGAGATAAAGGAAGTATGCTCCACATACAAAAAACACTGAAATAGGTCCAAGTTAGAATGCATTATTCCCAACAATCTCATATTATAAATTCAATAAGAAAAACAAGATAATAATTTGGAAAACAATAACTGATGTACCCAAAGTGATAATTGCATCATATTTTACATCAAATTTGCAGTTTTCCACCTATAAAAAATATAATAATAATTTAAACAGTGATTCTACCAAATCTACTAACTAAAAGATAGGTATAAAGTATCCTTACTTTATGGCCATTGGCATTGCAGTGCTCTACAATATGACGGGTACCGTATGCAATACCCTGTACTGTGGCTAGGTAGAGAAGAGCCAGCTGCTTTTCACTAGTGTCGAGAGTCAGCCCAGAAACAATACCTTTTGACTTAGGGTCTGCAATGGGAGACCTGAACTATGAAGTTAGCACAGATTTCAGATACATGATAAAGGCATTTTTTGAGATCATTAAAGCTTTTGTATTACCTGTTGCCATGGAAATCCGGGAGAACATGTATATCATTGGTCAATGCAGCAATAAATGGGGATCTCAGATCATTTTTCATAGATTCTAGCATGTTATTCATCAATTCAAACACTGAAATTCCTGTGAATGGATCAATAAATGACACAAGGCAAGCATATCAAACATTATGTAGAACATGGTTGTCAAAAAGGAAGTATAATTTAAAGAAAACGACATTGAATGGAATAGATGTTGATCATGAAAGTTAAAAATACTTTGAAATATTTACTTTGAGATGCAGCAAGGTTAGCAAGATGCGGAGATGCCAAATGATTTTCAATCACATGATCCAGTAATGAGCCAGTGGCACTCTGACCACCCTCTGTGAGCCAGTACTCAGGGACCATTGCTAAAAAATCAGGAAGAGGTTAAAAGTGGAACTTAGCAGAGAACAGGCAAATGGCATAAAATCTCAAAGATATAAAAGGCCTATTTTCTATTTTAAACTCATTAACTTATAAAGTATTGTCACAACTGAAATTGTAATGCTTACAAGTAGCATGTATTCTAACTGGACTACTATTTCAATACTAAGAAAAAAGGTATCAAAAGAAAAGGAGGTTAGCAGTAAACGTTGTTACAAATTATAAAATATGGAAAAGCTATAACCAAATCCAATTATCCTAGGCAAGTTAAAAGATAGGAAAAAAGTTGATATACATCATTTACAAGGTATTTTTTATTTAGAAGCCTTCCAAGGCTACAGTTCCAAAGTAGAGATGAGAGGGTGAAGATCAATGTGGACTAAGTTGTTAAGTTGTTAGTGAATATTAACATTAATTGTCAAGAATTAGAAAGCCATGATTAAAAGATATATGAGAAAAAGAATGTGGAAAAATCACCTTTAATAACAACAACAACAACAATAACAATAAATCTACTTTATTTAATAATTCCTCTTAATGATAGAAGGTAAGCACCAAACTCCAGAAAATCCAACCTATACAAAGAGCTCTTTTTAGCCCCTGCATCTAATAATAATAATAATAAACAAATGAAGTAGCACTAACTTTCTTTCCAAGATGGAATCATACCTGACCAGTAAGGACCCCATACCCCAGGTATGAACAACTTTGTTCGAGACACAGCCATGTGGCAAGTGGAAGTGCCACATACTAGAACCATACGATGGCATATAGCTTCAGCATCAACTTCTAAACAAACATTAAACTCCTCTAGTAATTAAATTTAATTCATATGAGGCTATAAGCTTCAAAATTAACTTAGCTGACAAAACAACCTTTAGGTTCAATAACAGATCTAGGCAAACTTTCCATTACCCCCACGCCACCTGCATGAGCATCTATTAGTGAAGTACCTACTGGTATCCCAGCCACCAAACCCAATTCCTGAAACAATTGCAGCTTCTAGTAAAACCAGTGAAAGCATGATTTGTAAACTGTCAAAACACAGAAAATTATCTTGCATTACAGAGTAAAATCAAAGCCTGATTATCAGTAAAAAAGTCTTGCCTTGGCAGCAACGGGGGTTAGACCAGAGCCCAAAGCATGGCCAGGGAAAGCGACACTTCGTCCTGCACATGATTTTTATTGCAAGGGAAAATATTAACCAACAGAGGAATTTACAAGTAGTACAATTTTAATGGGGGGTTTTATATTAACAACTTTTACAAGACTTCTCAAGCATGCCCAAGATGCTAATCATCTTGACTGAAGCAACTGATTATATAAGACCTTGTACACTTGAGAAGATTCGAGAAAGGTAGTTTTAAAAATCCCCGTACATGTAACTAAACAATTAGTTTATTGTGTCATTTACTCATTTATGAATGTTTTTCAACAGGGGCATGAGGCTAAGGTTGTGAAATTACCGGATTATCCCAAGGGTTAACGTAATTTGGATGGAGATTGTAATAGAGGACTAAATGTGAAATGTAACAATGAGAATAGAGTTGTAGGAATAAATGTGGTCAAATTAAAAGTTGGGGACTAAATGTGGCAAATAACAATAGTTTTGAGACTAAAAAAGTAGAATTCTCTTCTAAGACCATCTTCAACCCAAAACACCAAATTTTGCACCAAAGAGAATATTCTCAGTATATTCTTAAACAAAAAATTTTCATCTCCAATCCATTTACACCAAATTTTATTTATATAATAAAATAATTTACATTCTCATAATTTAAAACTTCTTTTATCTTTAATTATTTTAATATAAAATATAGTTTTGATGTAAATAATAATATTTTAGAAGGGAATTTATTTTTTATGTATTTTAATTTTTAATTAATCTATGTTCAATATTGATCTCGTTTGAAATGTCTCAATGAGTACTTGGTGATGTTGAAAAGTGAATGTTCGCACGTTCTCACATGGGCGCAAGTTTTATCACTTTTATGTGATTTGTTTCCTATATGTATAGACGTATGTATACATACACACACAAGTTAAATGAAGCACATAGCACAATTAAATAAATGTCTAATGATAAAAAAAAATTGTAAAATACAATCAATAGATATAAAATTCTAAACAAATTAACATGATTACTTCAATCATATTCAACATTCAACAATTTACACTATCAAATACGGAGTATATAATTATATGTAGTTCAAGAATAAATTACTTCATTTTGTTAAAACTCAAAGAAATAAAAGAGAACATTAAATTTATTTTTAACCATCACAAGATTTGAGCTAAAAGTTTTATAAGAATAAATTACTTCATTTTGTTAAAACTCAAAGAAATAAAAGAGAACATTAAATTTATTTTTAACCATCACAAGATTTGAGCTAAAAGTTTTATATACACCAACGCTAAAAAATTAAACAATTAAAAGAATACCAATTAGAAACAAATTACAGCACAACCCATCGAAAGGAACACACAAACTTTAAACAAATTCTTAGAATTGGTTGCTTTCTTCTTAGTACAAAAAAGAAAAAGCACAATATATAAGTTATTAATGCAACCAATTCATTAACACAACTTTAATTCTAATTATGACATAACCATTAAATATTTAAATTTAACGATGTTTGAGAAAAAAATAAAAAGATGAGGGATAAATTTGAAAATTATTCGTATAAGTATAAGAAAGAAAGAAAGCATAAGGTATAAGCCATTGATACAATCTATTACATCAGCACAATTTTTATTCCCATCATAATCCTAACATTTTGGATTTTATTATTAGTGTGGGCGTGTGTGTATCTGAAACTATATGCCAAGGTAATGGCAAAGAATAGTTGCAAGTAGTACCACTGGATAAATTGAATATTCACTAAAGTACCTATCTTAGCATGGTGCCCATCAACAAGATCACCTAAGCCAATCTCCTCCCAAAATTCATCATCCCATCCACAAGCTTCCATATTGCGAGAATCTTTCTCATTGATCTGCTGCATATGAGCATGACCAAGATATGTCCATTTGCATACAGTAGTGCACAGGCTCCTAGTATCATCTCCTGTTGCTCTATGAAATTGATGAATGGTAACATTTTCACCATTAGTAACCACTATAATATTCAAAAGATCTGCATCAGAAATTTAATTTCTCACCTGTATGATAGCCAATCACTCAAATCCATCCACCGAAATGCCATAGACCAAGATTCTTGCAAGTTTTCCTTAACCCACAAAAGCTGAAATACACAAAAAGGAAGGCAGCTACATGTTATTCAACAAACATATTTTGTTCAAGCAAGTGAAAGTAATTTCACTCAGTTATCTAGCAATAGAAAACAAGGTGTATAGATGGCAAGGAGAAGGAATCTTATCCATAATTAAGGTACACTGGTCAATTTCTCATATTCATCTAAACTAGAGAAGAAAAAGGAAAATGAGCCCACAACATCTAGTTCCCACTAGATAACTTTTTAGCGATGCATCGGCATTTCAAGTGGAGGACAACTAAGAATTATAAAGAAGGTATATCTTGGGGAACCAAACTTATATCCACCTCCATCTCAGCATTTTCTGTTTCTCTGAATCCAATAGGATCAGCAATAGGTGAATCATTAATCTTCTTTTTCTTTCCTTGCTTCCTTGTTCTTTCTTTTTGGGAGATCAAGTAACATTTTATGCCTAACAGAATCACCTATGAACTGCCATCTGAATGTGCACCACTATTATAGCCAATTTTCCAGGTGAGGTAGGTGTAAACTGAATCCAAATTCTCTAATACTCAAGCTGTCTTTTGCATTCCTATTCAAGTGAAAAGATTTTGGCATCATTCTTGAATATTCTTTAAGAACTTTGATATGGAGAAACGGTATACAGAACAAGCATTACTGTTTACAGAAATAGAAGATGCAACCAAAGGGAAACGGTAAACAGAAAAGAAAAAGCCACAGATAAGTATTAACAGAGAAAATTGGGAGCAAATGGAAATGGCATTGGCACTTTTCAGATAGATATGCTATGAGTTCTTTAAACACTAAAAATTTGAATAGATAGGGTTCTTTTATTGCAAGGGTATAAAAATTGTCAGGGGCAGTTCCTAAACTTAAGGTTTCTACAAATCAATAGACAGGGATAGCTCTGATACCTAAGACATGTGCTTCAAGCAGATACATGGATGTAAAAGCAGATAGAGACAAAACTGTAAATACACATGTAGAATAAAACCTTTTACTTTTTATTTATAGAAAAGTTATAATTAAAAAAAAATGAAAGAAAACAGACTAGATTATCTTACTACCTAATGTACCTTTGGTGGCTGCATCTCAGGGGAAACAGCACCACCACAATATTGTAATACTGGTGAGTTAGAGGAGTTGATCCTTTCAGCTTGTTTTACTGCTCTGTGGTCCATCCACACTATGATATTTCTTCTAGCATCACCACTCCAAGAAACTGTGACAGGTTCGCCATCAGAATCAACAGCAACTGTATAGAGAAACCAAAGGTGTCCAACTTAAGGATTCAATGAGCGAACTCAAGGTTGGTTCAATAAGGTCATGTATATGAGATAATGTGATTAGTAATCACAGACCAAGAGAACAAGTAGCTGCAAAACCCAGACCCTTCACATCATTCCCAGTAACATTCGCAAGAGAGCATGCTGCTTTTACTGCAGTGCAGACTGCGAGCCAAATATCAGTTGAAGATTGCTGCATTCAGGGAATCATATAAACAAAATGAAAATATTCTACTCACTTGCCAAAATGTATATGTTATTTAGAGTTTTAGACATTATTATTATATCTAAAGCAACCTAATTCAAATATTAACTGTGAGGAGTTATTTACTCTGTGAAATCAAGGTTCATAATAAGCATCTAGATTGGAACTTTATTCTCTGAAAGAAAAATGTATACTGGTTTATAACCTCAACAAAGTCACCACTTTTCCAAATCTGTATCGGGCTGCTAGCAGAACCTAGAAGTTTCCCATCCTCATCAAAGAGACCTGTGAAAGGGAAGGGTAAAAGCAATATGACCAATTTACAACATATTTCCAGATAATGAGTAGAAAATATAAACTTCATTGCACACTAGTAATAAAAGAAAACTGCTAAACTTATACTCCGTATTTGTTTGTGTGTAAACACACACACATATCAAAACATCTAACAGTTTAAATTGAGGGACTTAATATCTGGATTAATTTCTTATAATCTTCATAAGACCAATCTAGATTTCTCTAGGACCTTGACTAGCTATTTCCTGTAGTTGCGAGTTTTGAGGACAGCACTCTGAATCTCTGATAATGTGATGTCAGAAACTATTCACAGTTTATTTTAACATGGAAAAGATTTTAGAAAAGAAAAAATTCTCTTAAACCTACACATTTTTGAGTGGCATAGAACTTCAGTAAGAGATATTCATTAATCATGAGTGAATACCGACAAGAACACTTCAACCATCTTCTGAACTATCCAACTTAAAGAGCTTTAGAAAACTCATCTTCCTCAATGAATTTGTCTGCATTCATACACATCAAATTAGCTTCTCCAATTCAAAGTATGCAGAGATGCAGACAGAGGCAAATACTATGGGATGACAATGCCATTTTGAGTATGGAACACTCACAGGACTCAGACAATCAATTTGGCAAAGTTTCTAAGGCAACACAGTTGACATTCCACCACACAACAATTTTAGCTTCCATATCAGTCCTCTCAGATAATTTTATCTTTCAAGAACACTTGACATATTGAAAACATTTCATCCTTTACTGTGAATTACAGCACTCATTGCCTTCACCGGCCGAAGTATTTTGCTACCTATGTACACAGATAATGCACTACAAATAGTCCTTATTACCCCAAAACCACAGCGTCTAAACGAAAATCATTACAGGATTACCGTGACTGAGACCTAAATTTAAGCTCAACACAGAATTACAGCACTACGCATACATTAAACGAATTACGGAATTTCTTATCGTCGTTACTAGTGCACCTCTAATTTACAGTTTATACTTACACAGCACAAGAAAATGCTCACGGATCAGAAGCGAGACGAAAGAGCGTACCTGCGCGGGCGCTGCCTGAGCCGACGTCAACGCCGAGGAAGACAGAGCGAGGCGGAGAAGTAGTGGTGGCCATTTCTGCGGCGGAAGAGGAAACTTTAAGAGATAAAGACGATCGTAGACGGCGGTAGCGGTGCTGGTCGTGGAGCAGTGGGGTAGTATCGCTAACGCTTCTTCTTTCGGACGATATCCTTCGGATAGCAGACATTTCCTTTTATATTTTCCTTTTTTGTTTTTAATCTACAGTAACTGTAATTTTTTTTTTTCTCAACTGTAATTACTGGTAGATGAGTATTGAAGGAAGTGGATCTAATCTTTTCACTGCTCTGTTTCTAAAAAGGGTGCTTTTGCTATTCTTGTTTTGATTTGATCTTGAATTTCAGCAGTAAAAAAAAAAAGGATTTTTGAATTAAATAAAACAATAATAAAGGGCAAAAATTGAGTATAATATCCATAATGGTAGAGAAATATTATCAAAGGTAAATGTTGATTGTATATTTAAAATAAAAATAATATATTTATTTAAAGTTAGTAATCAATCCAATCTAGTCATGTGGTATATAACGAGTTTATCTCTTGATCCTTAGAGCATCTACATCGGAAGATATTACAAGGTTATTGGAATAGTACTTGATGAGGTTGAAGGGAGAGAAATGGAGAGAGGAAAGGAATCGACAAGCAAGAAGCTGAATTTTGGAACAGTAACCGCAGCTTTTGATTCCAAAGCAGCCTCACGCATGCGTGCGTCAGGTGCAACTAATGTGCCCAGCGGGCGGGTGCACTGCACGCGGGCGCGTCTTACGCGTGCTGACACCTCTTTTTTATTTTTTTTATTTTTTGTTTTTTAGAATATGATTTGTCTGGTTTTTTTTTTCTCCTCTCATTTTCTCTTTCCCAATCACACTTACAAAAATTCCTAAAAAATCGCGAAAAAATTTCATTGATAAGGATGCTCTTACAAAGAGAAGATAGAGTTCTTGCCCCTCTTTGTATTTTTTTTTCTTGGCCTCTCTAAGTGCATCTTTTGTCTATCGATAAGACCTAATAATCTTCTCTTATTTATCTTTGTAGTTCTCTTTCTCCTAGTGTAGAGGAAATTTTTTTACTCTTGTGGCTTGGAAGAGCTTATATGATAGTTGGTATTGGTAATAGCATCAATATCTGTTGTGAATTTTACACAATATTTTATGTGACACTAGAAGGGAGAGTAATAAGAACAAAAAAGGAAGCAAAAGAAAAAAGAAGAAAAAGAAAAACAATCTGACACGGAATCAGAAAAAGCAAAAAAGAAAGAAAGAAAGAAAGAAAGAAAAAAAAAAAAAAAAAAAAAAAAAAAAAAAAAAAAAAAAAAAAAAAAAAAAAAAAAAAAAAAAAAAAAAAAAGAGAGATGTAAAAGTTCACGTGCCAGCTGGGCGCATGCTGTCAGCCACACGCGGCGTTTTCAACTGTTTTTTTTTTTTTCCTTTCTCAATTTGTAGACCCCACAAAAATTTCACACTCTTGCAGGAAGATGAAATGAGATAAAACCATATATCCTCCACATCTATTGAAAAATCAAACACTAGTTTTTAATTTACCTCTTAAAAAATCAACAAAAATCCACAGTTTTGGATGCTCTAAGAAGTGCCGATGAGATTTGAAAAATTGGTAAAAGTAGGTGTTGGGCAATACGTATAGAAAATATGTAATGGTTGTAATTAATAAATAAATTATGTGTCTTTAATTTATTTGCAGACAAATAATTTATTAACTCCAAATACATACATAATTTGTTAATGATGCATAATTTCTTTACTGTGGTCTACAACGCAAGTTAGAGTATGGTCCATAATATAACAATTGGCATTTGTTTAAGTGGAGAAATGTAGGGTGGAATAAACCTAAGGTCTTTTGGGTTAAACTCAATATTGATTACTGGTATAAAAGAAGTGTGAATAAAGTGAGAATAAATGATATGTTGTGAGATGAAGTAGGTGATTGGTTGAAGGGTTTCATTTTTAAGTGATTATTATTTTTTTTTTTTGATAAGATAAGAGGGATGAAATCCCAAAGACGAGAAACAAAAAACTAAACACCGCCCCGACTTCGGGGAACTAAACGGTGAAAACTAGCCCCAGCTTGATCCTCATAAAGAATATCCTCTAAGTCAATAGGGACCATAGTCAACTCTGAGAAACCATCGGCCTGATGCATGGACCTTTTTGCGAGAGCATCCGCCAACCTATTTTGTTCGCGATAGACATGGCTGAAGCAAATACCTTCAAAATGTTGGCACTCTGCAAGACACCGTTGAACAAGGTTTGCAACATTCCCATGAGCGAAAGAAAGACCACGCAACAGCTCAACCACGGATTTAGAATCACATTCCACTTGCAGCTTACGAACACCCATTACGGTAGCCATCCGAATTCCGTGGAGCACCCCCCATGCTTCCGCTTCAGTAATGGAACAACTTCCAATGTTACAAAGAAAACCCCGTTGCCAGCGACCTTGGACGTTCCTCATAACTCCGCCACACCCAGCAGATCCAGTCGCAGTGGAGTATGTGCCGTCGACGTTAACCTTCGCCCAGCCAGCAGGCGGCTTCTGCCACGACACCAGAACAGGCACCGCCTGGCTCCCATGCATTCCCATAGTCCTATGATAAGCGAAGGCAGCCGCAATATCCAACTCCTGCTTCAAAATCCACTCGAGCTTCTGATTGATAGGCATAGAGCGATTGTTAAAGATAACATCGTTACGCCACTTCCAAATCCACCAGCACCGGATCGCGAACTTTTGCGGACACTGAGCACCAAGACCCATTGACTTGTCGCCTTTGAGATTAGCCATTAACCACGCATCCCAACCTAGACTGTCGAGGGATTGAAGCGCTCGGGGACACAAAGCAGCAGTCCATATACATCTAGCATCACTGCAATGTCGAAACAAATGATCAAGATCTTCTGGATGCCCTGCATAAAGACAACAAAATATATTAGACGTTAGTTTTCGCCGAGCTCGTTCAACATTTGTCATAATACGGCCATGTTTCACAAGCCAAAGGAAAAAACTGATCCTGTTAATATAGGACCAAACAGGCGAGACCCCAGAAGGAGAAAGGGGGAGAAGAGCATTATATGTCAGGACAAAACCTGCGAGCTTAATCAACACGCCATTATTGGGGAGATAGTCACGGAAAGCCTCCCAATTCCAGCCTGACCCTTCCACCCAATACTCACTGACGTTAGCGTAGAGCTCAGGAAGACTTAGAGCCAGAACCGCGTACTTGAATGGGAGAAGCGGCCATAATAGAAGATGATTCCACCGCCCAACTCACCACTTGGAACGGGCAAGCCAGGAGATAGCACCCAAAGCCCAACCTTCAAGGCAAACCCAACTGTTCCACCATCTTAATGCTCCCACTAGGGTCACAGACTTGCGCTCCAGCCTGACCCTTCCACCCAATACTCACTGACGTTAGCGTAGAGCTCAGGAAGACTTAGAGCCAGAACCGCGTATTTGAATGGGAGAAGCGGCCATAATAGAAGATGATTCCACCGCCCAACTCACCACTTGGAACGGGCAAGCCAGGAGATAGCACCCAAAGCCCAACCTTCAAGGCAAACCCAACTGTTCCACCATCTTAATGCTCCCACTAGGGTCACAGACTCGCGCTACCAAGCCCAACGAGCAGTTCTTCTAGCTAGGGGCTTATTAAGGGTGTGTTTGGTAACTCGTAAAATGACTTTCGGAAAATGTTTTCCGAGTTTTCTGTGTTTGGCAATGTCTGGAAAATGTGGTCAACGGAAAATGTTTTCCGTTGACCAAGGAAAATCAGTTCATTTTTCCGGAAAATGACTTACGGAATTTTTTCCCGTAAGTCATTTTACGGAATCGCCAGAATAGCTGTTTCGCATGTTTTCAACCAAAACCAAGCCATATCATACATGACCATGGACCAAGGAGGTGGGAAAACCGCCGAAAACCTTTGCTACATTTTTTTATTTTTTTTTATTTTTTTTAATTTTTTATTATAAATTCTATTTTTAATTAAATACCATTATTTTAATAACTATTATAATTTTTTATATTTTAAATAAAACAATTACAGTGTTTAATTATACAATTCTATCCATTTTCCAGAAAATGAACCAAACACACAAAGACAGTTTTCCGTAATACATCCAAACACTGGAAATGATACTGTTTTCCGGTCATTTTCCAGAAAATATTTTCCAGAAGTCATTTTCCTGCTTTTCAAACGGACCCTAAGAGGAAATACTTTTCATCTGGTTCCGATGTGGGAAATTCTACGAGGACAAAAAGTGGAGCGGTGATCTGTGTGCATCGTTGCTGATGGATCAGTTGCTTAGCCCCTGATGCTTCTCTCCAAATCCACCTACTATGATCTCCAACTTGCGAGGGAAGAGCGGCCGCATTATTTGGAAGCATAGGTTTATGAAGCTCTTGAGCTTTGGCTTGTAGCTGCTCAAAGGTTGAGGCTACCTCTTATCTATCTCCAGAGATGATGAAATTGAGGAGTGGAGTGTACTCTCAAGAAGTTCCCTTGACAGCACAAGTAGCAGTGTCACAATGAGTTGTATATTTCTATTCTAATTTTGTGAGATCGGAAATCATTTAGATTGCTAAATGTGAAAAGTTAGCAACTAATCTAAATGGTATTATACAATCCATAATCTTTGATTGTGGCCTTGATCAATACTAACATAACTTGGCATGTGGCACAACTTTGTTAATCTAGGATCTGGCATTTTAGCTTTTGCATTTTGTTTCATTACAGAGTTTTTTTAAAGGACTTGTCAAAAACTGAAGCCAGTGGAAGAGTGGAGATATAATTATATAGATTGTTCTAAAAAAAAAAAAAAAAAAAAAAAAATTGGGGTAGCCGATCCACCATCACCGCCATCGGCACTTGAGCTGCCGACGCCACATCCATCATTGCAACCATCAACGCCATCCATCGTACCGCCACCATCGCCATCGGCTTTCTCTATCTCCGCCCCCGATGAAGAGGAAGATGGAAGGAACCAAGGTCGCCGGTAGACACCGCCGGAAAGAGATGCGGTCGCCGGTGACGTCTCTCTCTGGCGTGAAGACAGCAAAGAAGAAGATGATGAAGCTGGTTTCTTACTTTCTTCTTTATTCTTCTTAATCCATATAATATATTATATTATTATGTTTATAAAAAGAAACAAAAAAAAAATGAAAAATTTAAAGTAGCAGCAGCAGCTTTGCTGCTGCACAGCAGTTGAGGATCTCCGAAATCCGGCCGATCGCAGGTCGTGAGAAATCATCAGTGCCGTTGTGTCACGGTTGACTGCAAAGATAGTTACGTTGCTACTGATGATGATGCTCGGCCCTTTATTGATGACTGCCAGGCAACCTCCTTATTCTCTGCTTCTTCTTCTCTTGTTTTTCTCCATCCTTAGATTAGTTTATTAATTAAGAGATGGGTATGATGATGAACTCCATTGTAAAACAAAGCCACCAATTATGTTGTCTATTTTGAAAAAGTAGATTGAGTTGTAATGGTGGATGTTGCAGGGAATCTTCTTACCACTATGATGTGTTTGTATATGTATACTCAATGTAATAGATAGGTATATATATAATGGAGAAAGTGGTTGCAAACAAAAAAAAAAAAAGTAGGGGCCTATGGGGTAGCACGGCTACCCCATGTGATTTTCATAAAGTGGGGGACTTTGTCCCCCACATTGCAATTTTTATATATATAAAAAAAAAAAAAAAAAAAAAAGTGTACATTGTATAATGTAGTGGGAAAAAAATTATATATTGTTGTAAATAGTTTTTTTTATATCCCCGTCATACTCCAACAAAAATTATTCAAGACGAAGACTATTGAAGACTTGAAGATCTGAATTATTGAAGACTGAAGACTCCAACGGAGATTATTGAAGACTTGAAAGAAGATCAGAATTGTTAAAGACGAAGATTCCAAGTTGAAGATTGTAGTCCCTTATTAGAAATGATAGATTTTTGTATTCTAATTTTTTGTAAGGAGACTCTTATAAAACTCTCCGACTCTTCCGTTTGGGGTTTTGATCGACCTGCACGGATTTGACTGGTTGAGTATGCTGTATGCCCATGTTTCGTCATGGCACTTGTAAAAAAAAAAAAAAAAAAAAAAAACTCTCCGACCCTTCCGGTTGGGGATTGGCCAACCTGCACGGATTTGTTCGGTTGAGTGTGCCCATGCCTCGTCATGGCACATGGAAAAATCTCCGGCTCTTCCGTTTGGGGTTTGATCAACCTGCACGGATTTACCCGGTTGATTGTGCACATGCCTCGTCATGGCACTTGAAAAAGGACCATTGCGGTCGCAAAAGGGCCATTGTGGTCGCAAAAGGACCATTGTGGTCGCAAAAAAATATAATAAATAAAATCCCGCGCTCCCGCGATGAGACCAAAATGGTCGCCCAAATACCGGCTTGGTGAAAAAGATGCCCTTGGCACAAAGAAAAAAGGACCATTGTGGTCGCAAAAAATAGTTATAAAAATCCCACTTCTCAGCGATGAGACCCCTGTGGTCGTCAAAGCACCAGCTCCGTAAAAAAGATGCCCTTGGCACAAAAAATCTTGCGCAATATAGTGGCTTTGGGTGCCCGCACAGCCCCAAAGTGGTGCATTAAGGTATCCCTCGGAGTGAGGGTTCATTTTTAGTTATAGAAGTGGAGTTAGGAACTAACTTAGGATTTGCATATCAGGATAGACATGCATTACACGCATATTTGCATTATTATTTTATTTTTTGCAGGATGATGAATTTCTGAAAAGCTCACTGGACAATGGACATGAAAAATCGCTAGAGATTCCAACGAGGAAAGCTGATCAAAGCTGCATAAACAACCAAACCCAGCCCCCTTATAGTCTTTAATGATTACGCTTTCGGTTGTACTCTTTTTCCCTTAGCTAGGTTTTTTCCCATAGGGTTTTTCCTAGTCTAAGGTTTTTAACGAGGCAACCCGCGTAAATCACGCCCCTCATGCTCAACTCAAACTTGAGGGATTCATCACGGACTATTAAGGCGTTCAGACCGGGTAGACTTTGCTTGTAACAAGTTGGCCGCCCGAAGCACATTTTACTTCTCGAACCTGACGACTCTCGTAGATTCAAGAAGTGGGGGACTTGTGATGGGTAAATACCCCAAGGGACTACTGTAGAAATATAATGACCGTGTATTGTTGTACCCCTAAACGGTCGGGTTGTCCCTTAGAAATTGTTAAAGGGCAAGTGACCTTTGGGGAATATTATATTCCTGAAGGGTCAGATCCTATTTCTATATAAAGGACCTGACCCTCCACTGTAATGGCATCCTCTCATCCCGGATTCAATCCGGAAGATTCACTCCTCTCTCTCTCTAGTTCTTGGTTCTTTTCTCCACGAAGAAGCCATGGCTCCCTTTCCCCTTCTCCCTGCATTCATCCATACACTACATCATACACAATCAAACAACACGTGGTGTAAATCCGTACCCCCGTTTACATTTACACCATCACCTGTATTTACTAGATAAAATCCGTGCCTAGAGAGAGTCCTTTTCATGATCCAAATGCTATCCCAGCTTAGCCATGTATACCATGTTCAGCTCCTTCAGCTTTCGAAAACCCAAACCAACTGTTTCCTATTTGTAAGTGATTATTACTACTAATTTATATAACATCTATACTCTTCGAGCATTAATATTTGAAATTAAAAATAATAAGCTAAGTATGGACAATTCAATATGAAAGCATATTCATTCATTATTAAACTACAAACCACAGAATATATTGCAGAGTTAATGGTTAGTTGGATGAGAATGAAAGAAATTGATGGGCTATAAAATTGGGAGAATACCCACCCTATATACACAAAGAGAGAACAAAAACTAATGCAAAAAATAAGATAAAAACTTCAACAAGATATATGATTGAATATTTTTTTACTTTTGAAATTAAAACACAGATAATGGAACAATATTGCAATGGCTTATCCAACAAGGCACTCTTCATCATCTTCTCATTCCCGGTCTTCCGGTTCTAATATTGCGTGCTTGTCTTTCCTCTTCCTTACAGCATTTTTTGTCTTTAAGGTTCATAACCAAATCCCCCTTTTTATTTTCATTGTTAATGTTTTCTTCCCTTCTCTCATCATGTCCACGATCTTCACGGGTTGTTTATTAAGAAATATATATTATTAACATTCACGAGGTGAATGACAGAATAATCCCATTAAATTTTGTAAAATTAGGTTTACGTATCCTTTCCTGAATCAAGAAATATAATCCTATCAAACACAAAAATACAAGGAAAGGCATTATAAATGTTGGCTTATGATATTTGAATTTTGTGTAGATCGATATTGTGATTGTTCAGAAACTATCAAGAGCTTGGCACGGCACAGAGCACATAGCGATAAGCCAGATAGAAGTTCATGAACCCAAATCACCTGAATCGCCATTCAAGTAAGTTATATATGCTATCATTGTGTTTAATTTTGATCGAAATTGAATTGAATTGATTGTTTGGGTGAGTGTGGGTGCAGATTAGGGAATGGAAGTTTCCACAGGGAGTTTCTGCTGTCATGGGGAGATCATCATTGCAAGATATTAGAAGATGGGGAGCTACTTACCCTGGAGCTTGATAGAAGTTCTGGAGCTGGGTTTGAGTCCAAGAAGGAATTTATCTTCTGCAAGATTGACATGAGAATCAAACTCGTCCCCGGAGATTCCGCCGGCACTGTCACCACCTATTATGTATGCAATTAACTTATATGTCTGTCCCATCTTAATTTCATACCTAAACTTACTATAAGTTTATGATCAGTATTTGAAATTTTGAATGCAGTTGTCATCAGATGGCGATCACCATGATGAGATCGATTTTGAATTCTTGGGGAACTCGAGTGGAAATCCCTACACTCTTCACACTAATGTATTTAGTCAAGGAAGAGGCGACAGAGAGGTGCAGTTCTTCTTGTGGTTTGACCCTACCGCAGATTTCCACACCTATACTATCCTCTGGAATCCCAAATCCATCATGTAAGTACGCCACAACATTCACTTCAATTCAAACACACGTTTTGCCAAGCACCTTGTGCTCAAATAACATGTAATGATTCTTTTATATAAGAGGTCATGATCGAGTCTAAAGGAGTATAGATGAATAGATACTACAATATAATAGTACAATATAGCAGTTGTGTTAAAAGGAAACTGCAGTTGCGTGGAAAGAGGCAGTTTCATCCATCTGGAACTGCAATTGTGTTGAACAGATGAACGACCTCTGTTCCGCGCAATTGCAATTTCCTTTCAACACAACTGCAGTAGCAGTTCAGCACAACTGTAGTATCTGTTCAATATAACTGCAATATCAGTCATAACCACTGTGGACCATGGTCTATAATATATAATTTGCGATATAATAGAGTGAGTTGTATTTGATTTTAACATAAATCAATTCTGACAGCTTCTATGTTGATGGAACACCAATAAGAGAGTTCAGAAACGCAGAGAAAATAGGGGTGCCGTTCCCCAAGGACCAGCCGATGAGGCTATACTCCAGCATATGGAACGCCGACAGCTGGGCTACGCAGGGCGGGCGAGTGAAGACCAATTGGACTCTCGCTCCCTTCGTAGCCGCATACAGGAATTTCAGCGCCGAAGGCTGCGTTTGGTCCCGCCCAGGTAGATCCTCGTCCTGCAATTTCGACGACGACGCCGCGCTAACCGCCGAGAATTCGTGGTTCAACACGGAGCTCAACCGCTGGACCCGGGCCAGGATGAGGACTATTCAGAGAAGGCATATGGTTTATAATTACTGCACCGATAAATGGAGGTTTCGCCGCCGCGGCCCTGGCCGAGAATGTAGGTATCGCTAGCCTAGCCTAAGAACAAATACAGCAGCCGCTCGTCCTCCTGAGTGAGAGGTCACAGGTTGGATTCTATTGGTTACATTGACTCGTTGTGCTTCAATAGGTTAAGAAAATATATATAAACAAATACTACATTCTAACAGAGTCTATAGTATTCAAAAAAAAAAAAATTACAAATACCATACACACCCGTCACCCGATATCCCCCTACTCATTAATGGATCTGGGTTCGATTCAGCTCACATTTCAAGTTTAACTCATTTAGGAAAATCTAATTCCAAGTTTTTTTTAAGCATTTATAAAAGTTAATTTTTATAACATTACAGTTGTATTAATGATTATTTTTTTCACATTAATATTTTAGTAATTCATTTATTCACTAGCTAAACTAGGTACTGGGTTAAAAAAGCCTTTTAAGTCTCTTTATTTTTCTTTCTTCTTTTAGTGGTATTTCTTAGAAAATTAAATAAGTTTTCTGTAAATGTGGATATTGTATATTGGTTTTGTTAAATATTTTCATTATTTTTGTAAAAGAGTTAATACCATAAATTCATTACTTCATTGTCGTTAGAGCACTTTGTTAGAACGTACTAGAAATTCCATAATCACATTAGGTCGAATATTATATATATTTGCAATGAATTTGTTAGCAACATTTAGTACTTTCTCCTCCAAGGAAATATTAGAAGTTAGAACAATGTTTAAAATATTCCTTTCACTATTAAAACATGAAATATAAAAGCACACGTGAAAAGCACAAAATGAAACTCATAGATGGAAGTAAGAGAAATTGAAACCGGAGTATATAATAGGTAAGAAATTAAATCACTTCAGTACAAAATTAAAAATAATTAGAAAAAGTAAAGATTTAAATAACATGTGTTTTATTTTCAAAAAAATAATAATAACATGTGTTTTATGTGTTATCAATTATGAATGATTTTATGAATTGAATGACCCATTAATTGGGGTGTCCCCCAAGAATGTAAAAGATAATTATGAATAATTTTATTGAGTGTAAACATTTTAAAAGCTTTTTATTAATGTGAAATATTCTACGCCATTATTAATACTTTTAAAATATTTTGTAAATTAAAGTCAAATATCTTATATTATTTCGAGATGATAGGGAAAATCCTCCACTTGCAATATAAGCATTTAACGCTCCTTGAGGAAGCTAAGGGACTTTTGGAATAAAAACTCAGAACTAGATCAGAGAAGAAAGAATCTTAATTAGTTTATCTTTCTGAGGTTCAGTCACTTATTTTTGCAATATCACAAATACATCTTGTCAGTTCACGAATGAGTAGAAAGTATATATAAACGTTAAATATGTGTATTTTATAGGAACGTACAAGTGAGTAATTAAAGATAAAAGCTTTTTTATAACACGTTGATTCATGGAGGAATAGTTCTATGTATATAATACTCCGTACAATACAAATCATGGTCCATTTGCCAACAATGAGTTGTGTTAGTTAATTATGGAATTAAGAGTCCAATCTTAGTAGGGAGATTAGCAGCCTATCCTTAGGCTTGGGTCACAGTGGCAGCCACTGCACGAATGGAAAGTTTCATGGAGCTCTTGACCCCACATGGCCGAAGTAATGGCGTGCAGAGAGGTCCTCTTGTGACTAAAAGATCGCGGTAACATAAATAGTTTTTTTGCTGAATTATGGGGTCTTCGGGGAGGACTCACTATTGCACTCAATCAAGGGTTTAATAAACTCATCGCAGAAACTGATTCTAGCTCCATGATTCAAGCTTTGGAGAAAGATGTTGAGTCTAGACCGGAGGCCAACACATTACCGATTGCAAGTTCTTGATGAGTCAATAATTCCCCCAGTTAGAGATCACTCATGTTTTCCGGGGAGGCAACCAATGTGCTGATTACCTTGCCAACATGGGACAGAATAGCCAGTGGGGGACTACCATTCTGAACATAC
The DNA here is from genome assembly GCA_003576665.1 of Ipomoea trifida. Classification (NCBI taxonomy): domain Eukaryota; kingdom Viridiplantae; phylum Streptophyta; class Magnoliopsida; order Solanales; family Convolvulaceae; genus Ipomoea; species Ipomoea trifida. Next base: position 15,355,210 of record CP025656.1, on the reverse strand, counting down.
CGCCCAATGTTATCAAGAACATCCTTGGTCGTGATGCCATGAACGTTGCTTCAAGAAGGATTTACTAGCTTTATTTTGGGGCTCCCGCCCCTCCTGCAGTCCTGCTCACAAAAAAAAAAAAAAAAAAAAAAAAAAAAAAAAAAAAAAAGTCTTCACCCAACAAGATATCTGGCTAGTCAATATTTTAGTATTATGACAAACTTTGATCGTTTGTTTAGTATGTCGTTTAATTAGGAGATCAGTAAACCTGTTGACTCATGCTCGCAGACTCTCAGTTTGGTTCTGGTTGGTACTCATTCCCTCCTGGTGGTATTCGTTACCTACTTTCTTCTTCCAGTTAATAATAGCTTCAGTTTTGGTTTACAAATAAAGAAAAAAGTCAATACTTAATTATGTTTAACAATTGCAAAATAAACTTAGTAATGGCATAATCTGCGATTTCCTTCCTCATTTATTATGGAGCTTAGTCAAAGTCAAGGGAAATAAAAAGGGTAAAGAAACAAAATGAGCTTAATCAAAGCACTGAAATAATGCCCTTTCCTTTACATATCATATTGTATAGCCATAAATAAGAAATAATCACTTTCTTGAAAACACCAACCTTTGGCAAGATTTCCCTACCGCTCCAAAAAAAAAAAAAATGTACGGCGAAAAGATCTTCATAAAGAAGAAGGAGACGCGAGGGCGGCAAAAGATCGCCATCAAGATGATCGACAACCACGCGAGCCGGCAAGTCACGTTCTCCAAACGCCGGTCCGGAATCTTCAAGAAGGCCGGCGAGCTCTCCGTCCTGTGCGGCGCTCAAGTGGCGGTCGTCGTTTTCTCCCCCAAGGGAAAAGTCTTCACGTTCGGCCACCCCAGCTTCGACGCCGTGGTGCGGCGGTTCCAAACCGCCGCCGACGCGCTGCGCGTGACGCAGCAGACGCCGTCGCATCCGGCGGTGCAGGAGATTAACGCGCTGGAGGAGGAGCGGAAGAGGCTCCTGGAGAATAAAGATGGGAGTAGGAGCGGTGCGGCGGCGCAAGATAGCGTGAATGTGTTTTGGTGGAATGGGGGTATTGATGAAATGGGGAGAGAAGAGCTGGGGGCTTTCATGGCGGCTTTGGAAGCTTTGAAGGCCAATGTTATACTGAAGGCTAGGGATAGGGTTATTGCGGAAAGATTGGAGAATATTGAGGAAGGCAATAAGATTGGGTATTCTGATTTGTTGCTTCCTCGCAGTTCTGATTTTTCTTTGGCAAATTTCTAGTCTAGTGCATGTTTCATTTTCACTATTATTATTGGACAAAATTGTTTATCCATTTTAGTTTTAATTTATATTATTGAATGTTCATCACATCTTTGAACTATATCTATTGGATTGGCTAATTAAGCTAGGTGTTATATTTTCAATTTTAATTTGCTAGTGATGAAGTTTAAATCCTGTGCCCCGAAAGAGGTGGTCAGGTGGATGGAGCAAGATTCTTACGGAAGGTTTTGAATTTGATTCTTGTTAACACTCTTGGTCCAGTTCGTCGTCTCACAAGGTCCGTTCCTAGTGTGGCTTACCGTTTAATTTACATATTCTATGTGAGTGATTTGCATGCTATTACACAATATATATGAACATGATTTAAACCGTACTCACTATTAAGTTTCCTTTGTAACCAAAAAATGAAGTTATAAATGTTGACTCTATTACAATGCAATCATTCTTAAAAGCATGCATGGTGTAATTGAATGAGTGATACTACATTCTATTCATTGATTTCGTAGGGTAAATATTAGGAGTAAATTGAAGATAGGTGAATGCCATATTTCTATTAGAATTACATATTCATTAAAACCACCCATTAAGATAAACTTTTAGGGTTAAGTTGGTACATAATAAACTTGGGGAGATAGGATTAAGAAAATCACAATTAAATATAAGATTCATAATAGAGATCCTATTCAATGATTGTGGATTAACTATCAAACTTTTAAGGTTAAATGTTTGACCACCACAATCAAACTTGTACGGTTAAAGCTTTAGCTGTTAATGTTTGATCACCACAATACATCAGCTAAATAAGGAATTATCCTTTTCTTTAAAACTAGGAATTATCCTATTCCATGCAATTCTTAGACTACATGGCTGGATGGCCTCAAGATTTTAAGTTGAAGAATGTATATTATGCTTGACTTGAGCTTTTAAGCCCAAGAGGTGTGGTGTGGACCCAAGGCGAAGTATGTGAACCAAGAGTTGATATTGGGATCGGCCATGTTGGGAGGTCGGGTTGGCTAGGCATGAGCTTGGAAGATGTACTAAGGAGATCCAAAGTCAACCAAAGGCTACTCAAGGAAGTGGATGTCAAGTTAGTTCTCAGTACCAAGGTTGGCCATGACTTGAGCTAGGTCGACATAAGAAGCTGAATCCGTGAGGATGCTTGGTTGTCCTATGGCTAGCATGAGACCCTAGGGTCGGCAGGTGTGTACTAATTGATGGGTGGCGAGAAGTCAAACACTCGGAAGGAGAGGAACGACTCAAAGTGGCTAGGGTAGACTTAAAGAAGGTCGATCGTAAGCAGGAGACGTCTCGGACGGTTGAAGAGGACGGTCAACCAGAGGTCGACTGATATCACCCATGAGTGAATGAGTGGAAGAGATTCCATAAAGAGGAGGAGTTAGAGACGAAAGTAGTCGGTCGACGAAGAGGGCCAACTGATTGAGGGCAGATTAGCACTCATGGGTGAATGAGTGGAAGAGATTCCATGAAAAGGAGAAATCGGAGAGGGAAGACTTCACGGGGAAGGCAAGCGATGAGGAAGAAGAATATAAAACTGAGGATCAGGATGTTTCGTTGCAATTGAGTGAGAATCTCAAGAAATACAACAAGTAAGAAGCCAATTAGAAAAAGTCGGACTCGACCGATCCCGAGCCAGAACCATAGGAGAAAGCGCGAAAGGGAATAAGTCTGAAGCCTGTCCCTAGCGAGCCGAGGGAGAAGGGCTATCTGGATAAGCAATCTAAGCAAATTAGGAAACTTCATAAGACATGGGGATCAGACGCGGATTTTGTGGGTAGGAAAATGAAAGTAGATCAAGAGGCTTTAGGAAGTTTAATCAAATATAATTAGGCAAGAAATCATGTACATTTATAGCAGTTTAGGGTTACCATGTAAAGATTCAACCCCTCCTTGTATAAATAGGGGTATTGGACCTTGAAAAAGGTTAAGCAATTCTTAATTAAAGAAAGGCTGAAACGTTGTTTTAATTATTCTCTAAAGCTTAGATATTCTCTTCGGTTGTTGTTGGCCCGCCGTTAGGCCCCTCGTGGTTGATAAAACCAACACTAATCATGTTGTAAGGGTGTTCAGAGGTTTGACCTCTTCCAAACCGGGGTGTTAAGAAAATGAGCTCACATCGTCCTGTAGCTAAGCTCGTGTACTTTATGGTGACGAGCACACCTTGCTTTGGCTTGTAACCGAGGTCAACTTGCTTGTGCCCAAGCTTGTGTGCACTAAGCACACATCAAGGGGCTCATCTCATTTTAGGTAGCCAATCTTATGATTTGCCAAGCTCGCACCGAAGGGCTCAACTTTCTCTAAGAACCGTACCCAAGCTCATGAATTGCTAAGTTCGCACAGAAAGATATGCCTCGTCTAAGGAAGCCGAACTCATGAATTCTCAAGCTCATGCAAAGGCTTGTCTCGCTTTGAGAATATGAGGTTGTGACTTACCGAGCTCATGATGAAGGAGGCATTTGAGCACATGACCTACCGAGCTCCCATCAAGAAACTTGTTTTCTCTCGAGTGGTCGAGCCCAGACTAGAGGACTCGATTCAATCTAAATGCCCAAGCTGACCACGAGGTCAAACCGTGGTTAGCCAACCCCGATGTCCTGCTCCAAGTAAGCAACTTCCATGATTAGCCATGTTCCATGGGATTATCGTCTAACTCTAGATAGGCGAACTCATCCTTTCTTTCTAAGAAGAGTTAGTTAACAAAAGTAATCTCTAGCCCAAATTATTTTTGCTATTTTCGAGGGGGAATGAGGTGTTCGACCCTAAAACCCCAACCTCGATTTTCCTTAGTGGCGTTACGAGGTTTGACCTCTCGCTTACCTGAATGGAAGAACTCCTTTCTTAGTTGATCGAGGTCAATGTGTTAGCCCAGAAAAAATCTATGCCTTCCCTTAAAGGTATTACGAGGTCTAACCTTGCCTAGCACCGAATGAGAAAGTACTACCTAGGTGTTACAAGGTCAGAGCTTGCATAGCTCTAACAGGGAACTATTCCCTAGGATTGAGCACGGCCATGAGGTAGAGGCGATAGCCATGTTTGATCTCAATTAAGCCACTCTCTATCGATCCAGTACGTAGCCAACGGGCTACTCAATCAACTGTGCTTTTTAATAAATTATATTTATTAGTCAAAAGCTTAGAATTCAAGTGCGGTGGACTCTACGTAACTGCCTGCGCTACTCAATCTTCTTAATTGCAAAAATACCTAATTAGTTAAGCCAACGTTAGGTTCCATTCCATTCTTTTTTTTCTTTTGTAATATTTCATACAATTGGACAAACAAATATCAATTTTGATGCCCCTACTTTTTATTTATTTTAATATTTTTGTTGGGCGTAGACTTGCCATCAAGATATTGTGATGCTCGATCAAAAATAAATAAATAAATAAAGTTTTCACATTAGCAACTAGTTATAACTTTTGGTCTAGTAGTAACCTTTATTTGATAATTGGTATCAAAATTCAGAACATGCTAATTGTAACTTAGTCACACTGGTGTATTCGTCGGATCGGTTGGGTCAATATAAAAATGCAATACTTATACTGAAAAATGTAATACTAATCAAGAACTGTTTGTTACTTGTAATACTTTTACGTTTTACAAACGTAAAAGTGTTACTTTTTTTTTATTTATTTATTTATCAAAAGTATTATACTTTCACATATAAGTAATGTTGACAATTAACTATTTATAAGAGAAAATGTAATATTTCTGAGGAAAAATATAATAATATTTTTAAATCAAAATGTAAAAGTATTACATTTTTCTTAAAAAATATTACTCCGTATATTTTTCCAGTAATAAACACTTTATTTTCAATTAATATTACATTTTTATCTTGTCTTGACATGTATCATAAACAAAGATTCGTGAAACAGTTTCGCACCAGTTTTTGCCTTTTGCCTTCATATAGTGGTATTGACAATTTCTATAATACTTTTTTCTTATATTAAATTTGATAATGAATATAATGGTTTTAAAAGATTTTCAAAGCACATCCCCACGTGAGTAAAAGTCAAAATGGTAAAGTGTATAGTGGGATACCCATCATATATATGAATCAAAATCTTGCAACGAAAGAAAGTTTGTGCACTTTATCACGATCTACTCTTTGTATATTCAATTCAAATGCCCTCTACGTTAATCTCTACACTACTCGAGAGTCGAGACATTATTAACAATGAAGCCAAACACATCGTCCGGCGGTCGATATTTCATCCTTTTCTGCTTCGCCGTAATTCTTTCCCTCGGCGTTCTCGCCACAATCAACCAAGCAGAATTCCACACCCTAAAGAAGTTGGGAAAATGCGCATTTTCAAACCCCCCGACAACCGCCAATTCTTCCACGGCGGCGAACGCCACATCCGGCGGCGGCGGCGACGACGACGAGATCCGAATCCTCATCGGAATCCTGACCCGCCCCGACAGCTACGACAAGCGCCACTTTCTCCGCCTAATCTACGGCACGCAATCTCCGCCGCCGCGCGCGAGAATCGACGTCAAATTCGTGTTCTGCAACCTCACCAAGGCCGACCAGAGAATCCTCGTAGCCCTCGAAATTATGCGCTACAACGACATCATCGTCCTCGACTGCAAAGAAAACATGGACAACGGCAAAACCTACGCCTATTTCTCCACCTTGCCGGAGATTTTCTCCGGCAACGGCGCCTCCCCGCCGTACCATTACGCGATGAAGGCCGACGACGACACGTATCTCCGCCTGGAAAACCTGGTGGAATCTTTGCGGCCATTGCCGAGACAAGATTTGTACTTCGGCTACGTTATCCCGTGCCCGAGCATGGACCCTTTCGTGCACTACATGTCCGGCATGGGGTATTTAATTTCCTGGGATTTAGCAGAGTGGATCAGAGATTCTGAAATCCCCAAGAAAAATATGGTCGGCCCTGAGGATAAAATCTTGGGGGAGTGGCTCCGCGACGGCCGGAGAGCCAAGAACCGGTACAACGCCAAGTGGTCAATGTACAATTTTCCGGAGCCGCCGACGGGGTGCACCCACAAGCTCTGGCCGGAGACCATTGCGGTTCATTTGCTTAAGACCCAGGAGAAGTGGATTAAGACTTTGAAGTATTTTAATGTCACTATGAATTTAAAGCCCTCTAAATTATATCATATACCATAGTAATTATATGAACATAGTATCTGTTCGAACCCACTCCTATCATCCATGTGAGAGTGTTAATCGGGACACCGGTGCCACTTGACCAGAAGGTCTTTGGCTGAATTGTCAATTTTATTTTTAGAAATTTTTTTGGACGAAATTGTATTGTATTGTAGTACTCCAAGTTCACAATGATAGTTATTAGAAAATATTTCATTTCAAACATTACAAGCCACAGAGCCTTGGTTACATAGAGCAAGCTCCAATATGTTACTGCATAGAATTGAACAATCCAGTCCACATCTCTGGAAAAAGAATTTTAAGACAGACAGAATTCATTGGGCTTGTTTGGTTATCAGCGGTTAGCAGTTAGCGGTAGCGGATGGTGTTAGCGGTTATCAAATAGCAGATTGTATTAACGGGTTTGACCAGCCGATTGTATTAGCGGTTAGTAAAAAGATGTTTGGTAAAATTAGCGGTTTAAATTAGCGGTTAATATGTAAAATGACCAAAAGGGTATACATATTTTTCATAATAATAATAATTATAATGATTTTTTAAGGATAAATAATAATAATAATAATAATAATAATAATAATAATAATAATAATAATAATTTAATAAAGAAATAAAAAACTAAAAAAAAAAAAATAGAACATAAGGGGAGCCAGTTCGGCTCCCCTTTAGTTTGCCATTTTTCCCAAATTAAACATAACATTTCGCACGGTTCAATTTTTTTTTTTAATATACAAGGGCATTTTGGGGAAAGGGTCCCTTTCCCCAAAAGGCCAAGTGAAAACGCTGCACATTGCAGCGTTTTCATTTTCAGCGGTTTGGAGCAAACCGCTGCTCCAAACCGCTGTTAACCAAACACCTTCTTTAGCGGTTTGACCATGGTCAAACCGCTAAAGTTGGTCAAAACCGCCAAACTTTGGCGAAACGCTATTAACCAAACACACCCATTATATATTAAACAATTACAATCCCTAATTGCTAGGAAGGTTTAAGAATGAACTATATAAGTGGCTCTCTTGTGAGACCTTATTAATAGATTCGTATCCTAAGACCAGTCAAATTAATATGGAGATGCAATACTTATACTAAAAAATTGTAATGTCAATCAAGAATAAAAGTATTTTTTTTACTTATAAGTGAAAATGTAATACTTTTGAGAAAAAATGTAATACTTTTAAAATGTTAAATATGAAAGTATTACATTTTCCTTCAAAATATTACAGTTTCCTTTATAAGTAACAAATATTTTATTGATAACCAGTTTGGTTGGAGTGGGTAGCCGTGCACTCAACATTTTGCTCCTTAGTTGGATCAGTCAGGGCTTGCTCAGGACATCCTGACAAAAAAGAATCTGTCAGAAGTTTTTGCCAAATATATATTACCAATGTATCAAATGCACATTCCAACTCAGTTCTGTTGAATTTTTAATTTGAATCATTTTAATTTTATGCAGATGCAACCACACATACCAGTCCTCTTCTGCAGACTCCCCTGCATGAGTATATGACTGTGGTTCAAAATATTCAGTCCCATCAATTTTGAGCTATGAAAAAAACAATGCAAAACAGAGAAAACAAAATGAGACTAGATAATGTAATTAAGAAACTGTAAAGAAACTAGCCCCATAAATGATCAAACACAAACTAAATAATTAAGAATGAACCTTAAGACTTCCCCTCCAAAGCTGTGGCATTTTTTGGATCAACTTGGCAGAAGCAATGACTGAAGGGTTACACCTATCCAACTCAATTGACTCTAGACTGAAACATTCTGCAAACTCAACTGAGATCTCTTCTAAACACCAACATTCTCTTAGCACTAGATGCTCAAGACTTGGGAAAGATCTATGTTCAACTAACAATTTCTCAAGTCTATTGTCTTCAAGGAGTAAGAATCTTAATTCATTGAATTCTCCTTTAGCCACTCTCCATACTCTTTCCGATAAGGCATTTTCGAGCTTGAGCACCCTAAGCTCGGGCAAATCCATGCCAATTACTGTTAAGTTTGTCGGGGAAAGATTAGTCCCACTCAGCGTCAACTTCTTTAATTGTAAAGGAAACATACATGGCTCGGGAAGGGTTACAATGCGACCAACCCAAATTGAAATCGTTAGCCTTTCGAGATGTTGTAAACTGTAATATTCATCATCCAATATGATGGGATTGCCAAAAGTGTTGTGATTGGGCTCCTCCAAGTCTTCTTTATAGAAAATTTTCAGTTCTTTTATGTTTGGACAACGGAAATACACTTCCTTCCAACAATGAGTCGTTGGATCCACCACCGAACATAGCGTTTGCAATTTCCTTTTAACCACGCTTGGAGGATCTACCATATACATATCCCCGAGTTCAAGATGTCTCAACTTTGGTAACTCCCAAATTTTTGGTGACAAATGGATGGTAGGTGCTTCAATTTGTGGTTCTTTACTAGAAACAATAAGTGTTTGCAAATTCAAGAAAAGTGACACTATATTATCCAACCCATCATACCTTTCACTTATAGATAGATATCTCAAGAAAACTAAATGACCTAAATGCATTGACACCCTTTGGAGGAATGGGGATGGAACAAAGGCCAAAACTCTCAACAGCTTGAAAGGCACAAAAGTTTTAGGATCATCATCAAAGAAGAAAATGGAGCGAGGGTTGTTTGTACTATACAACACATAATAGTCGAAACTATGTGTGTATAAACTTAACCAGCGACACGAATTTGCAAACTCACTTAATGGCAACTCTGGGTGCTCCAATGTATTTATTGCACAAAAGATACCCTCTTTTTGAGATTCTCCAACACAGAAGCTATGCAAGGCACTATGCATCCTACAAGTCTTAATGCTGCCATCAGAACTCCAATTGCATATTAAGACAAGGCTTCTATCAACAAGCTCTTTTAAATATGCATAGCCTTGATTTTCAAAGTCATCATACTCCAATGGCTTTACAAATCCTTCAGTAATCCATAACCTGACAACCTTTTTAACTCGAATTTCTTTGCGCTTTGGGAAGACTCCAAGATATAGAAAGCAAACTTTCAGATGTTGTGGCAACTGATTGTAATAGTGGATTAGAGCATTGCGATCTAGAATTCCCAATGACTCTATTTCCTTTCTAATCTTCTCCCACTCCTTCAATATGTTGTTACATTTAGACAGACGCTTTGCAACTACAACAATTGACAATGGTAGTCCATCACAAATCTCGAGAATATGCTTCTTAATTTTTTCAAATTCAGGTGCCACTCGCTCTTTAAGAGAGAGAATAATGTCGCAAAATAGATCCCAACTTTCATTTGGATCTAGCAAGTTCAAGCTATGGATATGGTTATGTGTATAGAAAAAGCTACAATCAAGGTTGAGATTGAAGTGCCCTGTGGTTATCAATACACTACTTCCATAGCTATCATTAGGAAAACATGTTTGGATATCATTCCAAGCTCCAATTTCCTGTATGTTATCCAAAACAATTAGATACCTTTTATAGCGCACTTGTTTCCTTACCTGCTTTGCCAGTTCCTCAGGAGTACTACGTTTTCCCTTTTCAGTTTTACTCTCCGGCCCGGGTGAAATGGACCGAAGAAGGAGGCCTAGTACTTCGGTCTTGTTGTATTCTTGAGGTATAGTAACCCAACCACATACATCGAAATGGTTTTGGACTGTTGGGTCTTTATACACACTTTTAGCTAAAGTAGTCTTTCCTATACCCACCATCCCGACAATTGAGAGTAGCTTTAGATTGGAAAGGCCTCCTTTAGTGAGCTGATTGATTATCTCTCTGCGATCACGTTGACGGCCCACCATTTTGCCCAGTGGCTCTGCAGAGGCTCCATGTTTTAGCCAACGAATTGATGGTTGAGTTTCATCATTAGCTTCCTTGATTATGCTGTGGCAAATATCCATCAACTCTGCGGCGTTTCCTGCGGCTATTTTCAAGGTTTTATGGAGTTCCCGGGAAGCTTTTCTGGTCGGAGACTTTCTGCTTTTGGCCAGAAGAAAGTTGCTGAGTTGTATTTCCATGTCGTCTTCCACTTTGAGTGCAAAATCTCGGATTCTGATTTCCAAATCTTTGATTGCGGGCTTTGCGGCAGAACCACTGGATTCGTCTAGAAAGGATTGCAAAGAAGAAATCCTTTTATACAAAGATTGGGCTGGTGATTGATGATCTTGAAGAGGGATTCCTGGTATGGGTTTTAGAAACTCATGCTCAATTGTTGCCATCAGAGAAGCTAAAGCAACACAGGCCATCTCTCTCTCTCTCTCTCTCACTCGATCACTCACTCAATCTTTTTCTCTGTTAGTTTGTAGGAGAAAATGTGGCCATTGCAGCAGCTTTCAGAAGACTGGAAGTTTGTGGTGAATGGTGATAAGCAAGAGTTAATTATCCAAATGGTGATAAGCAAAATTAATAATTTGGTATGTTTTGTTTTTTTTTTTTCTAATTAAGTTTCTCAAACTTTAAAAATCTTAACCAATTTAGTCCTAAGTTTGTTTAGCCGTCACACATTCCTTTTCTTTAATGGATCAAATTGATAATTTTGTTATAGTCAATGAACCATTCGATCATCACATGCACCATTTCTTCTCTTATTAAACCAAAAATTCAATTAACAAATTTTTGGTCCCTTGACTATACTAAAATTACCAATTTGGTCATGAGTAACCAAACGTCTGACCTCTAAACAAATAGAAAACCAAATTGATTAATATTTTTAAAGTTAAAAGATCTAATTAGGCAAAAAAAAATCAATAATTAAATTAATAATTTTTCCGTTGTCAAGTGACCATTTCGATAATTAACTCTAGGAGCAACAATGATTTTTAGGATTTCTGCCGGCCACTCACTATATATCACCGTATACATCAATGTTCTGGCATGCATTATTATATTGATGACCTTCTCGATATCATATATGTTCCAAAACTTAACTGTCTCGCTATCATATATGCTCCAAAACTTAATTGTTTAGGAATTCATGCAGAGTCACCATTGCCGAATTGAAATTAAAGTCTCCGATATATATATATATATATAAATACATTCCGGTAAAAACAAGCCTTAAAATAAAAACGTGTGGACAGATCTGGTACGTTCAATTTTAGGGATCTACGGCTATAATTTTGTTTCATGATTTGCTTGTATTTTAATTTTAATTCCTTGGGTGAGATGTTTTTATCTGTTTTTAATTGTTAAATGGGGGCTTTTGGGGGTTTTAAAATTTATTCTCTCTCCCATCGCTAATATAACGCGTGATTCTTCTTTTTGTCGCCCATCTGTGTTCTATTGCGATCTAGACTGCGCGTTGCTTCAAGCTCCTTCAATCGCGAAGCTCTTGGTTCGTAGTTGTGCCTATCCAACAACGTAGATGGTACCGCATGGGGACCACGGTCAAGGCAAGCGGGGGATCACCGATTCCAGTTGTTGACCTCTTCCGCGGCCGGGCGCCTAGGCGACGCCTAGGCCACCGGGCCGACTTTATTATTATTATTATTATTATTATTATTATTATTATTATTATTATTATAAATCTTAAACATTTAAACTATTAATGTTATAATTTATTAACTAATACTCTAATAGTCTAATAAGTAATAACTTAATAAAATAATAAATAATAACTAAATTAAACTAATAAGTAATGCACTAATAATTAATAAATAATAACTAATAACTTAATAAGTATTAACCATTTAACTATTAAAGTGTAAAAACTTACAATATTAAATACTTTACAATTATTAACACTTAAAATATTTTTAAAAATTTAAAAAAAAAAAAAAAAAAAAAAACTAGGCGCCCGCCTAGGTGCCGATTAATCGGCGCCCCCCAGGCGCCTAGCGATTTTTGCAACCTTGGTGATAAGTGCATAAATGTTTATGTTTTCACCTTGCATTTAATCTTATTTCCCTTGTCATTTGTTATAATTTTGTCAAAAGTGTTCCTCATTTAATTCATTTGTGTGTTTAGGTGTAATTCTTGATGACTTAGATGAATTGAATGATTTTTTGATGCATGTAGAGTCAATGGTAGCATAGGAGAAGCTATGAAGATGGGAAAAACACCTCTTGAAGAACCAAAAAGTGGTGTGTTCAATGGTCTTGGTTGATCATTTGGACAAACAAACGCAAAAGTGGAGCGCAGCAAAAGAACAAGAAATTGAAATTCTCACACAATTTGTCCACTGCTTGGTATTTTGGCCATATCTTTGCGTAGGAATGTCCCAATAAAGTGATGTTTATTTCATTGGAAAACTAAATTGAAGGGCTACAACTTTGATGAAAACCATAAACACTAATTCAAAGGATTTAGGGGTGAAAAATATCCTAGAAGACGAGCAATGTGCATATAAATGCTGCTTGCTGGTGGTCACGGGTGTGGCCACGCCCATGGCCAAAAGGCAGTATACACTGCCTGGTGGCCACGGGTTTGGCCATAAGTGTGGCCACATACACCCGTGGCCAACCTCTGCAACTTTTAACAAACTTGTTTTTACTCTTTGAAAGGGAATTTCTTCCACCAAAAAACATATATTTCATTTCCCCTTCAATTTTTAGATATGTTTAGCTTTAGAATATAGCTTAGATTAGTGTAGATTTCTTTTTCCTTTCAATTTTCAAGCTCATCAAGACACCTTGCAATCTTGGATTCCAAAGCTTAAATAGAGAAGTTTTCTTATTCATCCTTTTCCTTTGATTTCTATGTATGCTTTCAATTACTTCTTTAATATTGTATATCCATTGTTATATTATGAGTAGCTAAATGTTTTGGGACTAGGATTTGGTTTGATTTCTTGCTATTGATGCCTATATGAGTTGTATTGCATAAAAAAGATTATTTGGGTGTTCTAGGGTTGTTGTGTGAAATGGGTTGATATGAAATTTGTGTATGATTGTTGGATCCCAATTATATGCTTTATTTGGAATGTGTTTGTTGCTACGAGAATAGAGCTTGTACACTAGCCACACATTCACACACTTGATGTGCAATACGAGAGTATTCCAGGTATTAAGGATAATTTATGCCTATTAGTGTTCTTGAATGTGCAATCTTGTGTTGAATTGCCATGAGATTGGTATTTGGATACTTTTGTGAATCTCACTTACCCTATGTCTTGTGTTAATCCCCTAACCCCTAGGAGAATAATTGGCATCTTAGCTTGAATCAACCAAGTCTAGGTCCTTTGTTTTACTTGTCTTATTTGTTATTTGCTAAATCATATCAACCAAACTCATTAACAATATGCCTAGCTTCTAAAAGAGTAGTTTTAGCTTGTGCTTAACTCCATTTAGCATCAATTCCTAACATTACAAGTGTCATTTTCAGTGGAACGATATCTAAAACTTATACTATGATTTGATACTGGATGGATGTGTGAAAACTAACCTTATCAAATAGTTAAACTTGGAACCTTATCATTATCAAGGTCCAACCATCTCAATCGAGATTGCCCCTCCTTGCCTTTTTTTTAGGTTTCTCTACTTACAATAGATTAATCCTAAGCCTCAAGAACCCTTGCTCAAGAGTCACTAGGGAAGGTAAATCGTGAGTCGCCCAAATAGCCTCACTATCGGTCCCTGTCATTGACTCTATGCACAAGGGATCTATTTCCTCACTTCCACTAACTTGAGCTTCCAATCTCCAATTTAGGAGCCCAAGAGGCCAAACTTTAGTTTAGGGAGTCCTAACTCCAAAACGTTGTTGTTGGAGTTGAACCCCACCATATTTTCTTTTTTAATATAATGGCATAATATTCGGTACATAAACTTTTCTTATTCTTTTATCAAAAGTACTACTTAGACTCCAAAAACCCACTCCCAATTTTTATTCCCACTAAGGCCATCCCATTAGCTTAGCACAAATTTTTAGGGAGTTTTTGACACCTTGGAAGAGAGAGAGGGAAGAAAGAGAATGGGAAGGGTCCTTCCGCTAATATGGAGTTTTAACAAATGTTATTGGCCCACCATTGGAGTACAGAGTTGCTCCTTTTGAATTTTATTGGAAGAAAAAAAAAAAAAAAAAAAGGAATGGGTAAAAATCATGACCTCTCTTATATTAAGCAATTAAAGCATGTTGTGTAAAGAAAAAAAAATGAAAGTATAAAATGGAAGTAAAGTAGAATTCATCTTCTTTTACATGATATTTGCCACATATTATGTATAATGTATGTCTTTTACTTTTGATAATTCAATGGTTTCTCATTCAATTCATTCATTGTATCTTTCCATTTGTTGATAGTGAGGCGACTTTTTCATATTTATTAATTTCCGCATCCATTTGATAATTTAATACCACATAAATAATTATTGTAAGTGGATTGTGGTTTGACTTGGAATTAGCGATATGATCACTCTATTATGCTGTGATGGCTATATTATTTTATCGACCCTGACTTGCTATTTTGCAAATAAAAACAATTTCAGGACACAAATTAAAACGTGACTCTATTCTCATCTTTATAATATTTGTAGTCACCATTTCTTGTACTGCAAGGCTACTCATATATAAGCCTTAGCTGCGCTGGACGTATCCAAGCTAAGCCATTTATATAATTATATATCCTCTCTCTCATCTCACTCAATTTCTCTCTCTATCTCTCTCTCATGGATTGCAGCATGCTTAACCTTCATGATAATGGAGTAAGGGAAGAAGAAGAAGAAGAGGAAACGATTTCTCTGAGTAGTTTCCCGACAAACGGCGATGAATCTGGTGAGAACATTGAATCGCGGATCGGGAGTCGATCTTCGTCTGAGGTTTTTGAGTTCCTTAGCGATTTAACGTGCGAGATGTCCCACGCGGACGACATAATCTTCTGCGGAAAACTCGTGCCGTTGAGAGACCGTCCTGTTTCCGCAATCCACGGCGAGAAATTCTTCGCCGGAGACGGTTTCCGTCACCGGAGATGCGAGTCGTTGTCGGAGTTAGGGAGTACTCCTCGGACGAATAGTGGTAAGAGCGAGAGAGGTCGAGGTCACGTGAGGAGCAGCCGGTCTCTGGATTCTGGAAAGTTCCGGTCTGGATCATCCTCGTCGGAGGCGGCGGCGGGGAAAGGGGACAGTCCGAGGTTGAAGATACAGAAGCCGAGGTGGTTCGTTCTGATGTTTGGAAATGTAAAGTTGCCGCGGGAAATGGAGCTGAGAGATATTAAGAACCGGCAGGTCCCACTTTGTCGGATGTTTCCGTCGCCGGAGTCCTGCACTAGTGCTTCTCCGGTGAGGCGCAGTCACCGGAGAAGCTCTTGGGATTTGCTAAAGGTTTTGAGCTGCAATGATCCTGCTAGTGTTGCTGTGACGACGTCGTTTCGCTGCATGTCACAAGCATGACCCCCTCTAATTTAATTTACTAATTTACAGTGTCTAGTATTATGATTTAAGGTTTTATTATTATTTTATATAATTTTAAAATTTGTATATATATGTGTGAGTGTGTCAAAGCATTTTTGTCACATAACACTTTTACCTAATTCAATTTGTGTGATCAAAATATGCTGATCTGTTGTTGTTATTATTATTATTAACTTTTAGAAAGCAACATCAGAATAAAAAGTATTTATGAAAATTCTTAGACATAAAATTAATTTTCACTAAATTTTAATTAAAAGGAAAAACCATTAGAGATGTGGGGTACGGATTTACCCCTAGTCCATTCATTTCGACAAAGTGCCTTATACTTGAAGGCAACTAACAAGTTTAAGAACAAAAGTAGATCAGATACAATTGATAAATTTCATTTAATAATATTTAATTCAAAATTTTAAATTGCAAAAAAAAAAATAAAATTGAATCAACTTCAATTAACTCAAATAATTAGGGTCTGCTACAATTTTAGACCAAGATATAATTAATCGCATCCTACTACAAATATATACTTTTATTTTTTTTCTTACTCATTAATATATTAACTAATCATTAATTATATATAGTACGACTTACTTTTTTTTTTCCTTACCTTCTATCTAACTAACCAATTAAATTAAATTATCGCGTTAAGCCCAATAATTTGTCATAGTTGATAAGTGAATTGTAGAGAAATCCAGAGCAAAAGCATAAAGATTAAGAACACAAAGATTTACGTAATTTGGCAACAAAATGATAACACATCTCTAGATTGGAGTTATAACATCAATATTTATATCTAACCATATGAGTTATACACAATACAAACTTTAAACTCTTGTAAAAGATGTATCATGTTAAAAAAGTTAAAATTCCAAGTACTGAATGAATACCATATTTTATTTTTATTTAAAAAAAAAAAAAAACCAAACCCGTTAAAAATAGATATTTTTGAAATTACAAATAGTATTTTTTTTCTAATTCTACCAATGCTAAATTAATAATAAATGCTTCATGGAGAAGACTGAAGAGAAGACATTTTAGGGCACATATTTGATGGTGGATGATGGTGTCCTCAGATGTGCCTTAAAAAATTGATTGATCAATAGATGGGACCCTTCAAAAATCAAAATCAATGTTTTTTTGGTAGATTTACAGGGTCTTTCTCTCCGTCCGTTTAACGGTCCGGGGTCCACCTACGTTCGCTCCGGGAGGCACGGGAGCTGGCCCAGGGGGAATCGTCACTTGTAGGAATTGAACCCGGGTTCTCCCGAAATTCCTCCCCACAAAGAGAGCTCACTTGCCACTTGAGCTACCCCACTGGGTTAAATCAAAATCAATGTTGATCACGAGTATTGAGAGTGTTGTGGACTCCTCATTCATTTGCATACTACGTGGCAGTTACAAATTATTTTATTTTAATGTTGTTGTCCCCCTTTGTACTAGTGACACTTTTGAAATTTTGTCTCATCTTAATTAATTTATAATGAAATTAATAAATTTAGAAACAGTTAGTAATAGAGAAATATTATGTTATTTGTATCGTTCTTTGTGATGGGGAAATGGACTTTATTTTTATAAGAAAATATTAAAATACGTAATAGCTCACTAATTGAGTGATTTTGCGCCGAAGATACATGAGATTAAGCGATTTGTTAAAACTACGCGATATAAAAAGACATCGGTAGAGGAGTGTTCCGCCTTAGTGAGAAGTCTCTGTGTGAGCAGGGGTAGACGAAACGGAAGTCTAAATGTCAGCTTGAGAACGCAAACATTGGTGAGAATCCAATGCCCCAAAAATCTAAGGTTGGGTTCCTCCACAAGGTTCGTCCATGGAGGGTGAGTCAGGGCCTATGATCAAGCCGAAAGGCGTAGCCGATGGACAATATGTGAATATTTCTGTACTATATAGCTTTGTTGCGTCCCGAGGGACGTAGGAGGCTAGGTTAGCCAAAAGATGGTTTTCAGTTCAAGAACGTAATTAAGGTGTCTTTTTAGGATAAGAAAGGGGAAAGAGAAAATGAGTTTGCCCTAGATTTATAAATGGTAATTCACTTTTAGTTGAATGGATTAGTTGGAATTTTTATAGTTCTATAGCTTAATTGCATTTTCAATAAAAGTTGAATGGCTTATTTGACCCTTATTCCTACTATTTATAATTTTTGACAAAGTGGTAAAAATTTAATGGTGGAAAATGTGTTTTTTTTTTAAAATAATAATTGAGATTTGATGATTTCTAATTTTTGGCGTGTCGAAATCGTTAAATAGTTTGAGTAAAATCAGCTCAAAGATAAATTTCGAAATTTAGATTTGGCCGCCAACAGGATAAGCATGCACATAAGATACTAAATAATATTACGATTTCTAAAATAATGCACTCAACTACAACCAAAATAAAAAAAAGTATCAGTTACAACAACAATAAATAATTAGTTAATTACAATAAGGACAATGAGCTTTATTGTATAGTTGGATCGATCCTCTGAATTTTTAGCCATATTGTGTTAATAGAATAACAAATTTAATCTTTAATTAGTGATAGTATGATATTTGTCCGATCCTCTAATGTTATAGTTTAATTTTAGTTCTTACAGTATATCATTTCTAAATATATAATCATAATTATATAAAACTATAAAAATATTATTACATTTTTTCATTTTCCATTAATTTTCAGCATTTGATCCTAGATTGATGAATCAAATTTGTCCGCAGTTCTCACTAGCTGGGAAGTTTTTCTCATGTGAATTTGCACCTGAAAATTCTCCTATATATAATCTGATTTGTCCATCTAAAATGATCAATAATTGAGGAAAAAATGGTCAATTTCATAAATATCATATATTATGAATATATAATACCCTTAACTAAAAAGAATAAATACATTAACATAAAATTGCTTTTGATAAAAATTGAACCCACAGACTCAATAAAGTAGGTCAACTATAGTACATTGTTATTTTTGTCAGTGCGCAAGTTAAAGATAAAATGCATAAAATAATACACGTATAACGTTATTAAAAATATAATTTAAAATTTAGTAGGATAAACTGCTCTCTTCAATCAATTTGACCATATATATGATGCCCTTTTTATAACTTAGTTTTAGCATATGATTCGTATTTAGGTGGAGCGCCGTTGATTAACAGCCCGCCATGTGCTTACATCAGGATGTTCTTTGTTCAAGAAAAGACAAATTGCTTATTGCGATGCTTTACCTCAAAGTTTGACCTTAAAAAATAAATAAATAAAACTCAAAGTTTGAAAGGGCATTATTATTAGTTAGTCATAATAATAATAATGATAATGGCCATTATATTGGTGGCCTGGTCGGTCATAGGCACGCGAAATGCACCATATGTTTTTGAAAGGTTCATAAAATTTAAGAATTTAAAAAATTGAATGGATGGATATGATGCATCACACATTTGTAGTGGAAATTTATTAAATGCGGAATTAATGCATAGTTTTATGATTTGGATAGCACGTTGATTTATAGATGCAATGGTCTTTTATTTATTATTGTTTTTGTCAAATGATATTACGTACTATCAAATGATATTACTATATCAAAGTGGTTAAGGGTGTTGATCTCTTATCTTTCTTTTATTAATTATAAATAGCTTAAGATATGCAAAATTCATATTTTATGGTTTTAACGCATCGGGTCCACCATAAACCGGATATGGGGTGCCGGGTCTAACAGACTATAGCCCAGGCGATTACAAAGTAACTACAAGAATCGAACCCGCGACAGGGGTTGAAAGTAAGAAGCCGGTACCACTAGACCGTAGTACTTGCCGTGTTCAGATGTGCCTTTCATGACAACCGCGGCCCCTATTTATACTGAGCCACCCCCCTCCTAGCCGTCCACGTGTACGCTTCCGAGACCTCACCCTGTCCCTCACGCCACGTGGTCCACGTACACCGCATCATATCGCATGCCACACCCCCACACCACGCCTACCGCCCCCCGCGGTGCGCTGGCCGCGCCGTGGCCGGGTGTTGCCAGCGCGCCCACTGGCGCCCCCGAGGCCCCGCCGGCGCCCCGCCAGCGCCACCCACGACCGGTGGGGGCATGTGTGCTTCCTGGACCTGCCTTGGCCTGACCCACCGACCCAAGCCCAGTTTGCTCTGGCCCCCACCCAATATCCCCATCAATATTCAATATTCAAACAATGATCATCACTTTAAAATATATTATCAAAAAATTTTGAGTTTAAATTGGTCATATTTGGCAACATAGTTAGTTTGTCAGCTAATTTTGACTTACTTGACTACTATTATCTGTTTGACTTGGTTAAACAATCAATACGAGTGTTTGATTAATTAAATTTTTGTAACAACTTATTGCTCCAAAATGCTAAAATTCAAAAAGTTGTTCAAAGCAATTTTTTCGATTAACTTTTTGAGAAAGTCATTTTGTATTTAATTAGATATCAACTAACAGTTAATTTACTATACACTTTTTTACAATTAGCTAATGCTATCAACTAATCAAACCCACTAACCCAATCAACTAACAGCTATTAACCAAACACCTCATTATCTTTTGTAATTTATTAGAGCATCATTATCAATAGAGTTTTTTCGCGGTTTTTAAAGAGTTTTTGTAAGTGTGATTAGGAAAGAGAAAATGGGGAGAGGGAAAAAAAAAATAAATATGATTTTTAAAATAATAATAATAATAATAATAATAATAATAATAATAATAATAATAATAATAATAATAATAAGGAAAGTCAGGCGCGCCTAACACGTCCAGCGGGCGCGTGCACTGCACTAATTGCCCATCACGCATGCGCGATGCGGCTCAATGTTAGTGTTAGTGGGGCCCATTTTCTGCCATTATCTCCTCTCTTGCAGAGAAAACTTTTTTTTTTTTTCTCTCTCTCTTCTTGTAGCTCTCCTCCAAGTCACTATTATTCTTACATTAACCCACGGTTACCCGCCAAGATCCGCTAATGGCCATGCTCTTAGAGTAATAAATTCTCACTTGTAAACTATTTTGGTTTCTCGAGTCAATTGTTGTGTCATTCTTATTGTGGAATGCAATTATATAATACCAAACATGGTATGAATAATAAAGTAAAGAGAAAAAAAAATTAGAGAGAAAGCATGACAAAAGATCAGTATGCTGCATGTTATTCATTCTTTATTTCAATATATACAAAATATAAAAGAGCTTTAGAAAATAGTCAAAATACATAATGGAAATACATACACATTAAAACTAATTAAATAAAACTATAATTTTTGAAACTCAATAAATAATCAAATTGTCTAGCAAATGAATGAAAAGTATAGCAGCAATCTTAAGAATGTTAAATGTTAGGTAAAAACATAGATAATAAGATCACTCAAGATCTTCAAAAAAAATTTAACTAAACCTTCTCGCTATCACCGTCACTAATATTGAAAAACTTATTTGCTCTAAGGCAAACCAACATGATGTGTGGTTCAATTTTGATCTCTCAAGCAAATAAAGTGTCGTTTGAAATGTGGAATACATCGAGGGCCAGATTTTAGGGCGTGCAAGATGGGCAACAGCACAGGGTCCCAAAATTTTGGGGGCCCCTAGTCCAACCCTGACCCAATAGTTAGTATATGTATTTGTGATTATATTGGCTCAAAATTAGGTTTTCATGACTGATTTAAATTCTACTACATATTATTCAAAAAAAATTCTACTCCGTAATATTCACGCGAATCACTTTTCTTTAATTCCTAGTTTATTTATACTTTGATAGGGCCTCACTTATTTACCACCACAGGGCCACATAAAATAAAATAAAAAAAAAAAAAAAAAAAAAAAAAAAAAAAAAAAACCGGCCCTGAATACATTTACCATATTTTGACAAAATTTTGCCAACACTATTGAGACATTGATTCAACCCCAATTGTTTGAGATTTGTTGGTAAGTTTTTTTTTTTTTTTTTTTTTTTTTTTTTTTTTTTTTTTTTTGCTGGAGTCTTTGCCATGTGGATATTGAAGCTTCAAACCAAAAAATAATTTAAAATAAAAATAAAACAATAACGATGAGAAATTTCCCATGGTAACATAGTGTTAATTATAACGATGGAATACAACTAAAAATTGATAATTAAGTTAAAAATGTATAGTTTCTGGTATAGAAACATTTTTAAGAGATAACGAAAATATGAAGAACATGATTTTTTTTTTTTTTTGAATTCTACTGACTCGGTTACAATGTAATATCTGTTCATAAACTACTTTCTCAACCTACTGAAGCACAAAGAGTCAGCAGTATCTGTTCATAAACTACTTTCTCAACCTACTAAAGCACAAAGGTATCTGTTCATAACATGGGGTGCAACCAAATGCCACTACCGGATGCCACTAGACCACAAGGTCATTGGCTATGAAGAACATGATTGTTTTGACTAAAATTCTTTAAAATATATATCTATGGTAAAATTAAATTAAATTTAGAATGATTGAAAATGGTGGGTGCAGTGATGGTTCCTCAACTTTTCCTAGGCATGCTAGGGGCATTCGATCAAAACAAAAAATGATTAGTTTTTGAAAGTTTGACAACTCAAAGAAATACATTAAATAAGCTCCATCATGTTTGACTTAATGTTAGAACAAATATTATCTCAAAAAAATAAAAAATAAAAAGAACAAATATGCTTTTGTTAAGTGCGACTCATGGAAGTACCTTCTTCTGAAAGTACAAATGTGCAGATTGCTTCTATAAGTACACAAAAAATTGTTTGGAAATATTGATGAAAGTGTTAGGACTCTTAGTCTAGACTACTTCTAGTATTACTATACTTCTACACATTGTATTTATATTTCTCCTATGTAATTGCGTATGACTGATATACAGAATTATTCAATCCTAATCTGGTATCATCGCTACTTCTACACATTGTATTTATATTTCTCCTATGTAATTGCGTATGACTGATATACAGAATTATTCAATCCTAATCGAAAGGACGGATTTGAAACTTAAGAGTTCAACAAAAAGAAATAAAAATGATTAACATCTTAATTCTTCCATCTTGAATTTTTGTTTTTTTATTGATATATAAATAAATTGTAAATTTTGCCCCTCCATAATATGCCAATTATCATTGTCACCCCTGAATTATTAGTGGTGTAAATGTTGCCCCTCAATTTTTAAAAATGGTACATATATTGCCCCTCCCGTACCGACTAGAGGGGCAATATTTACACCACGGGAGGGGCAATATATGTACCATTTTTAAAAATTGAGGGGCAATATTTCCACCATTAAAATTCAAGGGTGACATTGATAATTGAAATATTATGGAGGGGCATAAATTACAATTTTCCCTTATGTTAAATATAATATTGAAAAAAAAAAAACGATTAAGCATTTGTTTTATAATCAGACAAGGCCACAAGGGTTGTAAGAACACTCCTTTTTAGAGCAATCTTATCTGTGTATTTATTTTATTTTATTTTATTTTTTATGATTTGAGGAAAGAGAGAAGATGGAAAATGAATGGAAAAAAAAAAAATGACAAAAAATACTGACAAAAAATTTAAAAATTTAAAAAACAAAAAATATGTTCTTTCATGCGCTCGCGCCCCACCTGGGTGGGGCAAGTGCACCGGACATGCACCTACAATGTCTATTTTAATTTTGTTCATATTTAATGGGCTTTACAAAAAAGTTTTATATTTGCTGGGATAAAAATCTTGATAAAACTTTACCACAATCTGTTGATAAACCCCATGTAAATTTTTAAATCTGAAAAAAAAAATGTAAAAAACCTTCTTAGGAAGGCTCTAAGGCCATCCCCATTAAGGAAGGTTTTACACGACATTTTAGATAGAAAGAGTAAGGTGGAGGAGAGATAAAATGGATAGAGAAGAAAACTACACCTCCTGCAAATATGCATTTTTTGCATACTATGTAGGCCCCATCAAAATTAATGAGACTTGAGCCTCACATCCGTGAGGTGCAACTCTCGCGCTTAGGCGGGCGCGTAATTATAATTTTTTTTTTTTGTTTTGTTTTCCTTTTTCTTTTTTCATTTTTCCTCCATTCTCATTTTCTCTTTCCTAGTCGCACCCTTGTCGGTGCCACCCTTCATCAGGAGACGAGGACAGGGGGTCTTCGTCAAATATGGCGCCTCCAGCCACCCCCCTCCTTCATCGACGAGAGACTAAGACAGGGGGTCTTCATCAAAAACGGCGCCACTGGCCACCCCCTTCCTCGGCTCCCTCCTTTGTCTCCGCCGGAGACGAAGACAAGGGGTCTTCGTCAAATATGGCGCCTCCAGCCACCCCCCTCCTTCATCAACGAGAGACTAAGACAGGGGGTCTTCATCAGAAACGGCGCCGCTGGCCACCCCCTTCCCCGGTCCCCCTCCTTTGTCTCCGCCGGAGACGAAGGGAAAGAAGGACTTGTCTTCATCTCCAACTGGAGACGTTATCTCTGACAAAGACCCCTGTCTTCGTCTCCAACGAGAAACGAGAGGAAGACAGGTCGATGAAGGAGGGGGTGACATGGCCGACAGCCACCCCCGACAGTATTTTTTAAAGTTTTTTTATTAAATAAATATTAATTTAATTAACCGAAAGAAATGAATAGTGATCTGCTATCAAGTGAAATTGCATACATTTGGAGTGTTCAGTGATCTAATTGCACTTTTTTTTCGTTCAGTGGTCTAATTGTATTTTTCGGTTATGTTCAGCAGCCAATTTGAACCTTATTGCCCTTTTTTACTACAAAATGGATTGACCTGCTATATTTTTATTTTTTGAAGAAAATTCATAATTAAAGACCTAAATGCCCTTATATTTTACAGAATTTAAATAATTTTATTAAAGGACCAAAAATTGTCATGCCACAATAATACTAAGATCAAAATGGATCTTCTAAATAAAGAAAAAAAAAAACTAAAAGTGAAAGCAAAAACTTGTGCAAGACCGTCTCACGGGTCTCAATAGTGAGACGAATCAAATCTTTGATTAATGAGGTCAAGGATTCGGCCCATTAATCAAATATTTGACCCGTCTCGCGAGTGATTCACGAATTGAAACCCGCAAGATGGTCTCACACAAGTATTGGTTATCTATAAATCTAGGACAAAAAATGAATTAACTCTAAATTAAAACTTACTACCAAAAATTTTAATTATAAATATTTGAATCAAATCTCAATAATCAAAAACCAGAATCATGAAATGATATATAGAGGAACTATCTATTTTCAGAAGATCTATGACTTCTGGGTAAATAATGATGAAGCTGGAGAACCCAGGTTTATACTATGTTGATTAGTGTTTAAAAACAAACTTCCCCATAAGAGCTGAGATAAATATTAGAGTCTAAATTAGTTGAATCTTAAAATCAGAGAGATTTCTTACCTAGAACACAAACGAAATATATTATGCAATTTTATTTACTGGAGACAACGAAACACAGTTACACAGCCCTGCTATAGGTACAGGCTGACTCAACAAGCCACAGCACAAATAACAAGCACGCAAAGTCATGGAAGTCATTAGAGTCCTAATCTTTAACTTGCCATGAATGATATTCTATGATGGCTTTACAATTCCCTTTTTTTTTTTTTTTTAGATTGAACTCGAGACCTCTTAACATTGACCTACCCATTACAATGCTATTCCACGTAAAATATTTGTCTTCAACTCCAACTTCTGAAAATAATAGGCACTTTGCGTTTTATATGAAAAGTATGTGTAGGGCACTCCCCATACAAAAGAAGAAAAATCCTGACCTTTAATTCCTAAGATACTCAAAACCAGAAGCATAGCTCCACTGCCTGCAAAACAAACAATGTTGACAAAGATTTATCTTCCAGCTAAATATTAAAATGATTTCAACAAAATATAGTGCTGTAACACGATGGGGAAGTAATATGCTCTTGTTTCTTTTTCAAGTAGGATTATGCTCCAATTACAAGAAAATTTAGTTGCAATGTGAGGAAACCATTCAATAATTCATTTAGTTCATACGACAAGTAGTGCTGTCATTTTATCTACATATATATCATACCAACCCCCGCTCGGTTATATGACTAAAGATGTTGGATATTAAGAGAAACAAACTTACATTGAAACAGATTTTCAAAAAAAAAACTACATTGAAACAAAATAAATGCAGCCAAATTTAGAGTGCCGAGATGGTCACCTGAAGAAACAAGATAAAATAGGGACTAAAAAGAACATTCAAGTGAAGAATAAAAATGGACAACTTCAAGAATTCTCCAGTTTTCCATTTTTTGTTTTCTGAAAGCAGTTGACTTTGAACAGAAAACTGTTTTCTATAGAAGCATTCAACAAAGATGGGAAATACTCCTTATGAAAGAGTGATTAAAAAGAACCCCAGAATAATAGATAAAAAGAAAATAATAACTGAAATGATAAAATAAATGAGAAGCTTAACACTGAATTGGCCCAAGATACAGCAGAGCAGAGATAGAGGATTCATATAGCCAACCAAGAATGATGGGGTAAGGGTGAATTCAGTTACAAGCAACCATAGTCCATAAATGTCATGCATCTGACTATTGTCCTACAATTTTGCATTATCAAGAAATATAAATAATAAAATCGTCTTTGAATTGATAATGGAAGGGGTGAACATGGCTAAACAGCACACTTTCCTTTATAGTGTGCAGTTTAAGAAAAAAAAAATTGTCTTTTTCTCAAAATAATTATAGTACAATTTACATAGCATGCTTAGTCATCTATTTTCTTGCAATACACAAGAAATTGGGGTTAACCAATTCTGCACATACAATTTTCAACTCAGCACATAATCACAAGCAAGGCCAGATGTATTTACAAGGAGAATCAGAATTTAAACAATTCTAAGGACATAAAGGTGTAGAATCACTTTCCAGCCAAACACACAACAGAAAACAATGTTGAGGTGTGCATGGCACACCTAGGGGTGTCAAAGTGGGCCGAAGCGCACGAGTTAGAGCCTAAAATTTTTGGCCCATTGTGGGCCTCATGGGCTTGGCCGCACAGGTTGGCGGGCTATGCGGGTTAGCCCGCACGTCAACCCATGGGCTAACCATATATATATATATATATATATATATATATATATATACATATATATATATATATATATATATATATATATACACATATATATGTATGTATATATATGTATGTATAGATATGTATATATATACACATATATATACACACACATATATATATACACACATATATATATACATATATATATATACATATATATATACATATATATATACATATATATATATATATATATACACACACACACACACACACACACACACACACACACACACTAAACATTAATTTCTAAACACAGAAGAATGTCATATTATTTAGGTTAAATTATTAGGATATAGAATAATACTATAAATAAGTTTTTTTTAATTCTTGAAGTTGGCCCATGGGGGCCTGCATGAGGCAGGCTAGGGTTGAGGAATTCTAGCCAACAGGCTTCACAGGCCAGCCCACAAAGGTCCGCAAAATTACAACTGCGGTGGGGCATGCCATCCCGCATTGACACCCCTAGGCACACCAAGACCATGCAGATCCCAATTCTTGTACTCCCTACTGTAAAAGTTTACACTCTCCAACTTTTGTTTTTTTTTTTTAATTTTTTTTTGTCTTACAAATAAAAATAAAGATAAAATGATAACTGGATGTTTAAATAGTAAGCATTGCTTGTGAACTTGATTCAGTCAAATAACATAACAAGAGAAAGGACTCAAAGGAGTGTAAGGGAATGCCAAAAAGGTGAAATCTTGAAGTAAAGCTCTCTAATTGTGAAATGACATACACAATCCCACTTGTGTACATCAAAAACTACAGAACAAGATTGCAACACATTCTCCAACCTTTAGTTCTTTTGCTCTTTTATCATTGAAAAAACAGAGAGGATAGTTAGCCATTTAAATACTAATCATTGGCTCATTGCTTGTGATTGTGAACTTGTGCAGTCAAATCACATAACAAGAGGTAATGCTAGATTGCTAGGAAGGACAGAAAGGTGAGAAATAAAGCTCTCCAATATGGCAAACTTAAGGAGTCAACAGTTCATGAAGGAGGTGACCATTTTGGGCTGGAAAAGGTGATACAATGGCAATTACCTTCCTTTCTATCATGGTATCAGCATGTTTTTAATTTCCCAGTGAGATTTAGGCTAGAAAGTGACTCAAATTGCTATGTGTTAAATTAAATATTAACAAGTAGTATGTTTTTTTTAATAAGCAAAGTACACAACTTACAATGTTCTAATACAAGCTAAGAAAATATAAGCTGCACGAAGAAGAAGGCTATAAACTATAGATAATTCCTCTCCATTGATCTACATGATCTTGCATCTTCTCAGTAATTTCTTTGTAGAAGAGAGAAACAGTTCTTGGAGTCTTGGACAGGATACATATGTCAGAAAAATGAGAGAAATTCCAGCTTATTCAATAATGTCTTGGGATACTTCTAAAACTTGGTTTGTACACTTGTTCTAGACTGACTTACTAGAGTCTTAGCTTCTAACAACTTAATACTGCATTACTGCCACACTAACTTAAAAGACTAGAATGCAGCATAAATTTTCCAAATATATCTCCAATAAATATATGAACATGAAAACAAGATGGCACCTTAACAAAATATTTAAGCTATTAATTTAATTGAAGATCTAGAGGTAATGGACATGTACCTGTCTTCTACTCTAGCTTGGGTGAGAACAGAATTCAACTTCCACCTAAGCTGAACAAAGTAAGAAAGGCACTACAAAAACAAAATAAACAAGTCAATATGTAATAAACCAAAGCAAAGCCTTTTTCACACAATGTGGGGTTTGCCTGAGGTTCAAATACAAGAATAGATAAACACTAGAATAAATCAAAGTAATAGTAAAAACGCACAAACATACATACAACAGTACATGACTACATGTATGTATATGTATATAGCATAATTTCTTATCGTAACTAATTAATTCAATTGAGAGATTTATGGAAAAATCTAGTACAAAAGAATTTAATTCTCACACGACAAAACATTTCATGTTACAGAATCACTTTCTATATATTGAAGCTAGAAGAAACATGAAATTAAGATCACAGAAGTCAGGATCACAGAAGATCACATGAAATTAAGATCACAGAAGATCTAGTAATCTTGTTCTTTAGTGGGTATTAGTAACTTATTCAAAGTTTAACCAGTAAAAGAAAGTTACAGAAAAGGCCAAAGAGAGTTAAAAGCAAGGATTGTGAAACAAGAAGTCATAGGAACAAGGTCACTTTTTTCTACACAAACACATCTTTTCCATTTCATATACCCAGTGCCTTCCAAAATAACCAAGTTATGAAGTCACCCAAGTCCAAAGTTTTTGTACTTGGACTTGGAACTTCCTATTCTCCATGTCTCTGTCATACTACCTTTTTCGCAATGTAATTTCCTTATAGTATAGGTATCATAATGATTGTAGGAATCCTAAATTCCCTATCATGTACATCCAAGTTCAGTATAAAAATTATCATTTACTAATATATTATTTATGTGTTCAATATGTTCAAGTCATTTTCAGTTTTAAGTATCCCTCTTGCTTTATTCTCTTTTGTCTTTCCCCATCACTGGAAAGTAGTGGATCTTTGCCACTGACCAGACCACCATCTTAATGACTTCTAACAATTCTAATATCAATACACACACAAATAGACAAACACATACAAGCACGCGCACACACAGATATATTCAGACCCAAGAAACAGAACATCACAGTCCGAAATCTGCAAAATGCTGTTTGTAGAGGAGCTTATGGACTACAAACAAATATATTGTATATTAATTAGTTGAGTTAATATTTGATGCATTTGCAGTATAGTTTAATACATTGTCACTGAACCACATCCTGCCACTTCATTAAAAAAATCAATTCAAATAAGGGTTTCAACAATTTTAAATTGGATTTTCAATTAGGTGACGTCATGAGGTTCTCTAACAGTGTATAATGATCAAATATTACTTCTTATTAGGTTTAAGTATTGTCTTGTCATAAAATTCAATAGGAAAAGGAGCTTACCCACTAGGAAAATGGTCAGCATCAAAATGAGCATCAATCGAATCGAACGGTTGGATCGCAATGTCAATGGGGCCTGTACTTGTCTGTAACCAGTAAGCTGTCCCAAAAGCTGCACATTACATATTCTCATACATTTAGGGCACCATTAAATCTGTACCAATACATTTAGGATAATATTCAAGCAAAACAAAAAGACAGGCATAAATTCAAATCAAGATTTTGTAAAAAGAAAAAAGACAAAGACAGCAAAAGCATACACACAAGGATAAAACACACACACACACACACACACACAGATTAATGAACAGTCTTTAAAACAACTATAAAACTTCACCTGATTTATCCAATTTAATCTCATCAACGGGGCATCTCTGAGCATTCCTCCCTTTGCTTGACGATGATCTTCACATCGTGGCCTCCAAAAGGAAGGTTTAAAGCCCTTTTCTTTGGGTGTGATCTCAGTTGACATAGATGTAGCCATTTGTCCATATCCATTATCAATCACAATCTCCAATGCACTGTTATTAACTGCATTCTCAGAACTAAGTAGTCTATCAGCTTCATAGTTTTTATCATTCCTGGATTGAGAAATTTCAATAATTTCTTGCTCTCTGGTGAAATGAGCTGCCATGTTACATGTGATAGCATCTTGATTCAAAAGATTTCTCTTGGCTGCTTCAGCATTTAGATCAAAATCATTTGTTGTTTTATGATCCTCCAAAAGAGATTCCGTAGTACAAAGGACCTTGGGATGCTCATCCTTCATAGTTTGTGAGGATCCAGAAAGAAATTGTGCTAAATCATCACATTCATTTTCATCCAATCTCACCCATGGAAGATGTTCCTTCCCTTCAATGTTGTAGGATTCTCGTACGGCTGCTTCAACACGGGAAATTTGAGCTTCCATTGCAGAAACAAAGTCTCTATGCCTGGTCATCGTAACCTCGTCAGCACGATTTTTGTAGCTCAGCCTAACCGCCTTCTCAAACTCATCCAGCTAATTTTGCAGTCAAAGAAAGCACCAAATTACTCTCTAGGAAAATTAAAGAACCATGCCAGTAACATCTCATTAAAGAAAATGTCATTTCACAAGTAACATCAATATATATATATATATATATATATATATATATATATATATATATATATAGAGAGAGAGAGAGAGAGAGAGTGAAAAGAGACAAATTTAAGACAGAAGAACCTTACCTGCCATTTTGCTGTGCCTAAAGCCATCTGAAGCTCTCCCCGGAGCTCATCTAAAAACTGAGGTGCTACCCCTTCTCTCCTCTCTCTTAGCCAGGTCCTATAAGCTGATTCCATTCTAACAAAGAAAAAGAATCTTAAAATTAAAATAAAAATCACATCAAGCAATTCGTTTTAACCTTTAGGAATGAAATCCAATTTCTACTGAACCAAAATGATAAATTTTATTTGATAAAGCATTCAAGAGAGAGAAAAATCAAAAACAAAAACAAAAGACAGAACAGATAGATAAACAAATCAATAACCAGGACTTCATCGAATCCATTTATTATAATGGTTATAATTTCTTTTTCTTCCACCTTTCCCATCTTCACTTGTCCATATGCCAAAACAAAAAATATATATACATAAATATGGGTATATTACAATAATAAAGTAGCTACTCAACCACCCACCGAACCCTTTAATGAAAATAAATCCGAGTAGGTACGCAAAATTTTCCAGAAAAATTAACTTTAAGCAAAAAAAGAACTACAGGGGAAAAACGGATACATACAAAAGTATATATGCAGAAGCATAAAACGAATAATAATTAGGAAAAAAAATAAAGAAATCAAAATGAAAAGACATACATATCAGCAGATTTCTGAACCTCCTCGGCAGCGGAGAAGAAGATGTCCTTCTGCCATAAGTCAAAACTATTGGCGACCAGCATATTTGCTCCTATCGTCTCCCCAATTCAACAAATTGGCCACCGATTCAAAATCAAATTCCTGTGTATATATAATAATACGGGAAAAGAGGATTGAGATGCGCACAAGTTAGCTAAATCCTCGTATGTGTTCTCTTCCCTTCTTTGCTGAGAAGGCGAAGCAAAGAAGGAAGAGAGAGAAAGAGACGTATGAGCGAATCTCTTCTCTCTTCCCTCTTCTCTCTTCTTCTGTCTTTGCTTTCTCTAGCTTCGCTTTTTATCTATTCTCTCTCCCCCTAGTATTTGGGTCCGTTTATAGTTGGGAATTTTTCCTCATTTTACGAAACAACTCGCGCGTGTCATATTTCACCTTGAGGTGACCATATCTAGCTCAAATTAATGTTTTTTTTTCTTTAAGATAAGCTCAAATTAATGTTACTTTTTTAATTTTCATCCCTTACATTTTTTTATTTTTTAATGGAAAAATTGTCAAATAAACCCTCAAACATTACCAAAAAGTGTAATTAAGCCATCAAACATTCAAAAATTTCAATTAAACCCACAAACTTGTTGTCATTTTGGTGCATTTAAACCCAGATGACTGGTTGTTCACCTGAAACAACCAATCATAAAATTGGAGACCTGCGTTCGTCTTCTTTTGGTGCATTTAAACCCAGATGACCGGTTCGTCTTCTTTTGGTGCATTTAAACCCAGATGACCGGTTGTTCACCTGAAACAACCGGTCATAAAATTGAAGACCCATGTTCGTGTTCTCCTTTGAAGAGTGTTGTCATTGGTTGGAGATGAACATTCCGGTCGCCGGCCACCGAAATGTTGGGGCTTGAACCCATGACCTCCCATTTGGGAGAGGTCACTTCATGCTGCTTGACCACCAGGTCTTTGGCCGGTCATCTGGTTTAAATACACCAAAATGACAAGTTCGTGTGTTCAATTGAACATTTTGAATGTTCGAGGGCTTAATTACACTTTTGGGTAATGTTTGAGGGCTTATTTGACATTTTTCCCTTTTTAATTAATAACTTTTGTGATAAATAAATATATGTGGACATTATTAGAAGAATTATATCATAATAATACATCTTCACTTTTTATAGACTTGTACTTATACTGTAATTACGTATATATTAGATATTTAGATTGAAGAGCCTTGCTCATGTGCGGCCCATCCATCCGCCCCGTGCGGCTAATTATAGCCCATTAGATTAGATAGATCCAACGAATCAAATTGATCAAGACTCCTCCAATATTTCCGCACACGCTTTCATATCACACGAATTGCAAAGGTAAACTTGTCATAGGGCACCGGAATAGGACGAATCTCATTGTTGTGTGCGTTTATCTGTGTAATTGGTGCATTATTAGCCTTACTCTGATGTATTTTAGATTCTCCTTACTCTGGTGTATTTTAGATTCTTGTTGGTGCATTGATGATAGTTGAGTGTGGTGTATTTTAAAATAAATTAGTCTGGCTAAGACCTGTTCCTGCGAAGCCTTAGCAAACAGAATCATATCGTCAACGAAAAACAAGTGCAGCATGTAGTGTCAAGTTTTTTTTTTTTTTTGCATGCAGTATCTGTTCATAACTAATTAAGTATTGCAGTATATGTTCATAACTACTTAAGTATTACCTTCACTTGAAGCTCGAACCCACCACCTCCCGTATAAAGGAAAGGGTTTGATGCCACTGGACCACAAGGTCCTTGGCTGTAGTGTCAAGTTTAGTCGTCCTTAGTTTATGAGTATAAGTTGGTTGGAGTGTGGCTAGTGGTTAGAGTAGCTACACATGCATGTTCACTACAGGGTGTTATAAGCGAGAGCCTCTTGACATATTGCATGCAGATAGTGAAAAGTAATTTATGTTTATTTATATATAATCACGTGACTATAAAAGAGTAGAGATCGATTTTTTAAAGTGAAGTGTGTATTATATTGACCATTATAATAGAATCATCTACTTATTAGTCATAAAAACAATGTAAGACCAAAAGGTCAAAGGGTAACAAGTTATAGCCAGCTAGTATCTCATTTTATTCACTGTACTATCCTCAATATTCTCTATTTCCCTCGTATTTATTTACTCAATTCCATAATGAGTTTGAAATAAAAACCGTGAGGCCAAAAGTATAACAAGCTTTGCAACATCATATATTTGTTTAAACAAATTGAAAACAGTTGATTGTCTGGCAAAATGGTACTCCGTATTTGTTTATTACAGCAACAACCATATATGGGTTTATCAAAGAATATTATTCGATCTGATCATTCATGATAATTTAATTAAATACAGTACTTTGTACATTAATAAAGATTATGCCTTTGAAATATGTTCAATAATCATTATGTGAGGTGTCATCCTACCTGTGCTAGCATTAATTGGCTTAGTTGATATATGAGTCAGGTTTCATATAATTAAGTGAAGGTGCACACACAACCCAGCGTAAGAGCATGAACCATGCCTTTGTTAATTGCGTCTTTTATGGGAAACACCCTATTCTTAACTCCTCTTCCGTTAGATCATTGAGTGGGAAGTTCTAGGCGATGCCATAGGAATCCTGACCGAAGGTTAATAGGGCATCCTCGATTGCTGAACCATGAAACGACAGCAACTGATTGTAGTGAACCGTCTTTAATTAGTTCATAGTTCCTAGCTCCATTGGTAAACATTATGCAAGATGGTGATGTTCTTACTTGGGGCCTACCAAAATCCTTCACTAACTGAGGGTTGGGGTGGGGTAATGCAGTCATGGTTGTTTTTAGCTGTTCAAAAAATGAGATTTTCAAAAAGTAGGTAGATTTTTTTTTTAAACTTTCGCTATGCATGTTTGGTAAATGGTTGTTAGTTATTAGCTGATTAGGTTAGAGATGTATAACTAGTTGATAACATTAGCTAATTGTAGAAAGATATTTGGTAAATTAACTGATAGATATTTGGTATAATTTATTTTCTCAAAAGCTAATTAAAAAAGTTGTCTTGAACAAACTAATCGAATTGTATCAAAGTTAGCCACCCAATAACACAATCAATTAACAAAATAAGATCAAAGGACAAAGCTTAGACATATTAAACATATATCAATACAAGATTTTCATGATAATTTATTCACATTCCTATAAAAATTATTTAGCAAACCATCATAAAGGCATTATTAGTAACAATTGGCTTACTTGTCACCATTTTTAGACACAAATATTCACCAATAACAAACAATAAATGGAAACAAGAATTCAATAGCCTTTGCCCCAAGGTACAAAAATTCATTTAATAATAATAACTAGCATGATAAAGAAGACCAATGTGTGCCGCCGTATGTAACTCCCGTGCACCTTTGCTATACGTTTCCTAAGGTTGCTATACATCATTCTAAACTTTTCTTGGACTTTCACATAGTTTCTCATAATTTATATAATTTTCTAGAAGCATGTATAACACTAGTAGTAGTAGAGATGTATAGAATATTCTAAAATCTTAAGTTTGTGTAGAGATTTAGGGATGGTTCTAGAGAATGATTCATAGCCGTAGGATTTAGTAGATCTTCACCATATATTAAGGAAGTGTAATTGGTATAAATACCCCTCATATATGGGGCTCATTTGTAAGCAACCTTAAAAGAATCCAACCCTACGATGAAGAATCCAAGTTCCATATAAATCTTTGGGTTCTTCCGCCTTTCCAATTTTACAGGGACATGTAGCAATCCTTTCCAATTTGACGGGACAGTCACTGCATTAAATTCCTTTAATTTGCTTCACTGCAGGCGAAGTACAATGTAATATTGTACAAAGAGTCTCGCCTCCTGGTCCGCGAAGCTATATTCTCATAGCGAGGCGCTTCGAGTTAGCGATCCTTTCGCATGGGAGGGGGTTGGCTGATGATGGGTAGGCTTGTTGTGCTTTGGCCCAAACCAGCTCACCGAAAATTACTATATTGTTAGTTATATTACCAACAGGGCTGAGGATAAGGATTGGAATCCCCTAGGATCTCAACTCACTTATTTCTATGTGGAAGTGTAAACCAAGTGCCACAATGTTCAAATACAAATATAGATACGAATAAATTGTTAAATTACAAAATACATTATAAATATTGTTGGATATAGAAAATAAAACGTATTAAAACTTTATAAAAACATTCATAACGCTATGTAAAACATAATTAATTTGATAAAATAATTCAAATATAAAACACATTATAAATTATACATCTTATTTTATATATATATATATATATATATATATATATATATATATATATATATATATATATATAAAGGAAGAAAGTTATATACAATTGAAAATTATACATCTTATTATTAATATATATATTAAAAAAAGAAGAAAGCTATATATGTATGTATACAATTGCACGCCTACAAACTCTGCAAGCTTAACAATTGATTACTCTTATCTGTTTACTTATATTTATATATAAAACATGTACTATATATACATACAAAGGCTATATATGGGATGGGGTGAGTGCCATTATAATTAATCTAATGGAAAAATTTGTGTCACTTTTGGTAGGACTGATAATGTCTGTTGATTGGGATGGGACTCGAACCTGAGACCTGGTAACAGTGATGCCATCAGACCACAAGGTACTTGACACGTTAGACCTCATTTATTTACAAGAATCTGATCATAACAATCTAAAACCAGCATGGGCTCACGTTAGACTACGAACCACATTTTGAATAGCAAATTATAATGAGTAAAATAAGATATAGGACACTAAGTAGTAGTAGACTGTAACCCCAGATTTATATCTAAAATGAAATTACATTGCAAAAAATAGATTTTTCCTAATTAATACTCAAACAAGCGTAATGCATAAATAATATAATTTTTATTAAGAACAATGCAACATTATATTATAATTAAGTTATTCAATAATTAAAAATTAACAAAATTAATCTCCATAATTTATACACATCAATTATCCATTTTAAGAGTATAAATATCATATATCATATTAACTCTAAACACATTCTAACCTAACCTAAATCGACACTGAACCCTACTCAAAATATTATACACCTCAAATGTCATTTTATACTAGTTTTCAACAATTAGACTATTGGTTATTGAGTATAATGTTTGAGAAAAGTAAATGTCAAATTTGATGTGAAGTGAATTGAGTTGCTTATCAAATAATCTAAGAGAACAATTGAGTCAATATTAACTTGTGTTAATTAATAAAATGACTAAGTTCGGTCATTTGCATAAATGGATTTAATTAATAAGGGATTGATGTGAAATGACTCCAAAATCATTGTTAAGGCTCTTACGGGGATGGAGGGGGCTAGACCGGAGACAAGAGCACTTCTCATGGATTGCAAGTAATCGTTTAATCTCATGACAAGCAAGCGCTCACTTTAAAAGAAGAATGAGATATAACTGGGGTCTTTGTTGCCCCTTCCTAGCATAAAAAATAAAAATAAAAATAAAAATAAATTGATTTAATTGATTGGATAATTGAGCTAGCAAATTTAAGTTAAGTAATTCCATAGTCCAACAAAAATCACATGTGCGGTTGTATGAAAACATGCAATTTGACATGACGCTTCCAGCCAAGATGATTTTGTGTCGGTGGAATTGAAGATGCAAAGAGATATTGGAATTTTATTTGGAGAATTATGTCATATCTTTTTTCTTTTTTTTTTTTTTTGAAAACAGAATTATGTCATATCTTAAATTGTTGTAAATTAATAACATTGTGATCTAGTGGCACGAGATGACTTTCTTATATAGAAGGTCATGAGTTCCTTGTACTTTAGTAAATTGAGAAACATATACAATATTGTCTCATGTCTTTATGGTTGAAAATCAAGTTCATAAATATTGTAATGGAATAATCTTTATATTAAAAAAAATAAAAATAAAAAAGAAAGAGAGCATAAAACAAAAGAAGGAAAATTGGTTGGCGTATAAAATAGGGGAAAAAAAACAAAATGTGGTGGGCGGTGGGGGAAAGAAAAGGACAAATGAAGGGTGAGTTTGGTGCGTTTTTGTGGGGTATTCTGCCCATTATGTTATGCCTCAATTGCCAGTGGGATTTTAGGAATTCGGTGCTCCTCTCTCTCATCCTCGTCACCTAGCCAACCACTTTCTAGCTTCCTCCATTTTCCCCACTCCAATTCCATTTCATTCCTTTTCCTTTCAAAGATAATTCAGGCTTCCACGGTCTTTGATGGGAAGAAGGAAATATGACAAAAGAAATTGTAATTCGTTGAAAAAAAATAAGTTAGGAATAAAGTATGAATTCAAATTGCATTGTTTGGTAGGAAGGAATATAATTATTGAGAATTATAAGGGAAAAAAGTGATATAAAGACTAAAATATCTTTGTATACTAATAATATTTTCTTCGTCCCATTTTATATGTTGAGTTCGGTTAACGAGATTTTATTGAAGTTATTTACAATTTAATTTTTAATAATATTAAGTTTACAATTAGTATGTAAATTTTATATATTTAGAAATTACATTAAAAATACTATTAAACACAACAAATCAAATTTAAAGGTTTAAAGAAAATGCTAATAGAAATAAGCAAAAAAAAAAGAGAGAGTTGATTTGACCAATGGATAGTAAGTATGACAAATAAAATAAGACAAAGGGAGTAATAATAATAAGCATCATCAATGGCAAAATGATCATTTTCGTAGTTTTTTTTTTTTTTTTTTTTTCCCTTTCCCCACTGCTTTGGATTTCAATTCCTATGGGGTCCAAGAATTCCAATTCCACAAATGGAGGGAATTGCAATTCCCTCCAACTAAACATTGTAATTCGGGTGGCTAAATAATTGTGTTGTAATTGAATTGCAACTGCATCCAACCAAACAACCCATAAATTGTACACTTTTGTGTATAAAAAACTTAGCAAAAATCAAATCTAAGTTCATAATATTTGTAGTAGGAATCAAATCCCTATCCTACTA
This sequence comes from Ipomoea trifida, assembly GCA_003576665.1. NCBI lineage: Eukaryota > Viridiplantae > Streptophyta > Magnoliopsida > Solanales > Convolvulaceae > Ipomoea > Ipomoea trifida. The sequence continues at coordinate 15,316,562 of CP025656.1, read as the reverse complement.
CTGAAAGTAAGTTTTAAGGGAAACTTCTTATCTACTAGATCAATACCTTGGGAATTCCATTTCATTTTGGGTGTGATGGAGTAGTTCCCTTTTAATCTAATCCTTCTACTAAGGGAGTCTTTGGAAAAAGGTTTCGGTATTGCATCTTTTGATAAGATCAAGAAAAAAGTGTTGTTGAATTTATTATTTACTGAATTTAAAGTATGTAATTTAATCATTAAACAATCAAAATATGTGTAATTAAAATATTTATCAATTTTATAGTAATTAAAATATGTGTAATTAAAAGTGTTTTTTTAAACAAAATTTATACTACAAACTTTTCATTTCCTCTATTATGGTAGTTGAAAAAAAGATTTAAATGTTTTCAACTCAAATTGTATGGGAATAAATTGAATAAATGTATCAATTTTAATTTACATATTTTATTTGTTTAATGATTCAATTGTATACGTTTTATAAGTCCAATAACCTAATTATACAAAAGCTGTAAGTTTAGCCCTCTATTGGATTCTTTTTCCTAAAATCAAAATATTTTTCACCTTTTTTAGTTTTGAAATTAAAAAGAAAATAGTGACACTAAATTTCTCTCTTTTTTTAATCATAAATTTTATATATTTATCAAAGTGAAATAAATGGAGCATTTTTTAAAACAGAGCTAAATTAAAAAAGAAAAATACTCCGGACAAAATAAAAATGTTGCTACATTAAAATAATTATAATTATAATTATATAATAGATAAATACATACTCCGTACAGAAGTAGTTAGTGTGAATGCGTCTAAGAGCGTGACTATGTAACAAAACTCATGATTTGTAAACTTCAACCTTATTAGTGATTGGAAAATGATTTTTCAATACTATCTATGACTTTCCTTGAGAAAATGTCACAATGATTAAATTTTAGTGATGCGGTACTGACTTTTTGAATTAAAACATATTTTTACTATTTTAAATATAATAGGACACAGCCAAAGACCTTGTGGTCAAGTGACATTCTGTGTTCTGATTAACACTCCCACATGGATAATAGAAGTGGGTTCGAGCCTCCGTAAATCTAATTGTAATAGAGTCAGTAGTACTAAAAATATATATATATATATATATATATATATATATATATATATATATATATATATATATATATATATATATAATGGGACACACGTACACCTTAATTGCGTAAACTATAGCATGCACCCTTTGACTCTTTGAGGGCTTGGCTAGCGTACAAAGAGCAGACCAACTTTTTTTGAGTTTTAATTGAGGCTGCTTTTTGGTAAGTTATGTACATCCACTTTAATATTAATGTAATTGTGTGCACAAGTGCTCTTTGGAATCTAGCTAGGTAGTGCATTTAGTGCTAAATATATAGGATTGCACCGGAAAACGTATAGATATTTTGTACTCCGACTAAATTTGATAATCTTAAATAAATTAAACTACTTTATTTATTTAAGGTAAAAACTTGTGTGAAATCGTCTCATGAATTCTTATGCGTGAAACATGTCGGGTCAGGATTAAAATGTAATACTTATACTGAAAATGTAATACTAATCAGGAATAAATTGTTTGTTACGTATAAGGAAAAATGCAATGCTTTTGAATAAATATGTAATGCTTTTACATTTTGATTTAAAATTATTACATTTTTCTTATCATGTTGTCCATGTACGCCTCCATATTCCGACCAGGACCCGCTTGAATAACTTGACCATCTTTTGTGTACGTGGCTTCGTAGTTCTTCAGTCCATAGGCCATCACTTGATAACAATACACCCCCTCTGGGTCGTGAAGACAATCTTCTCGACATCATCCACGTGCATATAAATTTGGTGGTACCCCACGGAAGGCATCTAAGAAACTCATAAGTTCGCATCTCGTCGTCTTGTCCACTAATTAGTCTATGTTGGACAACAAGAATGGGTCCATGGGGCATGCCTTATTGAGGTCAGTGTAGTCCACACACATCTTTCAGGTGGGCGGCTTGAGGGCAAGGACAACAACATTAGCAAGCCATTCTGAGTATATGACTCCCCTAATGTGGCCTATCTTGAGCAAAGTGTTGACCTCTTTCTAGATGAGTTCCCTCCGCTTTGTTAATAAGTATCTTTTCATTTGCTGGACTGGCTTGGCCACGGGGTCGACTACGAGGCGGTAGGTGATAACTTCTCGATCTATGCCTGACATGTCCTTGAGACCCATGTGAATATCATATTAAAGCTTCGAATGATGTAGACTATGTGGGCTTGGAGCTCGGGCGTGAGGTCGATGCCAATCTTTACTACTCATTCCGGCGTGGCTCGGATCCAGTGTGATATCCACAGTCTCGACCCTCTTCATCCCGCAAGGCTTCCTTGAAAATGGTATGTACTTGGAGGTATCTTTTCCTAATATGGCAGCACGCCCATAGGTAGCAACTTGTACCTATCTTTTGGTTTACCCGGGCGACGCTCACCCCAGTTGAAGTTAGGAACTTCATTCATAGTTGTTCCATTGAGATCACGCATCAGATGTCCTCTAAAGCCGGGTGCCCTAGGATAATGTTGTGGACACAACTGATCTTGACTACAACAAACTCCATATCGAACACCCTAATATGCAGCGGGGTTTCAAAACCTTGGATAGTGGTTACTTCCTTCCACCAAGCTAAGAACTCAGCTAAAGACTCGAAGCCTTTCTGCCTTAGGATAATCTGGAAGGGTAAGCCTTTTTTTTGTGTTGGTGATTTATGGTATTCGACTTACTCTAGGAACACTACTGTTGTGGATGATAATTCAAGAGTTACTACCTGGGCTCTTCCTCCGATTCATAACTTCAAATGCAACGTCGATGCTGCTGTCTTTGAGGATGACGCCGGGTTGGGCGTGATTGTAAGGGATCACACAGGAAAATTTATCGCAGCTTATAGTGTTCGTCTTGGTTGTGATCGTGACCCAAGGAAGCACTGTCATGGCTCAAGTTCAATGATTTTAATAATTTTATTTTTGAGTCTGATAGTCTAAATTTTTGCTCTAGTTTTAATTCTAGTTTACCGGACTTTTCGTATGTGGGTTTAATAGTTAAACAATGTTGTTGTATTGCTAATGACATTCGGAACGTGTTTGTTCACCATATCAGGAGGTCAACGAATCAGTTAGCTCATGTGTTAGCACGGACAACTGGTTCTTTGTCTATCCTTGGGTCGTGATTGTCTATATGGCTGCGCAAAACGGTTCGGGTTACTCGAACCGAACCGAACCGAAAACCAACCAGTTCATGTTTTAGAAGACCGAACAGTTCGGTTAAAAATCGAACCGAAAAATCGAATGATTTTTTAATTAAATATAAATATATATGATATATAATTAATAATAAATAAATATATATATATATTTATAAATAATAATATGTATATTATATTTATAAACTAGAATGAATTTGGAATTCATTCCAGTTTACTGGATTGAATTTCCAGTGGAAATTCATCCCAGTTACTGGAATGAAATTTCAGTTTTTATTTTTTATTTTTTAATTTGTTATGTTGGTATTTAATATAATATTTGGATATTAGATTTTGGATTTGAGTTATGTGATGTTTCATACATAGTTATTACAACGCCCCGTTACGTCGCGGCGCCCCGGGAACGCCTGTCGCTTAGGAAATGTTGAAATTCGGGAGTCATAAACCGAATCGAACTAAATCCGAACCGAAACCGAGCCGCTTCAAACCGAGCCGAAAACGAATCCGAACTCTAATGTTAAACCGAATCGTTTAATTTTTTTTTTTAAACCGAAAAATCAAAAACGAAATCGAAAAAAACCAAACCGAAGACCGAAACGCCCACCCCTAGTTGTCTACTCCACCGGCTGTATTTCTCATTTGGTTGATTATTAATGCAATTGTGCTTTCTCTTTCAAAAAAAACATTACTGACTAGGTGAGAAAACCTTTTTTTTTTTTTTTTGCTTACACTAGGTGAGAAAACTTTAAAACAAGTAAAAAGCATTTTTCATATAACAACAACAACGATAATAATAATAGTATTCTTTTCAAAAAAAATAATACTCCGTAATAATATTCTATAGAACTTCCAAAACCCTAAAACCTAAACTGACTCTCAAACTCCTCTCAACTTAGCCCCTCACGTCCCAGTCACTCGTCTCCTCCGGCAGTTCGGCTCACAGCACAAACACCATCACACAGCCGTACCTCTCCCCTCCGGCAGTCCTGCTCACACAGAGACACACTCGGCCACTCGGCGAATGATAGCTGTGTGCGATAGCAACGCATCTCGATAGATGAGCGATTGAGCAAGCCAAGGTAAGAGTGTTTGTTCTATTTATTCATTGATTCATTCTGGTATTTGATTTTACACATAAATGCTATATTAGGAAATTATGTGCTAAAATCTTGCTGCATCTATGATTCTCTAGTTCATTATATGCCCTTGAAATTGCTACAGTTGCCAGATGGTTAGGAAAGAGCTTGCTTACGTTCTTATATTGATGCGTCCCTCATAGTCCTAGTGAATGAGTTTAATTCTAGAAGTATAATGATTTCAATCACTAAATCCTTTGCCTAATTAATGTTTTAATGCCTATACGCTATTATTGTTGTGTGAATTTTCTAACCCTTGTAGAAAGTGTAAAACAACATTGTAGAGATTTAAGTAACCTTATGTTTATTGTGATAATGTCTTACAGACTTCATACATGAAGTATATTGTTAAGGTTATATGTTTATTGTGATATATGCATTAATTACATAGTTTATGTTTATATATTTGCAGCAGGCTATTAATAGTCTAAATGTATTTCTTTTCTAGTGATTGTGATATTTTATATTGAGCATACTTTGCAACCCTAATTCGGTAGACGGCATTCAGCACTTCCCGGCTCTCTCCTTCAACAAACAAAGATGGTTAAGAAGAGCAAGAGTAAGCTATCTACATTCTGTTTATTTCTTTAATTTGGATTCGATTATCTGTTGCGTGATAGACATAGACTTTGTTATAAGAATTTTTTTGGGATTCTTGCCTTGGATGCAGAGAGCAAGAGCAAGAGAGTATCTCTGAAGAACAAGTACAAGGTCATAAGGAAGGTGAAGGAGCACCACAAGAAGAAATCCAAGGAGGCCAAGAAGGCGGCGAAGTCAGGTCTCCACCGTAAGAAGGTCGAGAAGGACCCTGGTATCCCCAATGAATGGCCTTTCAAGGAACAGGAGCTCAAGGCTCTCGAAGATCGTCGTAATCGAGCCCTTGAGGAACTTGAGCAGAAGAAAGCTGCCCGCAAAGAGAGGGTACTAATTATACTTTCATATCACTTGGAGATGCTTGCTCTTATATTTGATTTCTATTACACACTTTTCCGAAAGAATTTAAGCTTAAATGGCAATATAGGGGTTAATAAAATGAGAAAATTTTGCCATATTTTAAATTTTATATTGGTTGTATAATAGATGATTGTTGTAGCGATTGGACCTGTAAAGTGAACTTTATGGGGTTTAAAACCAATAATAGAAAATTCCATTAAGGTCACATGCCACCTTAATATCTACTAGCTTTTAATAGTCTTGCAACAGTTGAAGAAATGGATTAGAGGCATTTTCTATAGGATTGGCGGAGTATGGGACTGTCAATGATCCCTGGAGAAAATAGGAACAAGTTTGGGACACAGGGCCAGTTCCCTAGTTTCTTGTTTGAGATTAGTGTTTTGAATTCTTCCCCCGACTAGGGTGCTTGTTATTTTATTATCTTAGTTTCCCTTTCTCATCTATAGTATAAATTTTGTTCTCCTATTCTGCTGTCAATTTATAGATGTCTTTAATTGCTTTTTCAGGCTAAGAAGAGAAAGTTGGGGCTCCTCGAAGATGATGATTTGTCAAAACTAGCAGATATGGCTTCTATGAAAGAGCAAAAGTTTGTTGGGGAAATTAATGACGATGGTTTTGCAGCTGTTGGTAAAAAGCATGGTATGTTGGAAAGTTTTCTACACTGTCTCTTTGTGGCTACTTGTATGTTTGTTTTGCCACCTCACGTTTGGTTGGTTATGCTTTTGCTTTTTCATTGGAATAATGCAGATAACTCAGATCGGGCTTTCTACAAGGAATTAGTCAAAGTTATTGAAGCTTCTGATGTCATTTTGGAAGTCCTCGATGCCAGAGATCCACTTGGTACTCGTTGCATTGACATGGAAAAGATGGTTATGAGATCAGGACATGACAAACATCTTGTCTTGCTCCTTAATAAAATTGGTATGCATTTTCTTCTAGTTGTTTTCTTCAGACTCATAATTTGTTCATTTGAGGTTGTGATCTCAGACAGGTGGTTCAAGTTATATTTATATGTTTAATTGTCAATGATGTCATCTTTAACTGACCAATAATCTCAAGCCATTAATAATAGTTTAAATTTCTTTTATATTTATATACAATATAATATAATCTGCTAGATATTTAGAGTTGACAAATATCTGAGATTCTGAGTTATGGTAGGCTTTGAATAGAATGGTGTTTCTTTGCTTGACTATATAAAGATAACCATCAATCAAATGTATAGTATATAGAGACTTAGTGTGGTATTTTGTTGTATGATTGTATTTTCTTTACTTTTTATGGCTAAAGTTATCTTCTTTCCATTTCAGATCTAGTCCCAAGGGAAGCTGTTGAAAAGTGGCTCAAGTATCTTCGAGAGGAATTACCAACAGTTGCTTTTAAATGTAACACTCAAGAGCAGAAGTCAAACTTGAGTTGGAAATCTTCAAAGGCTGGAAAGACCAACAATCTTTTGCAGACAAGTGATTGTCTTGGTGCTGAAACTCTTATAAAATTGCTGAAAAATTACTCAAGAAGCCACGAGGTATTTAAAGATTTTTTTTTTTTTTTTTGGGTGGGGGGTTTGAGTTCACATTTTCCAGTTGAGTTGTAAAACTCTTCCAGTGGAATTCCAATTTCTATCTAAGATTTGAATGGTTTTCCTTGTTAGGATGTTTGGAATGTTTTTGATGAATTTATGCTAGTCTGTTTTTTAGAACTGTGATTTTCTTTTCATTTCCAATCCATATTGTTGTCTCAGTTATGCTAGTGAACTGCCCTAGTTAGTAATGATATGTTCTGGCTGCAGATAAAGAAATCAATCACTGTGGGGATTATTGGTCTACCCAATGTTGGCAAAAGCAGTTTGATTAATAGCTTGAAGAGATCACATGTTGTCAATGTTGGCTCTACACCAGGATTAACCAGATCTATGCAAGAAGTTCAATTAGACAAGAATGTTAAGCTTTTGGACTGCCCTGGTGTCGTGATGCTTAGATCTGCTGAGAATGATGCATCTATTGCTCTTCGTAATTGCAAGAGAATAGAGAAGTTAGATGACCCAATTGGTCCAGGTAATTTTATTGTGTTTTCTATCTCTGCAAGGATAATTATCATTATATTTCCACAAGAAATTCATGCACATCCCTTCTATGGATTGTCTATGGATTGTGCAGTGAAGGAGATTCTCAAACTCTGTCCTGCTGCAAAGCTGGTGACTCTGTACAAGGTTCCTAACTTCGAAACAGCAGATGATTTTCTTCAGAAGGTTGCCACTCTAAGGGGTAAACTTAAAAAGGGTGGTATTGTTGACATTGATGCAGCAGCTAGGATAGTTCTACATGACTGGAATGAAGGTATGTGTTGTTAGGGTAGCAATTCTTTTTTTCCTCTGGGGAACAGTATATGATGGAAAAACAAAGGTTCATAGAGTGTAAGTGTATATATAAAATGGTATGGTTTGTATAATAATTTGATGTGTTCCAGGTAAAATTCCATACTATACAATGCCTCCAAAGCGGAATGAGGTAGAGCATTCAGAAGTGAAGGTTGTTTCAGAATTGGGGAAAGAATTCAATGTGGATGAAGTTTATGGCAGTGAATCCTCATTCATTGGCAGCCTCAAATCTGTTAATGAATTCAACCCCGTTGAGGTTCCATCTAACTGTCCAGTTAGTTTTGATGAGAAGATGCTTGAGGTATACGAGCTTTCTAATACCATTTACTCCTGATAGCATATTTGATATGTGATTGATTTGTTTGGCCTCCTCAATTGTTGCCTGATTTGTACTGCTGCTGCAATTTGTTAAAATTTATATAAATGCTGTGTAATTGTTGGTTTGATGGTTATCCCTGTTGATTGGCTATTATTGAACCCTAACAGGACAATCCACAACAACCACCGACTAACAGTGACGGAGATCAACTCGTCGATAATGGAGATGATGAAGCCATGGGTTCGGGAGAAGAGGATGCAGGTACCACGGGAACCAAAAGTGCCAGTAGCAAACAAAATGAGAGGTTATACACTGAGGAGGGTATGCTCAATAACAAATTGGTAAAAGCGGAGAAAAGGAGGAGGAAAAAAGACAAGGAGTCATCGATGATGGAAGATGACGATGATTATGATTTCAAGGTAGATTATGCCAAAAGCAGCTCAGCAATGGATGTCAGTGAGAACATTGTCAGTGCTGATGATAGTAATAGAAACAGGTTTGAGCTACCTTCTGGGGTTACATTGGAGAATGAGTAATGGAAATTTTGCTTGGGAGAATTTGAGGAAAATTTTGAATTTCAGGTTGATTTAATGTAAGGGAACACTTAATTTTTAATTTTTAAGTTTTTGAAGGAACAAAAGAAATGCCATTAAAGCAATAGAGAAACTTTATATATGAAAGGAGAGTCCATCCAAACGGAAATTCACAGCCTGTGCAAGCACATGAGTTATTTGATTAGGTCATCTACAAACATGATAAACTCATGAGCACTGATAATGTTAATTATTCGGTAGTAATATGTTATGTGTAAATTAGATGTATGTTTGAGGAAGAAGATGATATTTTACATGTATGATTCTTAGTACACATAAACTCACTAGAGTTTGAGGTCTGGAAGCTCTAGCAAGGTCGGGTGATACCAAGAGAATCTCGGACCAACAGATTTTGGAGGAGTAAGCTAGTTTTTATAGAATTGGACCATGAGAAAAATGTGATTCTCGTGAAAATATAATATTACCTCCGTCCCAAAATGGATGTCTGATTTATTTAACAAGGCTTGACTGAAGTTATTTTTACTCTAATTTTTCATAATATTAAATTTAGCATTAATATATAAAATTTATATATTTAGAAACTACATTAAAAATATTATTAAAGAATATGACAGGTAAAATGGGACAGAGGGAGTATTTTTTAAGGTGACCTTATATGGAATGGAGTGTAATATTAATAGTTCAGGTTTCTAATAAGTTGTTCCTGATTTCGACAATTCGAATTGTTTTTTGTTTTTGTTTTTGTTTTTTTTTTTTTAATTCTCTATATTTGTTTTTTTTTTAAAAAAAATTAATTTCGATTGTTAAAATTATCCATATTCAACTGTTATTTTTTTAAATTCTAAACAATTTTTAGATCAAATGTAGATTTTTTTTTTAGTAATAGCTTACTTTGTAGTAATAGTAAATTTTTTTTTTTTTCGTTTTAATTGTTTGGTTTAAAACTCGAACCATCCAATTTCGAACCAAAATTGGTAATTTTGATTCCACTAAAATGCAAATTGAAGTCGATGTTTTATAGTTCCAGTTCCAGTTAGGTTTGTACATTACTTAATTTGGTTAAAACTATCCAATTTAAATCAAATCCTAATTTGGTTAAAACTAGCCAATTTAAATCAAATCGTGGTCATGTCTACTCGCGTCTTGCAACAATAGTATATCATGAACAATGTGTATATAACAGTGCGATAGAAGAGTTATGAATTCTAACCAAGGGAACGAACATAAATATAGTATTGTATGTAATTACAGCAGAATAAGCACTTTCTATCTCCAATTCATACGCTCATCTTTTTTTGGAACATTATCCAGTCACTAGTACAATGAAGAAGGGATGAACAATGGTATATCTTTCCACTCAGACCTTGATAATTTTTTCCATGAAAACACCTGTTTGGACCAAATGGTATATAGTTCAATGCCCCGTTTGAAGTCTGATGTTTTCATAAATTTATCAATCTAGGCTATTAGTTGTCCAACATTGACAATAGATGAATAAATAAAGCATACCGCGTAAGGTACATAAGTCTTCAGTTAGATTGCCATCACCATTAAACAATATTCTGTCATTTCTTGGATTATCATTTCAGCGGTGGAGTTCCTGTGGTTTCAGACTGAAAGAAGGAGAGCAACATTAGTATAATTAGAATGATAATTAGCATATTTTTCCTAATATTCCCCCCTCTGTCACGTTAATGATAATTAGTTCATTAACATGCTTTGAAACATTGCATGATAATTTTACGTGTGATGCAACCAAAAATCATGCCAACTGATTGATGAGTAAAGAACATTGATCTCTAACCCTTATATAAAATTCATTAATATTCTCTAAAAGAAATTAAAAAGAAAAAAGAAAAAAGAACCATTAAAACAGTAAAGCAGCATAACATACCCAGAATGATTCTTGGATCAACACTGCTAACAAACGCATGTCTATTGTCTGGAAAAAAGAGCCTGCAAAGTGTAAAGATAATAATAATGCATAATGCATTGCCTACTTCAGTTTTGCAAGTCCCCGAATATATGGACAACATTAATTTATATCACACTGTGGCATCAAGCATACCTTTCAGTAATGTTGAAGAAATCTGTGGACCAAACAGAAGATTTCTTGCATTATCATCGCCTCTTCAAACTATATCGATTGTGTAACTCCAAAAGCTGCTCAAGAGACACGAAAGACCATTTATCCTCAGTTTGTGCCATTACCTTCTGATTCAAAGAGTCTATTATTATGCTTATGCTACCAAAGCCATATATTTGATGACCATCATGTATCCTTCCTGGCTTTGGCTTGAATAGCAAACCATTCTGCTGCGCATGAAATTCTATTACTTCTTTCAAGCTGAGCTCTGATCCACTATCTTTACCATCTCCTTGTAGCCCACCACTCGAGTTCGCAGAAACATGTTGTTGAGCTTGGGCTGCTGCCTTCTTCTGGGTCTCAAACTGCCTCTTTTCAAGTGCTCTGAGATAACTTATATTCTCTCTCAAACCTGGCTGAACTACCTCCATGCCTTCAGTAGCCTGGTTCATCATATCCAGACCAACATTAAGCCTATACCGGATATGATCATTTGCAAGAAGTTCGGGGGGCAAAAGTTCCTTCCAACCTAAATACCATTTAGTAACTTCTTCAAAGTTTGGATTTGAACACAACCAATGGTATAAAACTTCTTGCCACTTGTTGAAGAAGATGTCCATAAGTGGAAGCATGTGATGAATGGGAATGGCACTAGCCCATGTCCGGACCCAGTAAAACTGATCAAGGTTTTGATTTGCTGGGTTTACTTGGAATTCATGCATGACAGCCAGCAACTTTGGGACAATAAATCTTACCATCAGTTTTTCCCAACTGCTTGGATCGAACACAGTCTTCCAAGGTGACAATATGTAATATGCAGACATGTCACTTGGGTGCCAAGCATGAAGTACACTTTCCAATCTGCAACGGATAGTGTGATAGCATGTTTCCAGCTTCTGACCCAGCAAGGGCAGCCAAGGATGAATCCAAGAATGGATTGGAATTGTCTCTCGACGGGGATCCCACGAATCCACAGCAGCTGATAATTTTGGCAAAACGATGTTATCCAGAATGGTGTGAAGGACTACAGGAGGCAACAACTTCTCCCAGGAATCCAAAAATCGAAGCATTGGTTCTGGATCCCTAGCCTGCCAAGTGTTGGTCCCAGCTATTCTTACAGCAGGAAAAACTACTTCCATAAACAGCTGAGAATAAGGAGATGCCATATCTGAGAAACCAAAAGAGTTGTCATGCAACAGATTCTTCCATGAGGAAACAATCTCTAATCCATGTGTTGGATTTTGAAGTGGGTCCCATCCCTGAAATACTCTAATAAACAGAGGCAGGGCATACGAGCATGCTATGGATGACAAGTTACAAAGTTTATAATCATCAGCATAACGTTGTTGCAAGTCTAGAAACGAGTTCACAAGTGAGTCAAGAGTCAATGTACCCTCTTTACTCTCTTCACCTATCCTGTCCAATTCATTCATAATGACTTCCATATTTTCAAGCTGCTTTCTCTGGTGAACTTCCTGAGCTTGGAGTTTCTCCTTCTCTTTCTGCAAAGAGACCGCTGTCTCCCTCTCATTTCTCAAATCTCGATCAATTTTTTGTATGTCAAGCTCTGCTAAATCAACAATCAACTTCATATTGTGCTGAAGTTCAGGCATAGGAATATCATTTTCCCTTGCTTTTTCTTCAGCGTTTAAGTTCTCCAAGTTTGTCAGTACCCGAACTTGTGGACCCCTCATATCAAACACCTTTTGAACTTGGTCAAAACCCTGCTCTTGTTTTTTGGCCAGCAATTCTTCTGCTGTTATGTAAAACTTCTTTTTTGGAGCTTGTTTCAGCCAAGGCTTCTCTCTTTTGTGGCTTTCCAATGGCTGAGCAGGAAGAGGGGTAGATTTTGCTTCTGATTCTTGAAGTGCTGGCACCTTAGTCTCTTTGTAGTCATTGAAACCCATTCCCATGTTCTTGGGCCGCAACTTTGCTTCAATAGGAGCTGTAATACCTTGTTCATTCTTCCCAAGGCCACCTCCCTTATAACCCATCTTTTCAAGCAACTTCATCCCAATCCCCTTAGTGTGCTTCTCAAAGGTTCCAACATCACCCGCCTCTGGTTCTTTCCTCCCCGTTTGAGAAGATTTTTTGGCTAACATTGACTTCTCCTTTTCCTTCTCCCGTCTCAATAGTGCGCCTTCCTTGATCTTCTTTCCAAATGCAGACGGAAGAAAGCTGTCAACATCTCCATCTCCATCCCCATGAGTGGTCTTTGAACCAAATCCAAGGCCAGAAGATGATCCTCCAGCCCCCAGAACAGGCGGCCTATCATCATCCTCTTCCATCTCTTTCAAATCCTCCTTAAGATCACTATCAATTTCCTGGTTGGGCATTACACTCCCAGTGGAGACAAAGTTAACAGGCTTGGTAAGGTCTTGCTTCTTAGAAAGGTCTTTCTTCCGCTTTCTGGAGGAACCTAACCCCCTTCCCTCATAGTCCGAGTCACTGTCCCCAGAAGCAAAAATGCCATAGAGAACATCGTCTTTGGTTTGCGTCCGCTTCTCCTTGCGGTTACGGTAGTAAAACTCACCACCAATCCACTGACCGTCATCAAAATCATTCTCCATCCCAAACCTTTCCATCTCCTGGTCCTCGTCCATCCTCACACCTTCCTTATAAACTGCAGAAACACCTACAAGTCAACACAATAAACTCTAATCAGAACGAATAATTGCCATTAAGTAAGCACAACAACACTCAAACTTGCAAAAACATCAGCAAATCAACCCATATTAATAAATTTCAGATAAGGATATAATTTTTTGACCGGCCTAACCGACTGAAAATCCGACCTCAGTTTCGGTTAGTTGCCGAAAAACAGAACAATTAACAAAGTATGGTTATTTCTCAAACACAGTGATACATCAAATAATAATGAACCATTACACAGTATGGCTATTTCTCGAGGTCAGTAATATACAATGATACAAACATAGTAGGGCTATTTACTTGTTTCTCAAAAATTTACATGAAATAATAACTAACTATTAAACGGTAAATCGGTAACACACTGTCCAGACTCGGGAATTAATTTTCAAACAATTAGAGCTCCATATATTCGCTGAAAATCAATATAATGTATGAAATTCCTTTTAATTTTAATATGTAAAAATTTACCTTGAGTTGAGTTGCAGTCGCTGAGTCCCGTACGGTCGCCGGTGAGAGTCGAGAGAGCAGGGCGGTGGCCGATGAGAGACGAGGGCGAACTGCCGGGCTGCGGAGGGAGAGACAGAGAGTGGTCGTCTTGGTCACTAGTCGGGAGTCGAAACAGTCAGACAGAGAGATTTGAGAAAGAAGGGGTAGGGTAGGGCTAATGGCGTTTTGTTTTTGTATTGAGCTAAATTTGACAGAAAATCGAATTTTTCGATTGATAATATATGAAGATTAACCGCTAATTTACTCACTTTTAGAAATTAGGGATTAAGATTTAGGGCTTTAGGCATTTTAGGGGAATTGGGGAACTGCCCAAATGCTGAAGGGTCTTGAAGACTAAAATCACTATTTTTTTTTTTTAAATAATTAGCGGATTGATTAGGGATGTCAATTGTATTTGTTTCTGATAGAAAATTCGACTCATTGTCTCGACCGAAACAAGAAATAGGGTATGGGAATAGGGGTGGGAATAAGGAGAAGTTTTAATTTCGGTGCGTAGGATGGGATGGTGAGCATTCTCCCGGTCCCGTTCTTGAAATATATATATATATATATATATATATATATATATATATATATATATATATATATATATATATATATATATATATATATATATATATATAATTTTAGATGGGAATAAGGATGGAGAGATTTTCCCTTTCCCGCTGAAGACGGAGAATGGGGTAGAAAATCGAGGGCGGGATTGGGTATCCCCGGCCCGAACCCGCCCTTGTCCAATTGACATCTCTAGGGTTGATGGGCTAGGTCGCCAGACTACCCCGCCAAGCCCAAGTTAGGTGGGTGGGCTAGAAACTTCACTAATAATACAGGCTTGGCAAATCAAAGCTCACCTTGTTTTTTTGCAAGACGAGACTAGATAGCCCGACAAGTTAAACACGACTCTAAATATTACTCTGTACAATACATATTTTTTATAAATGAAGTGTTATTTTTCTTTTAAATTTTTCTTATAATATTTTTTACTATGATGTGACTTTATAATTATTAGGTGTCTTGTGCCGGGTATCCCTGAATTGAATTATCCTAGCATTATTGATTAAAAATTACACGTAAGAAAGAGAATATTGGAGTGAAAATAATACGGAGTATTACTTTCTATAATTTGTAAGATAAGTTGAATCAAAGAGTTAATACCCAATATAGTCCTCGACTATAGTGGTTTTACTCAATTTAGTCCTAAATGACTTTTTGTACTTAATTTAGTCCTCGACTTTGATGATTTTACTCAATTTAGTCCTCCGTTATCAATTCCGTTTGTTGACCGTTAAAAGAAGGGTCAACATGGTAATTTCATTTTTTTTTGTCAGATTACCTCCTCCCCATAAAATTTATGAAATTACAAAACACTACTGATATACTAGTGCGAATGTAATAAAACATAATAAGAGTAATTATTTCTTAATCAAAAACTTGTTTTTGTAAATCAATCTCGGAAATCTATATCTCTAGAAAATGAATGGAATTTGAACATGAATCTCTATAGAATACAGGTTTGGCCATTACGATACACAAATACTATATGTAAACCATTTTACCATTTTCAACAATTAGTATTGATTTTATGAAGAAGAGGGAGGGAGAATTATGGAGAAGAGGGTAATATGACCAATAAGAGGGGAAGAAATTACCATGTTGACCCTTCTTTTAACGGTCAACAAACGGAATTGATAACGGAACTAAATTGAGTAAAACCATCAAAGTCGAGGACTAAATTAAGTACAAAAAGTCATTTAGGACTAAATCAAGTAAAACCATTATAGTCGAGGACTATATTGAGTATTAACTCTTGAATCAAATGTAGTATGACTTAGGGTCGAACTCGGGTGGTGAAGTTTTGAACTGAGAATGATTAAGAAAATATACTCTTTTGTGAAGAATTAGTATGAAGGGAAGGTGATTAAACTTTAGCTCTGCATATTTAATCAAAATTTTTGTACCGATTCAGCGGCGGCGTCTCTCTCTCCCTCTCTTAACTTGCGAATTCGGGCAGCAGAAGTATCCATGGCAGCTCGACAGATTCAACGGCGCCTTCTCTCTCTCCTCGCAGCCAGACAGCCTCAGTTTCAGACCCCTGGCCGTCGCTTCAGAGGTACTTATCTATGCGTTCAATTTTAAGCCCTAAATTTCACAAATAATATATGTCGAGTCCACTTGAAGCCATGAATTCTGGATGAACATGCCATAAATTTTGAATCTTTTTCTACGGAAGATTGTCTATATTTGTGTGTAGATGTTTCTGGTCTCGTAATATCTTTCAATGATCAATATTAGGGAAAAAATGGAAGTGTTTATTTTTTTTCCTCACTGTCATATATGCATTTCACCATATAGCTAACTATTTTGAGTCATATATTGTCGATTGTCTATTGATGCTCTGGAACATATTCTGGTTATACTAATAACCTTTAAGAGCTGCAGCATCTTTGTGAATTTTGCATATTGAAAGTTACAATATGGTAGTTTTGTTTGTGGGTTTGGTTGAGGAATGAAAATGAATAAAATTTTCTCTGAAAGAGACTGGACATCCACTAAAATTAACTAAAAGAAAAATGAGTGATTAAATGCTAGCACAGAGTTAGATCACTGAATCCATGGAATTTCATTTCAATGTGTACAGGGAATAGGGAATAGGGAATGGTACTAATATGGATTAATATCTTTTAACTCTTTTACATAGAATGAAAGGTGAATTGCTAACAGATTACTCCGTATTTGTTTTCTTTCTAAATAATCTGTGCTGAGCTCTGGAGATAACATCATGCCCAAATTGTGAAAAGGTTTTTCTAGTCTCCAGGCTCCTGTATGTTGCAGGCTATGAGGAAGAAAGATTTGTAGATTCTTGGGAAGGAACATTGCTTTGCTCATTTATATCACTGGGCAACTAACTTCATTGAAAATTCGAGATTTTCTTCACTTGGAGTGTATATTATTGTTTGTTTACAGTAATGTTTTTTTAGTATGGCAAAGTATATCTTTCTGAGAACACCATTTGCTTATCTCATGATTTTTTTTTTTTCTCCTAGAAGTGGCTTTCTGTATTGTGCTATCATCACCTGTTCACATAGAAGTTTATTTCTCTTTTCTAAAGTTGCTAAACAGTGATGGAATGACTATTTTTCCTAATCCTAACACATATTATGGCTGATATATGGTGATATTGCTGGTTATACCTTTACCCTTGCAACTTCTGCATGTCTTGATCAAGTTTTGGCATACTATTGTGTTTCTTATATATGGGTTGTTGTTTTTAATTTTTGTGTATGGCTGCAGAATCGTCGTGGCCTTTTCATTCCTCAACAAGTTCATTTTTAAGCAGGGATGGCATTCACAGCAGAAGTCTAGGAACACTTGCAGAAGCCAGTAAACAGGATGATGAAACTGGTGGGGAAGAACTTGAAAGTTGCAGTGTATCTGCTAACTCTGCCCCTAGTCCAATCAACAGCAATACCATGATAAAGCAGATGACATCAAATTTGAAGATCTCTCCAAGGCATGACCTTCTTATGTTCTTTACATGCAAGAGATGCGAAACCCGGTCTATGAAGTCAGTTTGTCGTGAGTCATATTACAAAGGGGTCGTGGTGGCTAGATGTGATGGGTGCAATAATTTACACCTCATTGCTGATCGGTTGGGGTGGTTCGGAGAACCCAGTAGTGTGGAGGACTTTCTGGCTGCTCGTGGGGAGGAAGTGAAAAAAGGTTCTCCAGAAACTTTAGGTTTAACACTTGAAGATCTGGCTGGAAAGAATAATCTTGACAAGTGTTTTGAAAAAGAAGATTGAGAATTCAAGGGTTTGAGAAATGGGCAGAATGTTACATAGGCCCTTGTGGTGAAGTTACACTAGAAAGTTGTTTGCCCTCTTCTGCACTTCATCTGGTACTGGGAAGCTATTCATTGTGGGAAATTGACAATTGATAGATGCTGTGTTTTTTTTTCTTTAAATAATTAATAATTTATTATAGCATCTTATTTTCTCTTGCTTCCTCTTTAGGTCTTTAGCTAAGAAACCTACATAAAAACTGTCATTGACTTGAAGATTAACAGGGTGTTTGGTTGGCAATTTTGGGATTCAAAACTACAATCAGATGATACAATTATGACTTACATTTGACTGGTTGGCTTTTATGGGGTGTCTAGATTGGGATTTATAATGTTAAATTGGCCTCTAATCACTACAATGGTGGATAGGTGACGACTTGAAACCCATTGTTTCCAGCTCCCTTTTGGCGAATTAAAAAAATATGCACGACGCATGCACGGACCAACGCGTGTGCTTAATCACTCTAATTTTTTATATTATATTTTTAATTCTATTTTATTTGTAAGACCTAGCCACTAAAAAAAGTTTCTCATAATAAAAATACTTTGAAATCAATCACTCCAATTTTTAATACTATTTTTTATTTTTAATTCAATTTTATTTGTAAGACTTTGGGCAAAAAAAAAACTAACAAAAAAAAAAGGCACGGCACGCATGTGCACGGACAACCGCATAACTCTTAGGGTGTTATTGGTATCAATCATATGTTGTGTTAAATTTGTATTATAATACAACCGCATAACTTGTATTGTTTTTAGTCTTGCACAGGTGAAAAACACAAACCTTAAATTTGTAAGCGATTTCTACTATTTTAGGTAAGTGAATTCATTATTTCAAAAAAAAAAAGGTAAGTGAATTCATTTCCACCAAGGAAGACTATAAGAGCTAATCAAATCGGTCTTATACTTTAATCACTTCCATTTTATGGTTGTGAAATCTATTTAATTTCAATTCATATCTTTTCAACTCATTTGATAATATTTTCTCTTCAAATATGATGTCTCAATTTTTATTTTACTTTTTTATTTGAGATCTAGAGAAATGGATAATAAACTGACTTCGTTTAATTTTACATTTAAATTGTATATGTGGAGTTTTCTTGCTTTCATTACATTGTTACACAATTATTTTCTTGATTGTTCTATTTTGAAAAACAAATATTTATAAAATAATGAAAATAAAACTAAATGACTAAGCATAAAAATCAATCAACAAAAACATATACAATATTATTGTGACTTATAACCAAGCAATATATGGAGTATATACTGAAAATTGGATACTTAATTTACATTTTCTTAAGGTATTTTATTACTTTTATTTTGTGCATAAATCTTATAACTTTTAGGGTGTTATTGGTATCAATCATATGTTGTGTTAAGATAGTGGAAAGCAGCTTAATTTCATGTGTTATATATTGAAATCCCTTGAATGTAGGATTTTATATATGATCTTATATATAATAAAATGCTTGTGATCAAAATACGCATGTAATTTATGGTTCAATTTTGCTTGGGAGTTTTTCAACTTATGAGCTATGAGCACAATGGGCATTCACTACAAAAAAACCGCGGAAATTCCGTCGCTAGAAAGGAAAAATCCGTCGCTAATGGGTTTAGCGACGGAAATGGTCAGTCGCTAATCTGTCTCAATTTTAAGCGCGAAAATTTACCGCTAAAATTAACTATGGAGTTAACGACAAACTTTTTCCATCGCAAAATCTAATCGCTAATCCGTCGCTAACTTTCAAATTTAAAAAAAAAAAAAAAAAAAAAAAGTAAATCCGCCACTAAACCGTAGCTATTCCGTCGTTAAATTAGCAACGGAATAATCCGTCACTAAATTCGTCATTTTTCCGTTTTTTTTTGTAGTGATTATCAATGTGTTTTGGTGGGTAGAAAACTATGATATTATAAAGAAAAAGGATAAGAAGTTATAGAATTTGATGAAAGTTTTAATTAGTTTATCTTATTTGGATGAGATTAGAGAAAATGTATGGAAATATTACCTGGACAAAGTATGCTTGAAAATTGGGATAAATATATCCAATTCTATATTCTATTGAAGACTATTCCCTTCAAAAATTTTGAGAAGGAAAGTAGAGGAAAATGAAGAGAAATAACATAATACTAAAAAAATTGTTTATCCACTTATTTTCTTAAATATTCTTTATATTCAATTATTTAATTGAACTTTTAATATAATGTCTATGTCTACAAAGTATAGAAACAAACAATTAAATTAATATAAAAAATTAATTGTAAACCTATAACTTAATTTTGAATTTACCAAATAAAATAGGATTGATAACTAATTTCTCTTTAGTTTATGCCTTTCTTACATTTCATTATCAAAACTAAAATGTTTAGTTTTCATGTGTACGTGTATGGCATAGGAATTACAATATCTGTATTTGAATATATTTTCTTTCACTTGGCTTTGTATGGTAGTATATGGCACAACTTGAACCAGGTCCCATTTGTCATTCTGTTATTACTCAACAAAAGTCTCATAGATCTACTAAAGTTTGGAAAGAATCTCATCGCATGAATGAGCCCTTAAGGTGTTGTAGATATGACAACTCATTTTGGGATTCAAACCTACAATCAGATGATACAGTTATGGCTTACATTCGACTGGTTGGCTTTTATGGGGTGTCTAGATTGGGATTTATAATGTTAAATTGGCCTCTAATCACTACAATGGTGGATAGGTGGCGACTTGAAACCCATTGTTTCCAGCTCCCTTTTGGGGAAGTTACAATCACATTGCATGATGTTGAGATGCTCTTAGGACTACGAGTTGATGGTTTGGCAGTGACGAGTAGTTTCCCAAACGAACTAGTGAAGAGTGGTGTGACACATGTCATGATCTCCTTGGTGTTAGGCCTAACAAAGGGCTATGAATTCTTTGTTAATTTGGGTAATTGGACTTTTTTTTTCTCAAAACGACATCAATTTGACCGAAAAAAAAAAACTATTTAAAAAATATGCACGGCGCATGCACGGACCAACGCGTGTGCTTAATCACTCTAATTATTTATATTATATTTTTAATTCTATATTTATTTGTAAGACATGGCCACTAAAAAAAAGTTTCTCGTAATAAAAACAAAGTGGCTTTACCCTTGCTCATTTCTTCCATTTTTACGTTGATATCCAACACAATCAATCTCGTCGTCGTAGTTCGTTTCTGACTTGCTTCTCACCATATTCTTCCATTTTTGCAAAGAACTCGAATCGATCTTGTCATAATTCACCTTCCTTTTGGGTAATTCTATCTATTTTAGTGGTATAACTTTTAGTCTTAAACAAATACAACAAACCCAAGATTTTCCAACGGTCTCGACCATTTGAATTGAACTCATTTAATTTGAGGAAGAATGGATTTCTAATCATTGTTCACATATGTTTTAAGTAATTGTACTCCATTTCACTTGTATTATTTTTAGTCTTGCACAAGTGAAAAACGCAAACCCTAAATTTGTAAGCGATTTCTACTATTTTAGGTAAATGAATTCATTTCCACCAAGGAAGACTATAAGAGCTAATAAGCTCGGTCTTATACTTTAATCACTTCTTTTTTAGGGTTGTTGTGAAATCTATTTCAACTACATTAATTTCAATTCATATATTTTCAACTTATTTGTTAATATTTTTTCTTCAAATATGATGTCTCAATTTTTATTTTATTTTTTATTTGAGATCTAGAGAAATGCATAATAAACACGCGAAATTTTTCATTTAAATTGTATATGTAGAGTGTTCTTGCTTTCATTACATTGTTACACAATTATTTTCTTGATGTTTTCTATTTTGAAAAACAAATATTTATAAAATAATGAAAATAAACTAAATGATCAGCATAAAAATTATCAACAAAAACATATACAATATATTGTTACTTACAATTAAATAAACTAAGTAACAAAGCATAAAAATCAACAAACAAAAGCCATATACAATATAATTGTTAGTTATGACTATGAAATTATTTGAGATTTATAGGCACGGCACGTGCACGAACCAAAGATGCTTATCTTTTGAACTGGTGAATTATTTTTCAAGTGCGGTTTGATTGGAGACCATATATACATGAACAACTTTGATGAGTGTCGAAATTTCTTCAAAGCATTAGACTTTTTGATACTCGGACAACATATAACTATCTTGACTAAAAACAAGACCTTGACTCTTACTATTGCTGGTTTGGTATGCAATAATCTTTCCAATGAAATTTTTTTGGCCATCAAAACTCCATTGATTGGTTGAAGGAAATTACAATTTAGCAGCATATTAAAAAGGAAAGAAAAAAAAAAAAAAAAAAAAAAAAAAAAAGAGAGAGAGAAAACTAACAAAATTGCCCTTTATTATTACTGTATTATTATTACACAAGGAAATTTCTTTATATCACTCCTTCCTTTTTAATTTTTAGTAATTTTATTCCTCCATATCAAACAATAAAATTTGAATTTCTACCTTATTCTCACCTTATTCTTTTCCCAGAATTACAATTTCTTTCCTCTCTAATTTCCACCGAGTTGTCATATCTACAACACCTTAAGGGCTCATTCATGCGATGAGATTCTTTCCAAACTTTAGTAGATTTGTGAGGCTTTTGTTGAGTAAGAACAGAATGACAAATGGGACCTGGTTAAAGTTGTGCCATATCCTACCATACAAAGCGAAGTGAAAGAAAATATATTCAAATAAATTCCTCTGCCATACACATGAAAACTATACATTTTAGTTTTTTAGATGATAAAACAACTATGACAAGATAATGAAATGTAAGAAAGACATAAACTAATGAAAAATAAGTTATCAATCCTATTTTATTTGGTAAATTCAAAATTAAGTTATTGGTTTACAATTCATTTTTTTTTATTAATTTAATTGTTTGTGTCTATACTTTGTATACATAGACATTATGTCTATTAAAAGTTCAATTAAATAATTGAATATAAAGAATATTTAAGAAAATAAGTGGATAAACAATATTTTTTTACCATTATGTTATTTCTCTTCATTTTCCTCTACTTTCCTTCGCAAATTTTTTGAAGGGAATAGTCTTCAATAGAATATAGAATTGGATAATTTTATCCCAATTTTCAAGCATACTTTGTACAAGTAATATTTCCTTCATTTTCTCTAATCACATCCAAATAAGATAAACTAAATAAAACTCTCATCAAACTTTATAACTTCTTATCCTTTTTCTTTATAATATCATAGTTTTCTACCCACCCAAACACATTGATAATGCCCATTGTGCTCATAGCTCATAAGTTGAAAACCCCCCAAGTAAAATTGAACCATAAATTACATGCATATTTTTATCACAAGTATTTCAATATATGTAAGATCATATATAAAATCCTACATTCAAGGGATTAATTTCAATATATAACACATGAAATTAAGCTGCTTTCCACTATCTTAACACAACATATGATTGATACCAATAACACCCTAAAAGTTATAAGATTTATGCACAAAAAAAAAAGTAATAAAATACCTTAAGAAAATGTAAATTAAGTATCCAATTTTCAGTATATACTCCATATATTGCTTGGTTATAAGTAACAATAATATTGTATATGTTTTTGTTGATTGATTTTTATGCTTAGTCATTTAGTTCTATTTTCATTATTTTATAAATATTTGTTTTTCAAAATAGAACAATCAAGAAAATAATTGTGTAACAATGTAATGAAAGCAAGAACACTCCACATATACAATTTAAATGAAAAATTACACGAAGTCAGTTTATTATTTATTTCTCTAGATCTCAAATAAAAAAATAAAATAAAAATTGAGACATCATATTTGAATAGAAAATATTATCAAATGAGTTGAAAATATATGAATTGAAATTAAATAGATTTCACAATCATAAAACAGAAGTGATTAAAGTATAAGACCGATTTGATTAGCTCTTATAGTCTTCCTTGGTGGAAATGAATTCACTTACCTAAAATAGTAGAAATCGCTTACAAATTTAAGGTTTGCGATTTTCACCTGTGCAAGACTAAAAATAATACAAGTGAAATAGAGTACAATTACTTAAAACATATGTGAACAATGATTAGAAATCCATTCTTCCTCAAATTTAATGAGTTCACATACATGAAATGGTGGAAACCGTCGAAAAATCTTGTGTTTGTTGTATCTGTTTAAGACTATAAG
This sequence comes from Ipomoea trifida, assembly GCA_003576665.1. NCBI lineage: Eukaryota > Viridiplantae > Streptophyta > Magnoliopsida > Solanales > Convolvulaceae > Ipomoea > Ipomoea trifida. Next base: position 15,292,724 of record CP025656.1, on the reverse strand, counting down.
TTATACCACTAAAATAGATATAATTACCCATAAGGAAGGTGAATGACGATGAGATCAATTTGAGTTCTTTGCAAAAATGGAAGAATATGGTGAGAGACAAGTCGGAAATGACCTACAACGACGAGATTGATTTCGTTGGATTTCTACGCAAAAATGGAAGAAAATGAGCAAGGTTGAATCTACTTTGTAACAGATACGGACCTTAACAGTGAAGGGAGAAACTTATAGTGGTTTTATTCATAGGTATTGGATCCAAAGGGAAACCCAAAAGCTTGTTGGGCAGTTGTCGTGCGCGTATGGTGACTAGTTAAGAAATAAGTTTAAAAATATTTTGATTTGAAAAAATAAGGTTTCAAAGTATTCTTGTTAGTTTTGGTTTTTTTTTGGCCCAAGTCTTACAAATAAAATCGAATTAAAAATAAAAAACAAATATTAAAAATTGGAGTGAGGGATTTGAAAGTATTTTTTATTAGGAGAAACTTTTTTTAGTGGCCAAGTCTTACAAATAAAATAGAATTAAAAATATAATATACAAAATTAGAGTAATTAAGCACACACGTTTGTCCGTGCATGTGCCGTGCATATTTTTTTAATTGTTTTTTTTTTTTGCTCAAATTGATGTCCTTTTGAGCAAAAAAAAAAAAAAATCCAATTACCCAAATTAACCAAGAATTCATAGCCCTAACACCAAGGAGATCATGGCATGTGTCACACCACTCTTCACTAGTTCGTTTGGGAAACTACTCGTCACTGTGAAGCCATCAACTCATAGTCCTAAGAGCATCTCAACATCCTGCAATGTGATTGTGACTTCCCCAAAATGGAGCTGGAAACAATGGGTTTCAAGTCGCCACCTATCCACCATTGTAGTGATTAGAGGCCTATTTAACATTATAAATCTCAATCTAGACACCTCATAAAAACCAACCAGTCGAATGTAAGTCATAATTTTATTATCTGATTGTAGTTTTGAATCCCAAAATGAGTTGTCATATCTACAACACCTTAAGGGCCCATTTATGCAATGAGATTCTTTCCAAACATTAGTAGATCTGTGAGGCTTTTGTTGAGTAAGAACAGAATGACAAATGGGACCTGGTTCAAGTTGTGCCATATCCTACCGTACAAAGCCATGTGAAAGAAAATATATTCAAATACAGATATTGTAATTCCTTTGCCATACACACATTAAAAATAAACATATAAACCAACTACGACAAGATAATGAAATGTAATAAAGGCATAAACTAATGAAAAATAAGATATCAATCCTATTTTATTTGGTAAATTCAAAATTAAGTTATAGGTTTACAATCCTATGACGGAAAATTTTTTTTTGTTTATTTTTATTTTTGCCCCAGTCTTAAAAATAAAATACAATTAAATAAATTATTTAAAAATTTTGAGTGATGAATTTTAAAGTATTTTTGTTAGGGATTTTTTTTTCTTTGGGTGGCCCCGGTGTTACAAACAAAATGTAATTTTAAAAATTAATATAAAAAATTGGGGTGATCAAGCATATGCGTTCGTTGGTCCGTGCATGTGCTGTGCCTTTTTCTTTTCTTTTTTTTTTCTTTTTTTTTTTCCACTCAAAATAATGTCGTTTTGAGCGAAAAAAAATAAATTCCCAAATTAACCAAGAATCCATATCTCTACCTAAAATAGTATAAACCAATTACAGATCTTGGGCTTTTTTTTCTTCCTGACATGTGCAAGACTAAAAACAATACTAGTGAAATACAATACAATTACTTAAAACATATGTGAAGAATGATAAAAAAAATCCATTTTTCTTCAAATTAAATAAGTTAATATTCGTGATGAAATGGTCAAAATCGCAGGAATACCTTGAGTTTGTTGTACCTGTTTATGACCAAAAGTTATACCACTAAAATAGATAAAATTACCCAAAAGAAAGGTGAATGATGATTATTTGAGAAATAAGTTTAGAAATTTTCTATTTGAGGGAAAAACTTTTTTATTTTATTTTTTATTTTTTTTATTTTTGTTCAAGTCTTACAAATAAAATCCAATTAAATAAATTATTTAAAAAATTGGAGTGATGGATTTTAAAGTATTTTTGTTAGGATTTTTTTTTCTTTGGGTGGCCCAGGTCTCAAAAACAAAATGTAATTAAAAAACTTAATATAAAAAATTGGGGTCATCAAGCATATGCGTTGGTCCGTGCACGTGCCGTGCCTCTTTTTTATTTTTTTTTTTGATTAGTGTGAGTCTTTTTTTCCAGTCAAAATAATGTCGTTTTGAGCCAAAAAAAAATCAATTTCCAAAATTAACCAAGAACCCATATCCCTTACCTAAAATAGTATAAACTGCTTACAGATCTAGGGTTTGCTTCTTTTTTTTTTTCTTTTTTTTTTTTTGAAATGTGCAAGACTAAAATCAATACTAGTGAAATAGAGTACAATTACTTAAAACATATGTTAAGAATGATGACAAATCCATTTCTCTTCAAAGTAAATAAGTTAATATACCTAATGAAATGGTCGAAATGGTGGGAATATCTTTGGTTTGTTGTACCTGCTTATGACTAAAAGTTATACCTCTAAAATATATAGAATTACCCAAAAGGAAGGTGAATGATGACGATATCAATTCAATTTCTTTGCAAAAATGAAGGAATATTGTGAGAAACGAGTCAGAGATGAACTACGACGACAAGATTGATTGTGTTGGATATCTACTCAAACTTGGATGAAAATGAGCAAGGGTGAAGCCACTTTGTAATAGAAGGGGCCCTATAATAATGAAGAGAGCAACATGAGCAATTAAGGGTTCATTTGAACACCCAAAAAAATGACTTCTGCAAGTCATTTTCTAAAATATTTCGTGTTTGTTTGGTCAAAGAAAATAGAGTCAAATGAAGAATCTATCAATAAAAGTTTGCCGGGCAATTCTCGTGCAC
>CP025656.1:15243017-15279117 GCA_003576665.1 Ipomoea trifida | reverse complement strand
AAAAAAAAAAAAAAAAAACACCACATATGATTGATGCCAATAACACCCTAAAAGTTATAAGATTTATGCACAAAATAGAGGTAATACAATACCTTTAGAACACATCAAGAAAATAATTGTGCAACAATGAAAGCAAGAACACTCCACGTATACAATTTAAATGAAAAATTTCATGAAGTCAGTTTATTATACATTTGTATAGATAGATCTCAAATTAAAAATAAAATAAAAATTGAGACATCATATTTGAGGAAAAAAAGTATTAACAAATGAGTTGAAAATATATGAATTGAAATTAATGTAGTTGAAATATATTTCACAACCCTAAAAAAGAAGTGATTGAGGTATAACACCGAGTTGATTATCTCTTAGTCTTCCTTGGTGGAAATGAATTCACTTACCTAAAATAGTAGAAATCTTTTACATATCCAAGGTTTGCTTTTTTGACTTATGCAAGACTAAAAATAATACAAGTGAAATAGAGTACAATTACTTAAAACATATGTGAACAATGATAAGAAATTCACATACCTAAAATGGTCGAAACCGGCCGCCGGAAAATCTAGGGTTTGTTGTACGGTTGTACCTGTTTACGACTAAAATTTATACCACTAAAGTATATAGAAGTACCCAAAAGGAAGGCGAATGATGACGAGATTGATTCGATCCGAGTTCTTTGTAAAAAAGGAAGAACTATGGTGAGAAGCAAGTCAGAGGTTGGGATACGTCTAGAAAAATAGAAACCAGGACTAGGAATCTTTAACGAACAAGATCACGAATCCTTACTCTTTTGACACAAGACAAGAAAAAGGCAATTTTCTCCACCCCTTTCTTGTGTCGAAGACTAAGACAAGGAAGACGAATAGCGGATCTAATTGTATTAGTGTATATAATTTATTTATTTTGCGTAATACTAATCGATAGGACGTCATTGGTAACTGCTACAAGATCTCGTGCATTGGGCCCCATGGTTATGAACCCGAATCTGTTAGTATGGAAAACTACGACAACGAGATTGATTGTGCTTGATATCTATGCAAAAAAAAAAAAAAAAAAAAAAAAAAAAAAAAAAAAAAAGGAAGAAAATGAGGAGTAAGGGGGAAGCCATACACTTTGTAATAGATGCGGGCCTATAACAGTGAAGGGAGCAACATGAGCAATTAAGGGTCCATTTGAAAACCTCAAAAATAACTTCCGAAAATCATTTTCTAGATTTTTCCGTGTTTCGGTGTTCAAAGAAAATAAAGTCAAAGGAAAATTTTCATTGTCGTCAATGGAAAAAAGGTTCAATTTGACAGAAAATTTCTTCCTAGATTTTTAATCAAAAGACACTTTTCTTTATTTTTCCGTCTCTCTTATCTCTCTTCAAGCTACTTTCAAGATTATTATTATTATTATTATTATTATTATTATTATTATTATTATTATTATTATTATTATTTATAAAATTTTTTACATGTTTACTTTAAAAGACTTAAAAATATATGCTTTAAATAGGCTCAAGGCCTATCTAAATAAGCTCAAAGTCTATTTATGACCTATTTTGAAGTCTTTTTAAAAGCCTATATGTTAAATAGGCTTTTAAAAGGCTTCAGGTCAAGCTATGCCAACTGTAGGTTCAGGCTTGAGTTTTTAAAAAAGCCTACATACAGGCCCAGACTCAGGCCCAAGCTCAGGCTCAAGTTTTAGATTTCCATAGTAAACCTAGGCCTAAATTTTTAAAGCTCGAATCGGCCTAGCCTATATGAATTCAACCCTTAACCGTGATTAACGATCCTTATTTTCATCAATAACCCAACATGAGTTAGTATTTGGTCCTGACTTTTATTATTGTATACTAAATATGTACTTAAAAAGGGATTTCATTTATTACGTGTTGACTTAAAATCTTAAATGGTATACTATTAATTAATAATTAGTATTTTCGAAAATATGGTAATATAATATTATGTATTTTCGAAAAAATATTTTTACCGTATACTAAATATATACTTAAAAAGGGATTCCATTTATTACGTATTGACTTAAATGGTATATTAATAAATACTATTATAATTAATTAATTATGAATTGTGTGTATATAATTAATTTGTTACCGCAAATATAATAAGCTATCTCAATATTGATTTCCATTACTTTTTCCTTCATAATTATTTCCTAGATTTCAACATTCCATTTCCCTTCAAAATTATTGACTTCCATTCCATTTTCCTTCCATCTATACAGAAATATAAAAGAGAAACCAAATTTTATATGAAAATTAAATAATATCTACTGAATTTATTAAAAATTTCGATGAATTTTCATTTTCCCTTTTTAAGTACATATTAACTTTAATTTGTGGTCATTAGATATTAATATTAGTATATATTGACTAATATATTACAAACTTTTCTTACCTATATATATATATATATATATATATATATATATATATATATATATATATATATTACAAACTTTTATATTACATAAAATTCAAACGGAATTATAATATATTAGTTAATTTCCATATAAAATTATGGAATAAGGTGCAAATTGGCTACTGAATGTAACATGAAAGTGCAATTATGTCACTAAACAAAAAAAAAAGTGCAATTAGGCTACTGAACACTGCAAATGTATGCAATTTCACTTGATAGCATGTTACTATTCATTTCATCATATTGCCTACTTAGGTAGAGGATGAGTTGGCATTTAAAATAATTTATAATACTACCTCTGTCCCATTTTGATTGTCTGGTTCATTTAACGAGGCTTGACTGAAGTTATTTTTAATCCAATTTTTCATAATATTAAGTTTAGGATTAATATATAAAATTTATATATTTAGAAACTACATTAAAATTACTATTAAACACAAAAATTGAAATTTAAAAATAAAAAAAATACTAAAGAAAATTAGCAATGAAGAAATAGTTGGTTTGACTAGTGAATAGTAAATATGATACAAGGAGGGGGAATTGTCACTTGTGAAATAAATGGAGCATTTTTAAAACAGAGCTAAATAAAAAAAATAAAAAAATAAAAAAAAAAATAAAAAAAGACTCCGGACAAAATAAAAATTTTGCTACATTAAAATAATTATAATTATATAATATATAAATACATACTCCGTACAGAAGCAGTTAGTGTGACTGCGTCTAAGAGCGTGACTAACTGACTATGTAACAAAGCTCATGATTTGTAAACTTCAACCTTATTAGTGATTGGAAAATGATTTTTTCAATACTATTTATGACTTTCCTTGAGAAAATGTCACAATGATTAAATTTTGGTGATGAGGTATTGACTTTTTGAATTACAATATATTTTTACTGTTTTAAATATAATGGGACACACGTACACCTTATAAAATCCTACATTCAAGGGATTAATTTCAATATATAACACATGAAATTAAGCTGCTTTCCACTATCTTAACACAACATATGATTGATACCAATAACACCCTAAAAGTTATAAGATTGATGCACAAAATAAAAGTAATAAAATACCTTAAGAAAATGTAAATTAAGTATTCAATTTTCAGTATATACTCCATATATTGCTTGGTTATAAGTAACAATAATATTGTATATGTTTTTGTTGATTGATTTTTATGCTTAGTCATTTAGTTCTATTTTCATTATTTTATAAATATTTGTTTTTCAAAATAGAACAATCAAGAAAATAATTGTGTAACAATGTAATGAAAGCAAGAACACTCCACATATACAATTTAAATGAAAAATTACTCGAAGTCAGTTTATTATCCATTTCTCTAGATCTCAAATGAAAAAATAAAATAAAAATTGAGACATCATATTTGAAGAGAAAATATTATCAAATGAGTTGAAAAGATATGAATTGAAATTAAATAGATTTCACAACCATAAAACGGAAGTGATTAAAGTATAAGACCGATTTGATTAGCTCTTATAGTCTTCCTTGGTGGAAATGAATTCACTTACCTAAAATAGTAGAAATCGCTTACAAATTTAAGGTTTGCGTTTTTCACCTGTGCAAGACTAAAAATAATACAAGTGAAATAGAGTACAATTACTTAAAACATATGTGAACAATGATTAGAAATCCATTCTTCCTATATTCAAAAAAAAAAAAAAGGAAATCCATTCTTCCTCAAATTTAATGAGTTCACATACCTTAAATGGTCGAAACCGTCGGAAAATCTTAGGTTTGTTGTATCTGTTTAAGACTATAAGTTATACCACTAAAATAGATATAATTACCCATAAGAAAGGTGAATGATGACGAGATCAATTCGTTGGATTTCTAAGCAAAAATGGAAGAAAATGAGCAAGGCTGAATCCACTTTGTAATAGATGTGGGCCTTAACAGTGAAGGGAACAACTTATAGTGGTTTTATCCATAGGTATTGGATCCAAAGGGAAACCCAAAAGCTTGTTGGGCAGTTGTTGTGCGCGCGTATGGTGACTAGTTAAGAAATAAGTTTAAAAATATTTCCATTTGAAAAATAAGATTCCAAAGTATTCTTGTTAGGTATTTTTTTTTTTCAAGTCTTACAAATAAAATCGAATTAAAAATAAAAAACAAATATTAAAAATTGGAGTGATGGATTTCAAAGTATTTTTTACGAGAACCTTTTTTTAGTAGCCAAGTCTTACAAATAAAATAGAATTTAAAATATAATATACAAAATTAGAGTGATTAAGCACACGCATTTGTCCGTGCATTCGCCGTGCATATTTTTTCAATTGTTTTTTTTTTCGCTCAAATTGATGTCCTTTTGACAAAAAAAAAAAATCATATTAAACCAAGAATTCATAGCCCTTTGTCAGGCCTAACACCAAGGAGATCATGACATGTGTTACACCACTCTTCACTAGTTCGTTTGGGAAACTACTCGTCACTGCGAAGCCATCAACTCGTAGTCCTAAGAGCATCTCAACATCCTGCAATGTGATTGTGACTTCCCCAAAATGGAGCTAGAAACAATGGGTTTCAAGTCGCCACCTATCCACCATTGTAGTGATTAGAGGCCTATTTAACATTATAAATCCCAATCTAGACACCTCATAAAAACCAACCAGTCGAATGTAATTCATAATTTTATCATCTTATTGTAGTTTTGAATCCCAAAATGAGTTGTCATATCTACAACACCTTAAGGGCCCATTCATGCGATGAGATTCTTTCCAAACATTTGTAGATCTGTGAGGCTTTTGTTGAGTAAGAACAGAATGACAAATGGGACCTGGTTCAAGTTGTGCCATATCCTACCATACAAAGCCATGTGAAAGAAAATATATTCAAATACAGATATTGTAATTCCTCTTACCATACACACATTAAAACTAAACATTTTAATTTTTTTAGATGATAAACCAACTACGACAAGATAATGAAATGTAAGAAAGGCATAAACTAATGAAAAATAAGATATCAATCCTATTTTATTTGGTAAATTCAAAATTAAGTTATAGGTTTACAATCCTATGAGGGAATTTTTTTTTTTTGTTTATTTTTATTTTTGCCCCCGTCTTAAAAATAATATACAATTAAATAAATTATTTAAAAACTTTGAGTGATGAATTTTAAAGTATTTTTGTTAGGGGTTTTTTTTTCTTTGGGTGGCCCAGGTGTTACAAACAAAATGTAATTTTAAAAATTAATATAAAAAGTTGGGGTGATCAAGCATATGCGTTGGTCCGTGCATGTGCTGTGCCTTTTTTTTTTTTTTTTTTTTTTTCCACTCAAAATAATGTCGTCTTGAGCGAAAAAAATAAATTCCCAAATTAGCCAAGAATCCATATCTCTTACCTAAAATAGTATAAACCAATTACAGATCTAGGGCTTTTTTATTATTTTTTTTTATTTTTTCTGACATGTGCAAGACTAAAAACAATACTAGTAAAATAGAGTACAATTACTTAAAACATATGTGAAGAATGATGAAAAATCCATTTTCCTTCAAACTAAATAAATTAATATTCCTGATGAAATGGTCAAAATCGCAGGAATACCTTGGGTTTGTTGTACCTGTTTATGACCAAAAGTTATACCACTAAAATAGATAAAATTACCCAAAAGGAAGGTGAATGATGATTATTTGAGAAATAAGTTTAGAAATTTTCTATTTGAGGGAAAAATTTTTTTATTTTTTTTTTAATTTTTGTTCAAGTCTTACAAATAAAATCCAATTAAATAAATTATTTAAAAATTTGGAATGATGGATTTTAAAGTATTTTTGTTAGGATTTTTTTTCTTTGGGTGGCCCAGGTCTCAAAAACAAAATGTAATTAAAAAACTTAATATAAAAAATTGGGGTCATCAAGCATATGCGTTGGTTCGTGCACGTGCCGTGTCTTTTTTTTTTTTTTTTTTGATTAGTGTGAGTCTTTTTTCCAGTCAAAATAATGTCGTTTTGAGCGAAAAAAAATCAATTTCCAAAATTAACCAAGAACCCATATCCCTTACCTAAAATAGTATAAACCGCTTACAGATCTAGGGTTTGCTTTTTTTTTTTTTTTTTTTTTTTTTTTTTTTAATGTGCAAGACTAAAATCAATACTAGTGAAATAGAGTACAATTACTTAAAACATATGTTAAGAATGGTGACAAATCCATTTCTCTTCAAAGTAAATAAGTTAATATACCTGATGAAATGGTCGAAATCGCTGGAGTATCTTTGGTTTGTTGTACATGCTTATGACTAAAAGTTATACCTCTAAAATATATAGAATTTCCCAAAAGGAAGGTGAATGATGACGGAATCAATTCAAGTTCTTTGCAAAAATGGAGGAATATTGTGAGAAACGAGTCAGAGATGAACTACGACGACAAGATTGATTGTGTTGGATATCTACGCAAACTTAGATGAAAATGAGCAAGGGTGAAGCCACTTTGTAATAGAAGCGGCCCTATAATAATGAAGAGAGCAACATGAGCAATTAAGGGTCCATTTGAACACCCAAAAAAATGACTTCTGCAAGTCATTTTCTAAAATATTTCGTGTTTGTTTGGTCAAAGAAAATAGAGTCAAATGAAGAATCCGTCAATAAAAGTTTCCCGGGCAATTCTCGTGCACGTATGATGATTATTTGAGAAATAAGTTTAAAAATTTTCTATTTGAGGGAAAAACTTTTTTATTTCTTTTTATTTTTGCCCAAGTCTTACAAATAAAATCCAATTAAATAAATTATTTAAAAATTTGGAGTGATGGATTTTAAAGTATTTTTTTAGGGATTTTTTTTCTTTGGGTGGCCCTGGTCTTTAAAAAAATTCTATATAAAAAATTGGGGTGATCAAGCATATTCATTGGTCCGTCACTCCGTGTACATGGCGTCTTTTTTTTTTTTTTTTTTCTTTAATTTCTTTTAAGTTTGATTTTTTTTTTTTCACTCCAAAAAACGTCGTTTTTAGCGAAAAAAATCAATTTCCAAAATTAACCAAGAATACCTACCGTTTACCTAAAATAGTATAAACCGCTTACAGATCTAGGGTTTGCTCACTAGTACAAAATAAGCCATACGCTACACCTGTATCTAAAAACAATATTAGTGAAATAGAGTACAATTACTTAAAACATATATGAAGAATGATGACAAATCCATTCTTCCTCAAAGTAAATAAGTTAACATACCTGATGAAATGATCGAAATCGCCAGAATATCTTGTGTTTTTGTACTTGTTTAATTTATGACTAAAAGATATACATACCAGTAAAATATATAGAATTACCCAAAAGGAAGGTGAATGATGATGAGATCAATTCAAATTCTTTGTAGAAATGGAGGAATATTGTGAGAAGCGAATTAGAGATGAACTACGACGACGAGATTGATTATGTTGGATATCTATGCAAAATTGGAATAAAATGAGCAAGGAAGAAGCCACTTTGTAATAGAAGCAACCTTATAACAGTGAAGGGAGCAACATGAACAATTAAGGGTCCATTTGAAAATCTAAAAAAATGTCTTCTGAAAGTCATTTTCTAAAATATTTCGTGTTTGTGTGGTCAAAGAAAATACTGTCAAATGAAGAATCCATCAATAAAAATTTGCCGGGCAATTGTCGTGCACATATTATGATTATTTGAGAAATAAGTTTAAAAATTTTCTATTTGAGGGAAAAACTTTTTTATTTTTTATTTTTTATTTTGGTCCAAGTCTTACAAATAAAATCCAATTAAATAATGTTTTTTAAAATTTTGGAGTGATGGATTTTAACGTATTTTTGTTTGGGATTTTTTTTTTTCTTTCGGTCGCCCAGGTCCTATAAGAAAATGTAATTAAAAAATTAATACAAAAATTGGGGTGATCAAGCATATGCGTTGGTATGTGCAATGTTGTGCCCTTTTTTTTTTTGTGTGATTTTTATTACTCGAAATAACATCATTTGGCGCGAAAATAAATCAATTTCCAAAATTAACAAAGAATCCTTATCCTTTATCTAAAATAGTATAAACCGCTTACAGATCTAGGGTTTGCTTCTTCTTTTTTTTCCTCACATGTGCAAGACTAAAAACAATACTAGTGAAATACAGTACAATTACTTAAAACATATGTGAAGAATGATGAGAAGTCCATTCTTCATCAAAGTAAATAAGTTCACTTACCTGATGAAATGGTTGAAATCGCCGGAAAGTTATACAACAAAAATAGATACCCAAAAGGAAGGTGAATGATGACGAGATCAATTCAAGTTCTTTGCAAAAATGGAGGAATATTGTGAGAAGCGAGTTAGAGATGATTGACGACGACGAGATTGATTGTGTTGGATATCTACGAAAAATGGAAGAAAATGAGCAAGGGTGAAGCCACTTTGTAATTGAAGCGACCCTATAACAATAAAGGGAGTAACATGAGGAATTAAGGGTCCATTTGAAAACTAAAAAAAATGACTTCTGAAAGTCATTTCTAAAATATTTCGTGTTTGTGTGGTCAAAGAAAATAAAGCCAAATGAAGAATCCATCAATTAAAGTTTGCCGGACAATTGTCGTGCACGTATGAAGATTATTTGAGAAATAAGTTTACAAATTTTCTAATTGAGGGAAAAACTATTTTTTTTTTGGCCCAAGTCTTAAAAATAAAATCCAAAATAAATTATTTAAAAATTTGAAGTGATGGATTTTAAAGTATTTTTGTTAGGGATTTTTTTTTTCTTTGGGTGGCCCAGGTTTTACAAATAAAATGTAATTAAAAAAAATTTATATAAGTTTTCAAAAAAAAATTTATATAAAAAATTGGGGTGATCAAGCATGTGCGTTGGTCTGTGCACGTGCCGTACCTTTTTATTTATTTATTTTTTATTTTTTGTGTAATTCTTTTTTTCCACTAAAAATAATGTCGTTTTGAGCAAAATAAAAAATCAATTTTCCAAATTAACCAATAATCTCTATCCCTTACTTAAAATAGTATAAACCACTTATCGATCTAGAGTTTTTTTTTTTTTCCTCACATATGCAAGACTAAAAACAATACAAGTGAAAGTTTTCCTCTTCAAAAAAAAAAAAAAAAAAAAACAATACAAGTGAAATAGAGTACAATTACTTAAAACATATGTGAAGAATGATTAGAAATCCATTCTTACTCAAAGTAAATAAATTCACATACTTGATGAAATGGTCAAAATCGCCGTTAAATCTTGGGTTTGTTGAACCTGTTTATGACTAAAAGTTATACCACTAAAATAGATAGAATTACCCAAAAGGAAGGTGCATGAATGATGACAAGATCGATTCAAGTTCTTTGCAAAAATTGAGGAATATTGCGAGAAGCGAGTTAGAGATGAACGACGACGACGAGATTGATTGTGTTGGATATCTACGCAAAAATGGAAGAAACTGAGCAAGGGTGAAGCCACTTTGTAATAGAAGCGGCCCTATAACAGTGAAGTGAGCAATTAAGGGTCCATTTGAAAAGCCAAAAAAATGACTTCTGAAAGTCATTTTCTAAAATTTTTCGTGTTTGTGTGGTCAAAGAAAATAAAGTCAAATGACGAATAGATCAATAAAAGTTTGCTGGGCAATTGCCGTGCACATATGATGATTATTTAAGAAATAGTTTTAAAAATTTTTTATTTGAGGGAAGAACTTTTTTTTTGGGGCTCAAGTCTTACAAATAAACTCCAATTGAATAAATTATTTAAAACTTTGAATTGATGGATTTTAAAGTATTTTTGTTAGGAATTTTTTTTTGGGTGACCCAGGTATTACAAATAAAATGTAATTAAAAAAATTAATATAAAAAGTTGGGGTGATCAAGCATATGCGTTGGTCCGTGCACGTGCCGTGCCTTTTATTTTTTATTTTTATCTCGACACTCATCAATGTTGTTCATGTATATATGGTCTCCAATCAAATCGCACACGACACTTAAAAAATAATTCACCAGTTCAAAAGATAAGTAGCTTTGATTCGTGCACGGGCCATGCCTATAAATCTTAAATAATTTCAATAGAATCACTGGCGGAGCCAGCATGGGGGCAGCTGCCCCCACTGCCCAAAATTATACAGCTTATATATACTATATATATATATATATATATATATATATATATATATATATATATATATATATATATATATATAATTTTTTATTTTTTATTTATTTGTGCTCCAACAGACCAAGACTCCGTTTCTTCGCTCTAGCTCGCTGCGTTTCTTCTCTCTGACGCCACCGCGTACCACCCAGGCACCTATCACGGAACCACTCCTGCCACCTGCCGATCCATCGGCTCCCACTGCCTCGCCACCCGCCTCTACCTCGGCCCTCGCCAGTCGCCTTGACACCAGCCACCAGGTTTGGTCTTCTTCAACTCTTCCGTTACTAATGAGCATCAACTTCTCACAATCTCACCCCTTGATAGCTTGAATTAATTTCAATAATTTATTCAATTGGTTGTCTAATTTTCTTAATTTTTTGTTTGCCCTAATTTTCTAATTTTGTTTTTGACTTAATTTCCCTAATTCAATTGATACTAGTTTTTGCTCTAATTGTCCTAATTTTGTGTTTTTTTTTTATTAGTAGTTGTTGTCGTAGTGTCGTAGTTGCTGATATGATTCATTGCCCATTTCATTCTATCTGATATGTTTCATTGATTTGCTAATTAGTTATTAGTTAATTACTAATTACTTAATCTATTAATGTGGATTAGTAATTACTAATTAGTTATTTGTTATTTGTTGATTATGCTTATGTTTATGTTGATTTGCTAATTAGTGATTTGTTGATTATGCTTATGTTGTTTTGCTAATTACTGATTTGCTTATATGTTATTTGTTATTTGTTGAACAATCTTATTCGTATTTGATATTTTGTATTTGAACATTTTTGAATTCATTTTACCTTTGCTTCTTCGCCCCCTCTCAACTTAAATCCTAGTTCCGCCACGGAGTATAATTACCTAAAATAAAGACGAACGGTGATAAAAAAATTTGAATTGATTTTTCTCAAAGGAATTGAAACAAGTTCACTTATCTAAATTGGTAGAAATCGTCGACAGACCTAGGCATACAAGTGAAATAATATATTAGAATTACAAAACAGTATGGTGAATGATGATGATATCGAGTCGAGTTGTTTGCAAAAATGGAAGAATATGGAAGAATTTCATGAGAAGTGATTTGAGGGTGAACTATGATAATAAGATAAGTTGAGTTGGAGATCTAATAAAAAATGAAAGAAATGGTGAACTAGGGTGAACACACTTTGTGATCTATGATGCTCTATAGTGATGTAGGGGATAAATCGGGCAATCATGAGATATTAAAAGTGCCAATTAAATCAACTACAAGGTCAAACTTATAGTGGTTTTATCAATAGGTATTAGTTCCAAAGGGAAGCCCGAAAGTTTGTTGGGCAGTTGTCGTGCGCATATGGTAATTATCTGAGAAATAAGTTTAAAAATATCTATATTTGAAAAATGAGATTTCAAAGTATTCTTGTTAGGTTTTTTTTTTTTGGCCCAGTCTTACAAATAAAATCAAATTTTTAAAAAAATAATATTAAAAATTGGAGTGATCAATTTCAAAGTATTTTTATTACGGAAAACTTTTTTTTTCGTAGTGCTCTAGGTCTTACAAATAAAATGGAATTTAAAAAATTAATATAAAAATTGCAGTGATAAAGCATATGTGTTGGTCCGTGCATGCACTGTGCGTAATTTTTTTAAATTGATTTTTTTTTTGCTCAAAATGATGTCATTTTGAGGGAAAAAAAAAATCAAATTTCCAAAACTAACCAATAATACCTAGCCCGGCCTTCTCCTTCGCAACTTGCTCCTTCTCCAATCTCCCGTCGTTTGCCGGTGTGGCATGCTCCTTCTCCAACTGGACCAATCGTCGTCTGCTCGTCCTCTGCTTGCTCTGCGTCGCCTGCACGTTTCTTTGAGTTCTTGTCGTCGCTGATCGTCGACGACATCGACTGGTACTAAGTTCATTAGTGGCATATTAACTTTGTCTTAGGATTATACTATTGTCTTCGCCAATTAACCCGTGTTTTGTGGTGGAAATGAGTTTACTTATCTAAAATGGTAGAAACTGGCGGTTATAGATCAAGGGTACACCCTCTTCCCTTGTGCAAGACCAAAAATAATGCAAGTGAAATAGAGTACGTATAATTACCTAAAATAAAGATGATCAATGATGATAAATTGGATTCGTCTCCATGGCCTTCGTCTCCTGGCTATGGAGACGAAGGACCTCGTCTCCATGGCTGGAGACGAAGGTCTTCGTCTCCAGCCATGGAGACGAGGCCGGCCGGACGGCAATTTTATTTTTTATTTTAATTATTTTTTTTAATTTTAATTAATTATTTTATTTAAAATTATTTTAAATTATCATTTTTAAAATTGGTAACCGGCACATCAGGTAAAACATGTCATTTTGGATGAAATTGCATGAATTCGTATAGTTCAGGAACCCAATTGCATTGTTTTTTAGTTCGATAGCCTAATTGCATTTTTATGTGTAGTTCAGTGGCCAATTTGACCCTTATTCCTAAAAAATTTGAAAATGATAGTCATCATCATCGGCCCACTGCACACGCACAACATTTTGTTCACGTTTTTTCCCATTATTTCCCGTATTTGCTGTGTCTAATGCTACGGTTTTCCCTCCCCCGTCGATCTTGTGCAATTTTACTTCAGTGTCGAAGTTCACCGGCGCTGGCGGCTTGAACTTGCCCATTTGACGGAGAACTCGATCGGTCCGACAGTTGCCACTCCAAAACCTCGTACTTAATCCAAGGCAACTTGGTCATCCAAATGCGTTCCTCGGGTTTGAAGAAATCCCGGCACTCATCAAAGTTGTTCATGTATATATGCTCACCAATCAACCCGCACTCAAAAAATAATTCACCAGTTCAAAAGATAAGTAGTTCTGGTTCGTGCAGGTGCCGTGCGTATAAATCTCAAATAATTATACCACTAAATTAAAATAGATAGAATTACCCAAAAGGAAGGTGAATGATGACGAGATCGATTAGATCCGAGTTCTTTGTAAAAATGGAAGAATTATGGTGAGAAGCAAGTCAGAGATTGGGATACGTCTTGAAAAATGGAAACCAAGACTAGAAATCTTTAACGAATAGGATCACAAATCCTTACTCTTTCGACACAAGACAAGAAAAACGGAATTTTCTCCACCCCTTTCTTGTGTCAAAGACTAAGACAAGGAAGACGAGGAGGGGATCTAATTGTATTAGTGTCTATAATTGATTCCTTCTATGTAATACTAATTGATAGGACCTCATTGGTAAGTGCTATAAGATCTCGTGCATTGGGCCCCATGGTTATGGACCCGAATCCGTTAGTATGGAAAACTACGACGACGAGATTGATTGTGTTGGATATCTACGCAAAAATGAAAGAAATGAGCAAATGGTGAAGCCACTTTGTAATAGATGTGGGCCTTAACAGTGAAGGGAGCAACACCATAGGTATTGGATCCAAAGGGAAACCCAAAAACTTGTTGGGCAGTTGTCGTGGGCCTATGGTGATTAGTTAAGAAATAAGTTTAAAAATATTTATATTTGAAAAATAAGATTTCAAAGTATTCTTGTTGGGTTTTTATTAAAAATAAAAAAACAAATATTAAAAATTGGAGTGATCGATTTCAAAGTATTTTTATTATGAGAAACTTTTTTTAGTGGTCAGATCTTACAAATAAAATAGAATTAAAAATATAATATAAAAAATTAGAGTGATTAAGCACACGCGTTGGTCGGTGCATGCGTCGTGCATATTTTTTTTAATTGTTTTTCTTTTTCGCTCAAATTGATGTCCTTTTGAGTGAAAAAAAAAAAATCCAATTACCCAAATTAACCAAGAATCCCTATACTAGCCCTTTTTCCTTCACAACTCGCTCATTCTCCAACAAATGCAAAGCTCCACTCCTTCTCCAATCTCCCGCCATTTGTCGGTGTCGCTTGCTCTTTCTAGTTTTTGTGCAGGTAGCCCAATCTGAGTCAGAAAAACCTTGTAGCTTAATGGGAGAATTTGAAGCATAGAATAGCCCTTTCCCGGGTGAAACCTTAAGATATCTTAGCACTCTATGAGCTGTAGTTAAGTGTGTGTCCCTGGGCTTATCCACTTGACTTAGCTGTTGGACAGCATATGAAATATCAGGCTTAGTGTTTGTTAAGTATAAAAGCAACCAATCTTCTAAACACTTCAGGGTTGTCAAGCAGTGTGCCTTCAATGTTTGTGAGTTTTTATCCTGGAGTGCATGGAGTTTTTGCAGGTTTGGCATCCAAGAAGTCATTCTCTTGTAGAATCTCTAATTTGTATTTTCTTCGACATAGGTTGATCCCACTAGAGGTCCTTAATGCTTCAATCCCCATAAAGTAATTCAGCTTGCCAAGATCTTTAATTCTGAATGATTCATTGAACATTTGTTTTAGCTCGCTCTTTGATATGAGTAGGATCTGTACCAGCTACAAGGATGAATTTTGTGATGTTTTGGTGAACAATGAGGGATCAGTTGTTAGGGCTGTGCATCGGACGGGGGGTCGGTTCGGACGGGGAATCGACTACTCCGATCGGAGTTCGGATTGCCATTTAAACACCCAATCCCCTTATTTTTTTTTGATTAATCCGGTCGGTTTTCCTGAGATCACTTTGTCTATGGAATGAGGGGAAGTTCTCACAGCTGTCCTATCTCTCATTGAGGACTAGCAGTAGTAATCTTGAAATCTGGGAGGAGCTAAACGCTATGGAGGATTAACAGCAAGGCAACAAAAGAGAGGAAAAGGAGGAGACAATAGAGAGAGAAAAATAGATACATTTGAAAAAAATTGGACACGGGGGTGTAAAATAATTGTGTTCTACCCTACGTTCTAGTTTGCCGGTAATATAGTTTTTACGGCACACGCTCCAAGAAGTAACGAATTGGTTTTAAAGAAAGTGTGTTTTACACACCGACTTGAATTTTACTTAGTTTTGTACCTTTGTCTTTTTTAGATTATTTTATTTTTTATAAATTGATTTATCGACTTATTCTTTTAACACTTGAAGATCAGATATGGCTGGAAAGAATAATGTTGAGAAGGAATTAGAAAATGAAGATTGAGAATTCAGGGTGTGGGGAATGGGCAGAATGTTACATACACCCTTTAATTTGGTGAAGCTACAATACAAAGTTGTTTCCCATTTCTGCACTTCATATGCACTTAATCTGCACTATTGAAACAACAAATAAATAAATAAAATACTGAAACCAACTCCAATCACTACATACACAAAAGAAATCAAAACACAATAAATCATTCACACTTCAACCCCACAGTAATCAGAAAGTAACAACTCCCAACAAACAAACCAACATTAAAAGTTTAAAACACTTTCATATTCAGTTCCAACATTAAACCACCAAATATATATATATATATAATCAGTTCTGAGCCCCAGCACCTTCAACCACCCTTATCTTCTTCCTCCTCCCTCCCCTTCTAGGCTGCGGCCCATCCGCCGGGTCTCTACGCCGGTCACGTGCCCGTGGAGGAGCATCACCATCATCATCTGCAACATCAGCATTATCAGTTGGCGGGATGGGATCTGGACGACTTTCAAGCCTCTTTTCTTCACCTATAAGCTTCAGAGCTTCAACACATGTTTCATTAATGGCAATGTATCCTTGATGCTCCTCACTTATATCTGCATTTTTCTCCAATTCATCCCTTGCCATCCAGCTTATGTCATGAATAACCCTCGTCTGCACCATTCCAATATAAATGCCAAAAACAGAGTCAAATTATGAATCAATGCTTTAGGATCAAGAACTCACTGCCACATTTTCTAGAGGCAGAGTGTTGGGCTTGCCTTTTACAGCGTCAGCCCAACCTTAATTATACAGTTTTTGCTTTTATTGAAACTCAAACCAAGTTATAAACTGCACAACTTTTTACTTTTGTTGAAACTCAAACCAAGTTATAACTCGTAGCAGATGCTCAATTTTATTTCCTGCCATATTTTCCGTAGGCAGGTACTGGACTTGACCCTTTACCTGCCTCTCTGCCTAATAATCCCGCTATAGATGCCCAATTTTATTTTCTGTCATATTTTCAAGAGGAAGGTACTGGGCTTGACCCTTAACCCGCATTGGCCTAATAATTCCCTAGCCACCCATTGATGGACTTAACCCTTCACAGGTCTCAGTCCTACCAAATGAATTGAATGAAACTGAGTTTTTTACTTACCAGGTGTTCTAGTTTTGATGCTAGGGGCATGAATCCTCGAGCAGGACGGTGGACCGGGTTGGTGATGATGCGACGACCAATCAATTCAAACCATTTATCATACTCGCCTTCCCACCTTCTATCCTCATCATCATCAGCCACTGCAATCACAACATTCTCTTCGCGCTTTTCCCATTCTCTCACGTATTTCTCGTGTCGAAGGCTCCAATCTGCGCACCCTTTCCCTCTCCCGTCGATCTTGTGCAATTTTGGCTCTGTGTCGAAGTTCGCCGGCGGTGGCTGCTTGAACTTTCCGAACTGACGGAGAACTCGGTCCGGCAGGTGCCACTCTACAACCTCGTACATTATTAGAGGCGACTTCGTCATCCAAATGGCCTCCCCTGCTTTGCAGTAATCTGGGTACTCATCCAAGTTGTCCCCGTAGGGTCTCCACTCAAACTGCACTCAAAACACACAATTAAGTAATTTGCAAATTCATGTTTTGTATAAATTAAATATACTGTCTACTGAACTATTGAGTTAACAGACAATCTTAGTACATACTTGATCACATGTCATGTGGTCCAGTTGATCTCTGTATGCTTTCAAAACATGATTAGCTACATCATCAAAGCATCGTTCACCAGACCACCTATAATAAACATAGAAAAAATTTTCATAATATGTCAATTGTCAATGTCACTCCTTAATGACAACATTAGATTATGTACCTGGCACCCCTGGGTCTATCTGGTAAGTCTGTAGGAAATGACAACATTTTTGGGGAGAATAAGGCCATATGCTCCCAAACCCAAAGTTGAAGAAGAATGAGGGCTCCACCAATTACACTTGCACTTTTCATTGTTGCTTTACACATGCATCGATATAAGTAGGCAAGGACAGCACTCCCCCAACTATATTCACCAGCGCCCTCTAAATCAGCAATGAGATCTAAGAAACATAGCCTTACCATGTTGTTTGATGTGCTGGGAAACAACATTCCACCTAGCAATTGCATGATACGCAATCGGGTCATGCGCTGCACATCTTCGTCTGTGGAATGCTCAGTCAATGGTGTTGGATTCTGCAAACAGGTAATGACCAAACGAGATGCCCCAGAAATTGATTCTTTGTCAGGCCTAACGCCAAGAAGATCATGGCATGTGTCACAACACTCTTCAGTAGTTCGTTTGGGAAAACTACTCGTCACTGGCAAGCCATCAACTCGTAGTCCTAAAAGCATCTCAACATCCTGCAATGTGATTGTAACTTCTCCAAAAGGGAGCTGGAAACAATGGGTTTCAGGTCGCCACCTATCCACCATTGCAGTGATTAAAGGCCAATCTAACATTATACATCCTAATCTAGACACTCCATAAAAACCAGCCAGTCGAATATAAGTCATAATTCTATCATCTGATTGTAGTTTTGAATCCCAAAATGCGCTGTCATATCTACAACACCTTAAGGGCTCATTCATGCGATGAGATTCTTTCCAAACTTTAGTAGATCTGTGAGGCTTTTGCTGAGTAAGAACAGAATGACAAACGGGGCCTGGTTCAAGTTGTGCCATATCCTACCATACAAAGCCAAGTGAAAGAAAATATATTCAAATACAGATATTGTAATTCCTCTGTCATACACACATGAAAACTAAACATTTAAGTTATTTAGATGATAAAACAACTATGACAAGATAATGAAATGTAAGAAATAGAAAGGCATAAACTAATGAAAAATAAATTATCAATCCTATTTTATTTGGTAAATTCAAAATTAAGTTATATATTTACAATTCAATTTTTATATTAATTTAATTGTTTGTGTCTATACATTCTATACATAGACATTATATTAAAAGTTCTATTAAATAATTGAATATAAACAATATTTAAGAAAATAGGTGGATGATAATGACTTTGTGGTTTAGTGGCACAAAGTGATTTTTTCATATGAAAAATCATGGGTTCAAACCTCAGCGGTGACAATATTTTCTCTTCTTTTTCCTCTACTTTTCTTCTCAAATTTTCTTGAAGGGAATGGTCCTCAATAGAATTGGATAATTTTTTCCCAACTTCCAAGCATACTTTGTCCATATAATATTTCCTTACATTTTCTCTAATCTCATCCAAATAAGATAAACTAATTAAAACTTTCATAAAATTTTATAACTTCTTATCCTTTTTCTTTATAATATAGTCGTTTTCTACTAGTCCAAACACATTGATAATGCCCATTAGAACAGATACTACATTGTAATAGAGTCAGTACTCAACAAAAATATATTCATAGCTCATAAGTTTAAAAACTCCCAAGCAAAATTGAACCATCAATTACATGCATATTTTGATCACAAGTACTTCTATATATGTAAGATCATATATAAAATCCTACATTCAAGGAATTTCAGTATATAACACATGAAATTAAGTTGCTTTCCATTATCTTAACACCAGATATGATTGATGCCAATAACACCCTAAAAGTTATAAGATTTATGCACAAAATAAAGGTAATAAAATACCTTTAGAAAAGGTAAATTAAGTATCCAATTTTCAGTTTGCTTTGTCATAAGTAACAATTATATTGTATATGTTTTTGTTGATTGATTTTTATGCTTAGTCATTTAGTTCTATTTTCATTATTTTATAAATATTTTTTTTTTCAAAATAGAACACATCAAGAAAATAATTGTGTAAAAATGTAATGAAAGCAAGAACACTCCACATATACAATTTAAACAAAAAATTTCACGAAGTCAGTTTATTATTCATTTCTCTAGATAGATCTCAAATAAAAAATAAAAATTGAGGCATCATATTTGAAGAAAAAATGTTAACAAATAAGTTGAAAATATATTAATTGAAATTAATGTAGTTGAAATAGATTTCACAGCCCTAAAAAGGAAGTGATTGAAGTATAACACCGAGTTGATTAGCTCTTATAGTCTTCCTTGTGGAAATGAATTCACTTACCTAAAATAGTAGAAATCGTTTACAGATTCAAGGTTTGCTTTTTTGACCTGTGCAAGATTAAAAATCATACAAGTGAAATAGAGTACAATTACTTAAAACATATGTGAATAATGATGAGAAATCCATTCTTGCTCAAAGTAAATGAGTTCACATACCTGAAATGGTCAAAACCGGCCGCCGAAAAATCTAGGGTTTTTTTTGTACGGTTGTACCTGTTTACGACTAAAAGGTATACCACGATTAGAGTCTAAGGGAAATTTCTTATCGTGGATTCTGTGCATCCATTCTAAGATCGTACATTCAATTAAGAATGATTGGAAATCTTCGATTCACAGACGATGAATGGCAAACTGAGAATTGAGCTCCCGACCGGCTATTTCGGCTAACAGACAAAGAACATAAACTTTAGAAGTATACTCTACCAATCACGCTTAAAGTATAAATGAAATGAGTGGAACAAAGTGTCGCTTCGGGAAACATGGGTATTGAAAATCTTAAAAAACCCGTACTAAAATAGATAGAAGAGCTAATTTCAGTTTTGGTCCTAGATTTATAGGTGATCGTCCACTTTTAGTCCTTTTTTATCAAAACATCCTTATTTAGTCCTAATATTATTATGAAATGACCATTTTTGGTCCTTTTTCAATAAAATCGTTGAAATGTCGTTAAATACAAGGACGTTTAGATACTTTTAATACAAAGTATGTTGACCCGCTATATTTTTATGTTATTTTAAAAAAAAATCATAATTGAAGACTGAAATGCCCTTGTATTTAACGATATTTATACTGTTTTGGTGATAGAGGATCAAAAATGGTCATGTCACAATAATACTAGGACCAAAAGTGGATATTTTGATAAAAAGGAATTAAAAGTGGACTTTCACCTATAAATCTAGGACCAAAAATGAAATTAACTCTAGATAGAATTACCCAAAAGGAAGGTGAATGATGACGGGATCGATTCGAGTTCTTTGTAAAAATGAAAGAATTATGGTGAGAAGCGAGTCAGAGATGAACTACGACGACAAGCCGAGATTGATTGTGTTGGATATCTACGCAAAAATGGAAGAAAATGAGCATAGGTAAAGCCACTTTGTAATAGACTGGAGCCTATAACATTGAAGGGAGCAACATGAGCAATTAAGGGTCCATCTGAAAACCCCCAAAATGACTTCTGAAAGTCATTCTCTAGATTTTTTTCGTATTTGGGTGTTCAAAGAAAATAAAGTCAAATGAAAATATTCATTGCAGTTAATGGAAAAAATGTTCAATTTGACATAAAATGTCTTCCTAGGTTTTTAATCAGAAGACACTTGATTCTTTATTTTTTCGTCTCTCTCATCTCTCTTGAAACTACTTTCCAAATTATTATTATTATTATTACTGTATTTTCACCAATGCGTTGCATGTAATGGATTTGTTATAATATGTCAAGAATATTTAGATCGATATACAATTGTGTAAATTATAACATCGAATATTGTATAGTGCAATTGAAGAATTGAGTTGGATCGATCGATTATGTTTTTTGATGTTATCATTGTTTGAATTTGAGTAAATAATTTCCCAATTAATAGCCAACGTGTAGATATATGCATCTGATGCTGAAACTTTAGACGTTTTATATATTAATGTTTAAGATTTGTATTAATTGGCTAATTATCTTGTTGTCTAGCAACTTAGTTATATAAATTATTTGTACGAGAGATATATTTTCTATGTAGATATATAACAATTTTGTCATTTTTTTTAAAAAAGAAAACATAATATAATTGCTTTGAATTACACATTATTGAAAACCTCTTTGTAGACGACACTGTTAATATGTAGTAATAGAATTTTGTACATCCTCGTCTAGAACTAAAACTTTCGGGTCATCAGGATGGTTGACTTGGGAAAAAGCCATGTACAATTAACCGTGATTAAAAATCGGTATTTTCAGCAATAACCCAACGTAAGTTAATATTTGACCTTGACTTTTCTTACCGTATACTAAATATGTCCTTAAAAGGGGATTTCATTTATTACGTATTGACTTAAATGGTATACTATTAATTAGTATTTTCGAAAAAATGGTAATATAATATTATGTATTTTCAAAATTTTTTTTTACCGTATACTAAATATATACTTAAAAAGGGATTCCATTTATTACGTATTGACTTAAATGGTATATTAATAAATAATATTATAATTAGTTAATTATGAATTGTGTATATAATTAATTAGTTGCTGAAAATATAATAAGCTACCTCAATATTGATTTCCATTACTTTTTCTTTCAAAATTATTGACTTCCATTCCTTTTTTCTTCCATCTAGGGAAACCAAATTTTATATGGAAATTAAATAATATCTTATATCTACTGAATTTATTAAGAATTTCGATGAATTTTCATTTTCTCTTTTTAAGTACATATTGACTTTAATTTGTGGTACTAATTCATTATATATTAATATTAGTATGTATTGATTAATATATTACAAACTTTATATTACGTAAACTTCAAACGAATTTATAATATATTAGTTAATTTCCATATAAAATTATGGAATAAGGTGTAAATTGACCACTGAAGTTAACCTGAAAGTGCAATTAGGCAACTGAACCAAAAAAAAGATGCAATTAGGTCACTGAACACTCTAAATGTATGTAATTTCACATTTTTACTTGATAGCAGGTTACTATCCATTTCATCAGATTCAGGCCCGGCCCTGGGCATGTCGGCCCAGGGCCGTTGCACAGGGCCCCCAAAATTTGGGGGCCCATATTTTATAAAAAAAAAAAAAATTTAATGTATATACTGGCTGGAGGCGGCAGCACTAATTGGAAGGGAATAGGTTACATTTACGCAAAATCCTATGGCGGTAATGGGATATTAGGAAAAATTCTAATTTAAATTGCTTTCCTTTCTTTACTAAAATTCAATTCAATTTGCTTTCCTTTCTTTACTAAAATTCAATTTAATTCTCTTTCCTTTCTTTACTAAAATTCAAATTGCAGCTAATTAAGCTTATATAAGTTATATTTTATGTACACAAATCTCACAATTCACAACTAGCCTAGTTA
The DNA here is from genome assembly GCA_003576665.1 of Ipomoea trifida. NCBI lineage: Eukaryota > Viridiplantae > Streptophyta > Magnoliopsida > Solanales > Convolvulaceae > Ipomoea > Ipomoea trifida. Next base: position 15,256,431 of record CP025656.1, on the reverse strand, counting down.
GGTATTAGGCAATTTTATAATTGATGCAAACATTATCCTCAGACGACGAAAGCAGTATGTAGATGATAGACTGATACGCACTCAAAATTCTTCAATTCTTCTTGATTACTCAAACTCTTCAATCCTCTTAATTGGTAATTAAAATTATTACATATTTCACAATTCTTATTTATTGTTTTATTTACGTGACTTAATAATTCTGATTTTAGACCAATATATTCAATAATTTGTTTCTTGATTAATTATTTATTCATGGAATTTCTAAATAAATTCTTATTTTTTCTTAGGATTTTATAATTGTGTCTTTTAGAAAATATTTATCTGGGTTTGAGAAGCTTAAGAAGAAAAGAAGAATTGAGCAACTAACTCAATCTCAAAAGGGAGCTCTTGAAAAAATCATTATAAAAGAAACTCAAATAGATGTGCAAAAAGATGATGTCCAAGAAAATTTGTTAGATGCTAATCTTCATTTAAAAGATCAAGATGATTGTGAGATTGAAAAAAATTTAAATGATAGTGTGCACAACGATGATAGGTATCATTGTGACAATGAAACTAATAAGAATGTTGATTGTTGTTTAGATGATGTTGGTCACAATGATAAACCAAATGACTCGCTTTTATTTGACATATATGATCCAAGAAATTGTGATACTCTTGATTTTAAATTTTTGACACAATTTTTTGAACAACTATTATTTATATATAAAAATTACTTGAAAATGGGACCCAATTTAAGATATTGCACAGGACCCCAATTTTTATTGGGACGGCCCTGATCAGATTGCCTACTTAGGTGGACGTTGGCATTTTAAAATAATTTGTAATAATAAATTTTAAAAATAAATATTTAAAAATTTTAAAAAATAAAATTTAAAAAAAATAAAAACACACATGGGTGATTGCCGGCCACCCCTTCCCCTCTTCCTTCATCTCTGGTTGGAGACGAAGAGCATGTCTCGTCTCAGGCGAAGACTAAGGATGGGAAGGGGGGATAAGGGGTGGTCGGCCACGGTGGTCTGGTTTTTTTCTTTTTCTTTTTCTTTTATAATTTAACAGTTTATTATTAAAAATTATTTTAAAATGCCAACTCATCATCCACCTAAGCAAGACAACCTTATGAAATGGATGTTAACGTGCTATCAGGTGAAATTGCAAACATTTGAAATGTTCAGTGGCCTAATTGCACTTTATTTTGGTTCAGTCGCCTAATTGCACTTTTAAGTTACGTTTAGTGACCAATTTGAACATTATTCCTAAAATTATAGTTAATATATAGTACTAATTTTGTAATACAAAATTACAAATGAGATTTTAATATATTACTTACCGTTCATAAAATTTGTTGGGAACCAATTCCCAATTCATTAGATATTAGTTAAATTGTGCTCAAATCATATCAATTTGCCATCATAAATACTTAATCTATAATTTACTCCTGTTAAGATTAAATTTCCAGTAAAATATGAATAAATAATTGACTCGTGTTAAGATTAAATTTGTAGTAAAATATGAATAAATTTAAAATTGAATCTTGTTAAGATTGAAACAAAAACACATAAATTTAAAAGTTGAAATGTATTAATATAAATATAAACACATAAAAAGTTGAGATTTTAATATATTACTCACCCATGAATAATATAAAAAATCTCTAATGCCAAAAGACATAAATGTATAGAATTTGAACTGGAAAATATTTTATTAATTATTTCAACCTAGATTATCAACCTTCACAGCTCTTAACAGATTCCTCATTCTTTGCATCGCATATTCGCATTGCTTGTTACTTGTTAGGCTCCAAATTTCTAATAGGACTTTTAGAAACATGTCGATCCAGAAAGTCGTGAAAGGCAAAAAAAAAAGTGAAATAGCCGAATAAAGTTACACAAACAGAAAAACAATGTAAGGGTGTGTTTGGAAGCCCGGAAGTCATTTTCCGGAGTGTTGGTGTTTGGCTACCATTGGAAAACCCAGTCAACGGAAATCTGGGGCAAATCACCCCAAAAGGGCGGAAAATGACTTCCGCCCAATTTGGGCGGAAGTCATTTTTCGCCCTTGGCTCCCTTTATGTTTACGCATGGTTTCCGCCGGAAACCAGAGATGGCTCTGGTCCACCGCCGGAAACCAGAGATGGCTCTTGTCCGGCGGAACGGCCAGAGCAGTGCTCTGGTTTCCAGAGCACTGCTCTGGCTGCTGCGGAAACCAAATGCCGGAAACAGATGGGGGGTTTTAGTTTAGTTTTTTTTTTTTTTTTAATAATAATAATAAATATTTATAATTAAAATATTATTTTAGTAATATTATAAATATTTTAATATTTTAAATAAAATAATAAAAATATATAATTATAAAATTATATTCATTTTCCAGAAAATGAACCAAACACACAAAGACAGTTTTCCATAATACATCCAAACACCGGAAATGAACATATTTTCTGAAAAATGACTTATTTTCCAAAAAACATTTTTCAGAAGTCATTTTCCTACTTTCCAAACACACCCTAAGTGAGAAATAATCTCACAGTCCACGGTCCACGATATAATTTGCGATAAATTATAGTTTCCTTTCGTTTACTAGGGAACGGTCCGGAAACAGTTGTAAATAAATTCCCATGAGTTTACAGAGTATTAAATATTGTAAGGCAAAGCTTGCTCTCTGTGGCGGCGGCGGCTGCTTCTGAAGTAAACTTCACAGTTCACAGAGCTCTTTCTTTCTTCTGTCAATGGAAATTCACAAGGTAAATCTTCATACACTTTCTTCAATTCACAACTATTTTTGTTTTCACAAGGAGTTTATGCTGCTATTTTTCGTGTTTTATATGGACAACTCCAAAATCTAAAACCCTTTTCCACGTTACGCCGTGTGTGCAAAAGCTACTGGAGGAACGTTGGCATTATTATTGGTGCTAATGAATGTGATATTATATTTTCAAGAAAATTTAAGCGAAATGGAGGATGCCCTGCGTTAAATTACCTCTTTGTTAAATTTTTTTTTTTCAATTTTACCTGCTCAAGAATGTTTTTTTTCTTCCTGACCAATTCACATTGATAAACACTTAGTTTAAACTTGATGAACCTTACATTGCTAAATATTTAATAGAAACTCAATGAACATTATATTGAAGATACTGGAAAAACTTGATGAACTTCAAATTCAAATGGTATTATTTGTAGTTCCTGGCCAGGTTATATTTAGTTATTAAATCCATTTTTTATTATTTAATATTTGGATGAAGCAGGACTCAAAGAAATTTATTCCCCTCTGCAATAATATGCTAATTCAGTTCACATGAAATCATGAATATAACATAGTTTCAATTTTTTTTTTTGTTAATATTCAATTGATGAAATTTTCTTTTATTTATTGGTGTAGTGTTCATCTGATAATGGTGATGTTTCATTGAATCTGGAGCTTCCAACAAATGACCTCTGGTTCAAGAAAAAGAAGGTTGGAGTTTCTAAAGCATTCTATTATTCTTTCTGTTACTCTTATACCACACAGTCCTTTATTTGTCCGTAGTTTGCTTTAACATTTCCTTTTTCTGTTTATGATTATTTTTCCTTCTTAGAAACTACTGGAGGACATGGGTTCTAATCCATTGGGACCTTTGCACATACAAAGTTTTGCTACTGCTGATCAGCTAAAAACAGCATTCACTTCAATACTTCAACAAGCTAGAATCATAAACTTAGATGAGGTAAACCTCCCCCTCCCCCACCCCCACTTTTTCTATAATCTTTGTGCTAGTTGGACGCCTCTAAAGTTGAAATAACTAAAGTATGGTGAATTAATAGCTTCCTTATTGTAGTGTTGTATGCTTATTGTTAGGCAGAGGTGGATTTAAAATATTTTCTGTGATGTTGATGCAGTTACTGAAGTAAAATGGTGAAAGGTGGGGGTAGAGCAATGTTATCTTTTCTACTTGTTTAGACGTGTACTTTTTAATAGCATTAGTTGAAGTTGAACTGCTTTTTCCATAGAAGCTGCAAATATGCACCTAGGTCCTCTTTTTATAAGCATATAGCCTTATTATATAGGAATAGTTTCTGCTTAAAACTTACAACTCTTAACTCTTGTAGTTGCTTCTTTATTATTATTATTGTTGTTGTTGTTGTAGACTTGTAGTTAGCATTGTTATTACTGTTACTGTTTTTGTTACTATTGTTGTTATTGTTATTATTATTATTTGAAGCTGCCTCCTTAAACATTATAATTTGAGTTAATACCTAAAATGGCCCCTTGGCTATTTCATAATTCCCATATTGATCTTCAATTATCAATTCACTAAAAATGGTCCTTCGACCATGCAATTTTACTCATTATAGTCTTTCGTTATTTACACCAAGGACTAAATTGAGTAAATTTTTTCATAGTTGAGGGACCATTTTAGGTGAATTGGTAATCGAGGACTATTTTGAGAATTATGGCATAGTCAAGGGACTATTTTGGATACTATCTCTTATAATTACCTTGAATGAAGCCATAACTAAGTGTCGAATTTATATTTTGACAATTCAATGTATTACATTGATCATAGAGTAATTCTGGTGTAGCTAGAGCTTTATTTTGGTGGTGATGATGCCAATAATCTGGTTGGTTTCAATAGTCCAAGGAATGAGCTAGAAGCTCTTCATTCAGTCCTTGCAGCCATTGATCAGGCATTTCCCAGCAGTAAAGATGCTAATGTGGTTGCATTGCAAGATCTACGCCAAAAAACTGTTGATTTCATCAGCGAATTCTCCAATAGAATCAAAGAGGACACTAAAATTTGTGCAGAGTGTACAATTGAAAAGGAAAACTCTTTGTTACAGTGGGCTGAAAGCAATGGTTTGAAGTCAAAGTTGAGGATAGCTTGTAAGTTTTTAGTTAGTCAAAATGTATTTCAATAGAAGATAAACCTCATACAAGTGGTTCATATATCTTGCTGAGCATTTAGAAAGCTGTCTGAAAAACTAGGAGACTGTTTGATATGTAGATAGGTGCATTGTATTATGTTGGAATAGTTAGGCAAGTAAAAGAGAATGGAATATCCAACTGCACATTCCCCTTATTTGAAGACAAACACAAGCACTTCCATGTATTATATTTTAGAATAAACTCTCTACTTCTCCTCCAGAGCGTAATAGTGAGGAAGCTAATTCAAAATGTTCTGATATACTTGCAAACTTTAATCTGCAGATGTTGAAGGAGCTGGAAGAGGGGCCATAGCAACACAAGATCTGAAAGTTGGAGACATTGCACTGGAGGTCCCTATATCTGTTATCATTTCTGAGAACCTTGTACAGGAATCTGACATGGTATTTGCCCTTATTTTCCACTGTTTTTCTTGTTAAGCATATTTTCCTATTTTCTGTTTTATTTATGTTAAACATGTATATTTCGATTTCCTAAAATATAGGCTGTTAACTAGGGGAAAGTTGACCCTGGATTCCAGGGACTTCATATTGCATTATTAAAAAAAAGTGAAGGACAAATTTGTTGATAACTTTTAACTGCAGGCACTAGCCCTGGTGCTTGGATTTTCAAACACTTGCAGACATTGATATTTAAGTACCTTGGTCACTTGTGTGAAGTTTGATTTTCTTCTTTGGAGTGAACAATTATTAGACCTCCTGGACAAACAAATGATTTCATGCACTCAATGAAGTCGGAAGGGAATGGCTCAACCACTTCATTTCTCTTTCATAGTTCAAGTTAAACATTGTAGGAAACAGTCTACAGCCTTATGATGACTACTAAGATAATTGTTCAATAACTGGTTTTTTGCAGAGCTGTGTAGTTTCCTTTACACAGTGTCATGTTTGTGAATCAATAGTATATTATTTAACTCCTTCAATCTCCTCTAAGCACATACTGTGTGTGGAATGATGAGTTCTTGAAATTCTTGATGATACCTTACTGTCCCACAATTTTGGTAAGTAGCGCTACTTTAACAGTCTCTTCTTCTTCTAGGGCAGTATTCTATTTTGAAAGTAGTTGATGGGATGTCTTCAGAAACAATGTTGTTGTTGTGGAGCATGAAGGAGAAGCACAACCGTAATTCAAAATTTAAGTTATATTTTGATACACTGCCTGAAGCATTCAATACAGGTTTGCCTTTGCTAATTTGCAAATCCCTTAAACTCAAAATTTTAATTAGTTTCTTGTGCTTCCTTCTGTAATCAATTTCACTTTTTCTTTTTTACTTTTTGTGTGTATAATATAAATATTTCTATTTTGACCTATTACTAAAACACCTCTTGACTCAAAATTATTCTAGATAGAATATAAATCTTTGCTTTCAGTTCCATATTACTTTTTGTTTGCAGTTCTGAATATAAATGTAATTCAAGCTTTCATTTGTTGTCCACCAACATACACTCCTCCACAGAAGTACATAAAGAAACTGTTATTTAATTGTAAATGCCTGAGGAAATACAGAACTAAGTTCAACATTTTAAACCAAATTAAATAATGGAATTCATATTCTATTTGATGATGGATTGGCATTCTACCACTATGAGCTGCTCAATTTTTATTTAAGTCAAGATGCCTTCTAGCAAGCATTTGAAATAATGCTGATAATTTGAGGGCACAATAATGTGATCCTTTTTTGTTTTTTTTCCTATGTGATTTGCTAGAATACTTGAGCTTCACATTTGTATGACAGGTCTGAGTTTTGGTGTTGAAGCTATCATGACATTAGATGGTACATTGCTCTTAGAAGAGATAGTGCAAGCAAAAGAGGTCTCTATCTTTACACAAAAACGTCTCCTATATTTTGTTCTTATGCTTTATACTTATTGACTTGGAAAAACTGATTTCATTTAGGGTGTGTTTGGAAACCCGGAAAATGACTTCTGGAAGTCATTTTCCGGGTTTTCAGTGTTTGGCAAGTGAGGGGAAAATGAAGTCAAAGGAAAATGGATTCTGGGTCAAAGGAAAATGACCCCCTTATGGGCTTGTGAACTTTGGTACTCTAACAGCATGAAGATTATGTTTAGCGATGGAAAGCTAAGGACATGCTTGATTCCTATTGCTGGATTTCTTAATCATTCGGTCAGCACGTTTACTTCCCTACCTACATTAAATTGCATTTTTCATCTATCTAATAACATAATCAAATTTATGGCACAATTTAATCCTCTAATTTCGATAATCTCATGCAATTGTATTTTAGACACCTACCACTAAAAAGTTTATTTTCCTTTTATTTTATTTTATTTATTTTGGGTGACGAGAGAAACCCGTAGCCACTACTCGAGGGTGTGCACTGGGTAAACCCTGCCTTATGACCCTAGCCGGCAAAGGACCATAAGGAGGTAAACCAACCTAGGTTGCCCATAGCTGACCGGCTCAAACCAAGAAGGCCAATAGGCCACTCCTGTTGGGAGTCAAACTTAGAACCTTGTGGTTACAAGTCAACAGCCTGACCAACTTGATTGGAGTTGTCCGAATTTTTATGTGGGTGGGTTATGTCACTATGTTATTATTTGGTGTTACCTTATGTAGCTAATTAGTACCTATGTTAAAGAACTTGTTAGCTCATTTCCTTAATTTTTCTTTGAATAGACATCTCCACACATACTGCACTATGGCAAAGTAGATTCTACCACAAATACCATTAGGTTTCCTTTATCAAGACCATGCAGTACAGGAGAACAATGTTTTTTAAGCTATGGGAACTTCTCCAGTTCTCATCTGCTTACTTTCTACGGTTTCTTGCCACAGCTAGAAAATCCATATGATGTTATTCCACTTGGTAAGTTTTGCTATTCTTCATACTCGTACGCTTGAAATAATGTCTTAAAGTGCTTTAGCATGTACCAACTACCAAGTGTGTCTTATATTGCAGATATTGATACTACCATGGATGAGGGTTCCGAGAATGCAGAAGTTGCACCCGACTCGACATCACATATGGTAAGGGGTACATGGTTTTCAAAAAACCATGGAGTCTTCCACTATGGATTGCCATTTCCTTTACTAGATCATATGCGCAGAGCCCGGAATCCTTCGTTCAAAACGATAGCCCTGGTGATTTTTCTGCCACTTTTCTTCCCCTTCAATTTATGAATTTTCTTGGAGATCCCTCGACTTATGCTAACAGTAGTCAGAAAAATGAGCTAGTTTCACAAAAATTTACTTGATTACATTAACATGCTATATTGGTTATAGACACAAGAAAACTTGGAGATTGAACTGGAAATACTCGGAGATCTCTGCTCAACCTTTGAAGCAATGATGGAATCACTTGGGGATGCAGAAACCGATGACCAGTAAGTAAATAGCAGCATTTGTAAATGGTCTCACTTCATAAGACATACGAATGCGATTGACCTAAGCGAACATTTCTACTTTGACAGGGATAATGTGATGTGGGATGTAAAGCTCGCTGTTGAATTTACGAACCTACAACGAAGAATAGTCTCCTCCATTGTAAACTCGTGTAAAGCGGGCTGTGAATTGTTAGAATGTGAACTACAGAAATGTATGCCATAAGATTGATGTGGCGAAATGAGTTTAAGAAGTAGCAGTACTCTGTATCAGGCTAGTTCTATTCTTGAATCTTGATTTTATTTTCCAGGAAGTCAATCCTCTAACTTTTTTGTTTGTTTTTTGTGAGGTTTCAAGAGGGTTTAAGAGTACTCTGCTGTTGAAGTTTTTATTGGCCAAATTTATACCATTGGGAAATGGTATTTAAACCAATATTTGTTTGTTAAACTTTTTACCAATAGATGTGCGGTTTGATAGTGTTAATTTTTTATATTCATAATTTGCTCATGAATTGACCTATTTTAGCACAAATTAATTAGATTTTTTTTTTGGTGAGTGGGAGGGACTTGGGCACTTGGCGTCCCGTAGTTACTGCTGTATACTCAAGGCGATATGCTGAGAGTCGCGTATCAGCAGGTCCCGAATCCCATCGGGGGCGTTTTCAATAAGGTAGTACCATAGTGAGATATCTGTCCCATGTTGCAAGGAAGTCGGCGCATTTGTTACCTTCACGGAATTAATTAGATAAAAGTACATCAGATTCACATTGTTCATTAATTACTATAGTATGTAGTCAACAAAAAACATAAAATTCAAAAGACATTTAATGGACTTTGTTTCATTTTAAGTGTTTGATTCGGTTAACAAGGTAATATTAAGTTTAGTATTATTATAAGACTTATATATTTAGAACTTATATTAAATTTATTATTAAATAAAAAAATTAAATTTAAAAATATTTAAAAATACTAAAAAAAAAAGTAAATAAGAAAGAGTTGATTTGATTAATAAATAATAAATAAGTCAGGTAAACTAAGACAGAGTAAGTATCATTTTGTGTTTGGTTTATCAAAATTGATTCAAGTTATTTATAATTTAATTTTTTAATATTTAACTTTATATAAGTAAATACAATTTTTATATGTAAAAATTACTAACGTTTTATATTAAACTCAAATTTTAAAATAATAAAAAAAAATATTTAAAAAACACACACACACACACACAAAGATGGCTTGATTTGACAAACCAAAGAGGTATTAAAATAATTAGTTTTACAAAGATGAGCTACATAATAACATAATCTAAGGAATCCAACATTTCTCAACTGAATCAAATATTATTAAAAAATAAAATAATTTAATAAAAGTGTAGTTTATAAAGATGCATTGCGTGCTAACAACATATATTCTGGAGTTACAAGACATAAAACAACTTACAAATTCAGCACTGCTTAGCAGGAGCCATAATCAACAAAAAAACAAATAAAAGTCAGATATAATCACTATTAAACCCATAATGCAGACCATAAATCAAAGAAAACATTCCAAGCAGATACCTACATGCATAATGTTGCAAACAAAAACATACCATGAGCAATATATTATCCTTTTCATATGTCAAGTCATTAAATCATTCAACTAGCTTTTCTTAGGGAGAGATTAGGCATACATATTTGAAAGAAATTGTGAACACTTGTTTAGTAATTTGAGAATTTTTTATTTTAATTTATTTTGGAAAAATAGAAAACAAAAATTAGAAAATATGAGTTTTATTGTTAAAAATTCATGTTTTTCAAATTAGAAAATAGAAAATGAATAACTAAAGAGTTTTTCATATTTACAACAACCACCACCACTCTCTCTATTATTTGTTTACTACTTATCCCTAAGGGCATCTATCGTTATGATTTTTAGGGATTTTTTGCGTTTTTGGCTAATTTGAAGAAGAGAGAATGTTTGTGTTTATACGTAACATTCAGGATCTTTGTCAAAAAAGGGAGGAGGGCACGTGTTTGAGGCACTGCACTTGCATGCCCAACATGCGCTTGCTTTGCACATACCTGTTAGGCACATAAGAGTGATCACTAATTGGCAATTACTAACCTTTTTGATCTACTTGACACCAAAATGCTATAAATTAAAAATAAATAAACAAAAACCACCATTAAAATTGCTTTAATATTGCCTACATAAGTATCCAATGTGAGGTCATCAAAGGTCAAACTAGGTGGAATCAAAAAATTTCAAAGGATTTCTTGGAGATTGTGGACGATCCTATAACCTTAGCTCGTGCTAAGATGTTAAAAAAATACTCAAAATATTAGGGCATGAATTGAATTGGTTTCCACAGGGCCATGAATATAATGAGTCTTGTGAAGGTTATTCAAAGCTGGTTAATTTAATTGAAGTTTTCTTTTTTTTTAATCCAAACAATAAGAATGGAATTTAGTACAAAGGTCAACAACGAATATAACATAAACTCATGGTCAATGAATCAAAAAGAAAAAGTCTAATTAAAAAATCATACATTATTTTTTTTTTAATTGTAGAAAAAGTGTTAAAATTTTCATAGAGAAATAATGTTCATGATCATGTGCATGTAATCTAATGTTTATGTGATTATTTGAAATTGAAGAGTATGGATAAGAATTTATAATCGTGATGTATTTATTTTATCACAATTAATTTTTAAAAATTACAATAAATAATTGATTCAAGTGAATAACCGGTACTTGATTTGATGCCCAAATATTGTAGTAAAGAAAATGATGAAATTTATTGCATTTGATGTACAAAGTATTTATATATGCATGCATATATGAGTGTACATTATTTTAGTCCAATTTCGACTGTTAATTTGTCAGAATTGGACAAATTTGAACTGTTTTTTTTTTTTTTTTGAAGGAAAAGGGGATAATATATTAATCTGAATTGTTAAACCTGTTCGAATTAAATAGGAAAATTTTACTATAGACTATGGTCCAGGTAGCACTGATCATGATATGATAGCTTTATTTTAGTTTTATTTTGACACACTATCATTTTAATTACACTTCATGTATTTGCTATCCAGATCCATTTTATAAATACAATAGATTTATTATAGCAACACTAAAGTATCATTTTAATCTTAAAGATGTTCATTTGATAATATACACATTTGTATGATCGAGCTCTGCTATTCAGTTTCATTTTAAACATACAATAGGTTCATTATAACAACACTAAAGTATTAAAGTATCATTTTAATTATACTACATATTCATTTGACAAATATACATATATGTATGAGCTCTAATATTCAGTTTTATTTTATAAATAATATATAGGTTAATTACAGTAACACTAAAGTATCATTTTACTTTTACTACTAGCTCTATTCATTTGGCAATATACATATTTGTGACGTATCACCTCTGGTCCAACGAACATATAATGAGTGAATTAAATAGGGGGCGGTCTCAACAGAATATCACTGCAGGGTAGTCCACTACTTAAAAATGCACTCTGGGTAAAGCTCGCGTAGTGACACTAGCTAGCAAAGGATCATAGTGAGGTAAATCAACCTAGATTCCTTCCTTATAGCTGACCAACTCACTAACCAATTCAAACCAAATTAAAAAGAAAAAAAACTAATAGGTTTTGACGAGATTAAACTTGAAATTTTGTAGTTATTAAGTTAACTTACTGACCAACTCAGTTAGGTCCCATAGGCCGTTTTGGCAGCTACGATTGAGGATAAATTTTATCCCTTTTTACTTGAATTTTGAATTTAAAGTTATACTTGTCTATTGCTAGTTGAAAGCTTTCAACTATTATTAATATTGATGGTGTGAGCAAATTAATATGACCATGATTGGTCATTGGTCCAAATATATTTTGAGACAACAAGGCTAGAATTAAGGGAAGTGTTATGTAATAATGTAGAGGTGGATTAACAGTTTAGTTCGGCCAAAATCATGATGGTTCGAGCAAGTGTTATGTAATAATGTAGAGGTGGATTAACAGTTTAGTTCGGCCAAAACCATGATGGTTCGAGCCTTGCTTCAGTAGATTGAGAAAGTAGTTATGAACGGATATTGCATTGTAATAGTCATATAAATATGGTAATTAAATTCGTGTAAAGGGGTTAGAGATTCTGAATGCAAACTTCATCTATGCATTTGCAAGAATGTTTTTCCTTGATTACTTCATTAAAAACTATTACATTTAAAAAAAATATTTTATATTTGAAATTATTCTCACATAACGTACTTATTCACAGGTTTCTGTGTTCCATTTTACCAAGAACAAAATTTTTAGATAAATGAGGTGAGTCGATAGTCCACCGCTAAACAATCATTATACTTTAGATCACCGGCGTACATATTAATTTTTAATATGTTAAAAGCTTATTTTAATATATTAATAATTTATTTTTAATATACAACTTAAAATTAAATTTATAAAACATTAAAATAAATATTTATCCGCAGTTCACATCTTTTGTAATATTTTCTATCTGTTGCAGCTCAAACAGTCAATATCTCACAACCTGAGTTCAATCCTATAATTTTTTTTCAAGTAAAACACTAGAATTATAGAGGTATCAACTAAGTACAATGAATGTTCTTGGCCATCTTGTGCAATATAATTTGTCACTATTCATTAGTGTAATAGATCTCTAGTTGACAGGTGAGACAAAACAAAAAAGGATCACATTATTGTGCCCTCAAATTATCAGCATTATTTCAAATGCTTGCTAGAAGGCATCTTGACTTAAATAAAAATTGAGCAGCTCATAGTGGTAGAATGCCATCCATCATCAAATAGAATATGAATTCCATTATTTAATTTGGTTTAAAATGTTGAACTTAGTTCTGTATTTCCTCAGGCATTTACAATTAAATAACAGTTTCTTTATGTACTTCTGTGGAGACAAAAAAGGATCACATTATTGTGCCCTCAAATTATCAGCATTATTTCAAATGCTTGCTAGAAGGCATCTTGACTTAAATAAAAATTGAGCAGCTCATAGTGGTAGAATGCCATCCATCATCAAATAGAATATGAATTCCATTATTTAATTTGGTTTAAAATGTTGAACTTAGTTCTGTATTTCCTCAGGCATTTACAATTAAATAACAGTTTCTTTATGTACTTCTGTGGAG
>CP025656.1:15127436-15242992 GCA_003576665.1 Ipomoea trifida | reverse complement strand
TTTTTTTCCTATGTGATTTGCTAGAATACTTGAGCTTCACATTTGTATGACAGGTCTGAGTTTGGTGTTGAAGCTATCATGACATTAGATGGTACATTGCTCTTAGAAGAGATAGTGCAAGCAAAAGAGGTCTCTATCTTTACACAAAAACGTCTCCTATATTTTGTTCTTATGCTTTATACTTATTGACTTGGAAAAACTGATTTCATTTAGGGTGTGTTTGGAAACCCGGAAAATGACTTCTGGAAGTCATTTTCCGGGTTTTCAGTGTTTGGCAAGTGAGGGAAAATGAAGTCAAAGAAAATGGATTCTGGGTCAAAGGAAAATGACCCCCATTTTGGGGAAAATGACTTCCCCAAAAAAAAGGGAAGTCATTTTCCGCCTCACTCTCTCGCTGCCCTCTGCTCTTCACTGCCGCCGGCTCTCCATCTTCCTCATCTCCTCATCTTCCAAGCAGCTTTGCCATCTTCCTCATCTCTCTCTTGTCATTTGTATGCGTTAATTTTTCAGATCTGAAACCTATCTTCTTGCCCGGATTTATTTCTTGGAAGCGAGGACTGGTTTCTCGCCGAGAAACCAGTCACGGACTGCTCGGAAACTGGTTTCCGACCGGTCGGACTGGTTTTCGAAAACCAGTCGGTCGACTGGTTTGCGAAACCAGTCCGACTGACTGGTTTACGCAACCAGTCCGACCGACTGGTTTCGTAAACCAGTCGAGGGGGCGACTGGTTTGCGAAACCAGTGTCAACTGGTTTCGCAAACCAGTTGACAGTGGATACCAGTAAATCCACTGGTTTCACAAACCAGTGGATTTACTGGTTTTGATCTTATTTTTTTTTTAATTTTTTTTTTTTTTGCATTTTATTTTGTTTTTTGTTATAAATTAATGATTATACTGAAAATTATTACTATAAATATTATTTATATTAAACAAATTAATAAAAATATTTAATCAATACAATTTTATTCATTTTCCTACCCATTTTCTGGAAAATGAACCAAACACACAAAGATAGTTTTCTACTCTGCATCCAAACACAAGAAAGGAAAATGATTTCTGGAAAATGACTCATTTTCCAGAAATCATTTTCCAGAAGTTATTTTCCTGCTTTCCAAACACACCCTTACTTCAAAGGGGTATGAACGTTGATATTCATTGTTTCTGTTGAGCTTTGCCCATTATCAACCTAGATCCATACTGAACCAGAGATGTGGTCAAACTGTCTTTGTTTTCATGAACTGGCCTTATTATTATTATTGTTGTTGTTAACTGAAATTAAGATATTAATAAAAATTAATATTGAAAAGGACATTTGGAACTACTTCCACATTGGGGGCTTAGAGTGAAATTCCCCAGGGAGTGGGTTTTTTTCATGAGTTGGTGGTGGAATTTATTATGTTATTTATTTATTATTTATTTATTTTTATCTCATATATCTACCTTTTTCTTTTAAAACTGGTTGAGAGGGGGGAGGTATTTCTCATTTTTTGTTCTATATTTGTTACTCTGTATTAGAATAAAGAAACTACATAATCATTATTTGTTTGTCTTGAGGTTTTAACATTAGGATTAAATGCTTTCTTTTTGAACATCTTGTTGTGACATAATCTCAGTATTGTATGATTATACACTGTGCAGCATTTGAGGTTACAGTATGATGAATTGTTTCCTGCACTCTGTAATGATCATCCTGATAACTTTCCTCCTGAGCTTTACACCTGGGAGCAGTTCTTATGGGCTTGTGAACTTTGGTACTCTAACAGCATGAAGATTATGTTTAGCGATGGAAAGCTAAGGACATGCTTGATTCCTATTGCTGGATTTCTTAATCATTCGGTCAGCACGTTTACTTCCCTACCTACATTAAATTGCATTTTTCATCTATCTAATAACATAATCAAATTTATGGCACAATTTAATCCTCTAATTTGGTAAGGGGTACATGGTTTTCAAAAAACCATGGAGTCTTCCACTATGGATTGCCATTTCCTTTACTAGATCATATGCGCAGAGCCCGGAATCCTTCGTTCAAAACGATAGCCCTGGTGATTTTTCTGCCACTTTTCTTCCCCTTCAATTTATGAATTTTCTTGGAGATCCCTCGACTTATGCTAACAGTAGTCAGAAAAATGAGCTAGTTTCACAAAAATTTACTTGATTACATTAACATGCTATATTGGTTATAGACACAAGAAAACTTGGAGATTGAACTGGAAATACTCGGAGATCTCTGCTCAACCTTTGAAGCAATGATGGAATCACTTGGGGATGCAGAAACCGATGACCAGTAAGTAAATAGCAGCATTTGTAAATGGTCTCACTTCATAAGACATACGAATGCGATTGACCTAAGCGAACATTTCTACTTTGACAGGGATAATGTGATGTGGGATGTAAAGCTCGCTGTTGAATTTACGAACCTACAACGAAGAATAGTCTCCTCCATTGTAAACTCGTGTAAAGCGGGCTGTGAATTGTTAGAATGTGAACTACAGAAATGTATGCCATAAGATTGATGTGGCGAAATGAGTTTAAGAAGTAGCAGTACTCTGTATCAGGCTAGTTCTATTCTTGAATCTTGATTTTATTTTCCAGGAAGTCAATCCTCTAACTTTTTTGTTTGTTTTTTGTGAGGTTTCAAGAGGGTTTAAGAGTACTCTGCTGTTGAAGTTTTTATTGGCCAAATTTATACCATTGGGAAATGGTATTTAAACCAATATTTGTTTGTTAAACTTTTTACCAATAGATGTGCGGTTTGATAGTGTTAATTTTTTATATTCATAATTTGCTCATGAATTGACCTATTTTAGCACAAATTAATTAGATTTTTTTTTTGGTGAGTGGGAGGGACTTGGGCACTTGGCGGTCCCGTAGTTACTGCTGTATACTCAAGGCGATATGCTGAGAGTCGCGTATCAGCAGGTCCCGAATCCCATCGGGGGGCGTTTTCAATAAGGTAGTACCATAGTGAGATATCTGTCCCATGTTGCAAGGAAGTCGGCGCATTTGTTACCTTCACGGAATTAATTAGATAAAAGTACATCAGATTCACATTGTTCATTAATTACTATAGTATGTAGTCAACAAAAAACATAAAATTCAAAAGACATTTAATGGACTTTGTTTCATTTTAAGTGTTTGATTCGGTTAACAAGGTAATATTAAGTTTAGTATTATTATAAGACTTATATATTTAGAACTTATATTAAATTTATTATTAAATAAAAAAATTAAATTTAAAAATATTTAAAAATACTAAAAAAAAAAAGTAAATAAGAAAGAGTTGATTTGATTAATAAATAATAAATAAGTCAGGTAAACTAAGACAGAGTAAGTATCATTTTGTGTTTGGTTTATCAAAATTGATTCAAGTTATTTATAATTTAATTTTTTAATATTTAACTTTATATAAGTAAATACAATTTTTATATGTAAAAATTACTAACGTTTTATATTAAACTCAAATTTTAAAATAATAAAAAAAAATATTTAAAAAAACACACACACACACACACAAAGATGGCTTGATTTGACAAACCAAAGAGGTATTAAAATAATTAGTTTTACAAAGATGAGCTACATAATAACATAATCTAAGGAATCCAACATTTCTCAACTGAATCAAATATTATTAAAAAATAAAATAATTTAATAAAAGTGTAGTTTATAAAGATGCATTGCGTGCTAACAACATATATTCTGGAGTTACAAGACATAAAACAACTTACAAATTCAGCACTGCTTAGCAGGAGCCATAATCAACAAAAAAAACAAATAAAAGTCAGATATAATCACTATTAAACCCATAATGCAGACCATAAATCAAAGAAAACATTCCAAGCAGATACCTACATGCATAATGTTGCAAACAAAAACATACCATGAGCAATATATTATCCTTTTCATATGTCAAGTCATTAAATCATTCAACTAGCTTTTCTTAGGGAGAGATTAGGCATACATATTTGAAAGAAATTGTGAACACTTGTTTAGTAATTTTGAGAATTTTTTATTTTAATTTATTTTGGAAAAATAGAAAACAAAAATTAGAAAATATGAGTTTTATTGTTAAAAATTCATGTTTTTCAAATTAGAAAATAGAAAATGAATAACTAAAGAGTTTTTCATATTTACAACAACCACCACCACTCTCTCTATTATTTGTTTACTACTTATCCCTAAGGGCATCTATCGTTATGATTTTTAGGGATTTTTTGCGTTTTTGGCTAATTTGAAGAAGAGAGAATGTTTGTGTTTATACGTAACATTCAGGATCTTTGTCAAAAAAGGGAGGAGGGCACGTGTTTGAGGCACTGCACTTGCATGCCCAACATGCGCTTGCTTTGCACATACCTGTTAGGCACATAAGAGTGATCACTAATTGGCAATTACTAACCTTTTTGATCTACTTGACACCAAAATGCTATAAATTAAAAATAAATAAACAAAAACCACCATTAAAATTGCTTTAATATTGCCTACATAAGTATCCAATGTGAGGTCATCAAAGGTCAAACTAGGTGGAATCAAAAAATTTCAAAGGATTTCTTGGAGATTGTGGACGATCCTATAACCTTAGCTCGTGCTAAGATGTTAAAAAAATACTCAAAATATTAGGGCATGAATTGAATTGGTTTCCACAGGGCCATGAATATAATGAGTCTTGTGAAGGTTATTCAAAGCTGGTTAATTTAATTGAAGTTTTCTTTTTTTTTAATCCAAACAATAAGAATGGAATTTAGTACAAAGGTCAACAACGAATATAACATAAACTCATGGTCAATGAATCAAAAAGAAAAAGTCTAATTAAAAAATCATACATTATTTTTTTTTTAATTGTAGAAAAAGTGTTAAAATTTTCATAGAGAAATAATGTTCATGATCATGTGCATGTAATCTAATGTTTATGTGATTATTTGAAATTGAAGAGTATGGATAAGAATTTATAATCGTGATGTATTTATTTTATCACAATTAATTTTTAAAAATTACAATAAATAATTGATTCAAGTGAATAACCGGTACTTGATTTGATGCCCAAATATTGTAGTAAAGAAAATGATGAAATTTATTGCATTTGATGTACAAAGTATTTATATATGCATGCATATATGAGTGTACATTATTTTAGTCCAATTTCGACTGTTAATTTGTCAGAATTGGACAAATTTGAACTGTTTTTTTTTTTTTTTTTGAAGGAAAAGGGGATAATATATTAATCTGAATTGTTAAACCTGTTCGAATTAAATAGGAAAATTTTACTATAGACTATGGTCCAGGTAGCACTGATCATGATATGATAGCTTTATTTTAGTTTTATTTTGACACACTATCATTTTAATTACACTTCATGTATTTGCTATCCAGATCCATTTTATAAATACAATAGATTTATTATAGCAACACTAAAGTATCATTTTAATCTTAAAGATGTTCATTTGATAATATACACATTTGTATGATCGAGCTCTGCTATTCAGTTTCATTTTAAACATACAATAGGTTCATTATAACAACACTAAAGTATTAAAGTATCATTTTAATTATACTACATATTCATTTGACAAATATACATATATGTATGAGCTCTAATATTCAGTTTTATTTTATAAATAATATATAGGTTAATTACAGTAACACTAAAGTATCATTTTACTTTTACTACTAGCTCTATTCATTTGGCAATATACATATTTGTGACGTATCACCTCTGGTCCAACGAACATATAATGAGTGAATTAAATAGGGGGCGGTCTCAACAGAATATCACTGCAGGGTAGTCCACTACTTAAAAATGCACTCTGGGTAAAGCTCGCGTAGTGACACTAGCTAGCAAAGGATCATAGTGAGGTAAATCAACCTAGATTCCTTCCTTATAGCTGACCAACTCACTAACCAATTCAAACCAAATTAAAAAGAAAAAAAACTAATAGGTTTTGACGAGATTAAACTTGAAATTTTGTAGTTATTAAGTTAACTTACTGACCAACTCAGTTAGGTCCCATAGGCCGTTTTGGCAGCTACGATTGAGGATAAATTTTATCCCTTTTTACTTGAATTTTGAATTTAAAGTTATACTTGTCTATTGCTAGTTGAAAGCTTTCAACTATTATTAATATTGATGGTGTGAGCAAATTAATATGACCATGATTGGTCATTGGTCCAAATATATTTTGAGACAACAAGGCTAGAATTAAGGGAAGTGTTATGTAATAATGTAGAGGTGGATTAACAGTTTAGTTCGGCCAAAATCATGATGGTTCGAGCAAGTGTTATGTAATAATGTAGAGGTGGATTAACAGTTTAGTTCGGCCAAAACCATGATGGTTCGAGCCTTGCTTCAGTAGATTGAGAAAGTAGTTATGAACGGATATTGCATTGTAATAGTCATATAAATATGGTAATTAAATTCGTGTAAAGGGGTTAGAGATTCTGAATGCAAACTTCATCTATGCATTTGCAAGAATGTTTTTCCTTGATTACTTCATTAAAAACTATTACATTTAAAAAAAATATTTTATATTTGAAATTATTCTCACATAACGTACTTATTCACAGGTTTCTGTGTTCCATTTTACCAAGAACAAAATTTTTAGATAAATGAGGTGAGTCGATAGTCCACCGCTAAACAATCATTATACTTTAGATCACCGGCGTACATATTAATTTTTAATATGTTAAAAGCTTATTTTAATATATTAATAATTTATTTTTAATATACAACTTAAAATTAAATTTATAAAACATTAAAAATAAATATTTATCCGCAGTTCACATCTTTTGTAATATTTTCTATCTGTTGCAGCTCAAACAGTCAATATCTCACAACCTGAGTTCAATCCTATAATTTTTTTTCAAGTAAAACACTAGAATTATAGAGGTATCAACTAAGTACAATGAATGTTCTTGGCCATCTTGTGCAATATAATTTGTCACTATTCATTAGTGTAATAGATCTCTAGTTGACAGGTGAGACAAAGTCGGATATCTACAAATATAAAGTTGGACAGAAATACTGAAAAAAAAAAATAGTGGGTCCATGTTCAAATTTCAACACTCTTTGGAAAATAAAAATAAAAATAGCAAAGGATTTATGGTTTCAAGAAAACGTGAAAGAAAAGAAATATGGGTTTGTGGGGCTCCGGTGAGGATGCTGCCAGACGCCCACGGGGCCTCAGTTGAAAATAGAAAAAATGGCAGTATGCCTTTCCAGCTCAGTTAAAAAGTTTAACACAATTTTTAAATGTCAAACAAACTTTTACAGCTGCCCTTTATTATTATTTTTTTTTTCTCCTCAATTTTGCTTTTTCCAAACATGAAAATCTTGGGATTTGTTTTCATGTTTCCCCATTCTTATTATTGTCAATTTTGACCTTCAATTTCAAGATTATCCAATCAAATAGTTCCATAAATTACTTTAATATTTTTGTTCAATGAATGATACAATAAGGTTGAAGAAGATGCAACCACTTTCATAATTTTCACAAAAACCATGCACTTAATATACATTAATTTATATAAAAAAAAAAAAATTACACCACAATTTCGAGAATCTTCACCGCTCATCTGGTAGAAACATAGTGGAGTACTCATAATTAACAAGGTAAATATTATACTTTTTTTTTTTTTGCGTTGTGCCTTGAAACTTGAACATTAATTTGTGATTTTAAGAATACTTGATTTCCAATCTCTTTTTTGATTTCCAATCTCTTTGAATGTACTAAAAAAGAGAAAGAGATAGATATAATAAACAAAAAATAGAAAGAGATAGATACAATACGTTTATTTTTATTTTACCGTAACTCAAAATTGACTAACTAAATGTATAACATCGTACATGGGTGTTCTATTTTAGTTTGTACTTATGAGGAATAATGATCATTGTACTGTTATTAGTTTGTTGTGGGCAATCATGAATGATTTTAGAAATAGAATAGTGGATTATATTTCACTATTCCACTCAAAAATTACAAAATATAAACATTAAAAAAAAAAAAAAAAAAGTAAGAACTATAGCCAATCATATACTAGTGTTGGATCCAAGAGAATCCCTTCAATTTTATTCAAGTCTGTGCACTGTGAGTTAATGAAAATGACTGTTCAAACATTTAAACTCTTGATTACCAGTTGAGACATATCCTACAATAATTAATTTCTTCCACTAAATCTCAGGAGAAAAAGCAGCCAGAGCCCTGGGGATTAGACTTTAAGTTAATAAAAACTAATGATACAGAAGCATGCAAATTCTAATTCGGATCGACAAAGAACATCGAGCAAATTGACATATGTAAAAAATGAGAGACAAAATGATGATATGAATATGTTTTATATACACAAGTTGAAAGCAAATTGACTATTTAGATCAAGTTGTTGGTAGCTAGCTAAAGTAGAGTCAAAAAATGTTAAGCATAGTAGAGTCAAAGCAGCAAGTTGGAAGGCATTGATTTTGTTGATATGCATGAAAGGTGAACAAGTAGAAGGAACAATAATATTGGGTAGGCAACTCAATCAAAGAAAATTCCAAATCTGACTTTAACATACACTAATGTGACACTAATCTCATATGGAGAGCACAAAACAACACATATACTATTAGTATTAGGTAAAAGGCTACAAATTGGGCATTGCGAATCCTAGTGTCACCACCCAATTAAACTCAGCAACTCCATCCCAGTATCCAAATCAGACCGCAAATTCAGCACATATAAAATGTTTTAAAAAATTTAATTATTTGGTTTAATTTAATAGAAAGAAAGTGTCAAGAGGATATCCTTTTCAAACAATTACATCATCATTCTTAACCAAATATAAGCAATTCGATTCTTGGCTTTCAGTATGGAGACATAAAGCAGACTTAATTAAATCTCCAAATCAGTTTAAGGATGTCAATTGTACCCGTACCCTACGGGGAACCCGGCTCTCCACCCCGATGGCGATGGGGATGGGGACAAAAATAGGGGAATGGGGACGGGGATGAGGAGAATATTTAATTTCCCGGCGGGGTCCCCCCCGCCCCCCGCCCCGAATATATATATAATTTTGAAAATATTTTAGTAATTAATTTACTTACTTTGCGATTTACTTGCCTTGTGAATTTTTTTTTTTTCAAAGATGAGTATATATATTTTTATTTTTTATAAATTACAAATGGGGTCGGAGATTCCCCGTCTCTGGATAATCCCCCTGGGGGATGGGGATGGGATATTTTTCCCTTCTCCGGCTAGGACGGGGACGGGGATCATGGGAGAAAGTCGGGGGCGGGGATGGGGTATGCCCCCGCCCCCCACCCCACCTTGTTGACATCCCTAAACCAGTTGTCCCACTCTTAGAGATGCCTACAATGGGCTTATTTATTGTGTATGGCGGTGAAAACTTTGGGTTACACCCAAAAACCGATTACATCCTAACCCTCACGACACCATCATTCCTGAACGGGAGACTTAGTGGACGGGATGTTTCAATTATTTATAAATTAGTGCTTAATTACAACAAAGTCGTTACATACATCTTTTTTTTGTTCTAGGTAAGAATCGAACCTTGCACTTTGGGCTAAATGAGAAGAGAATGTCGTTTTCAAAATAATAGCAAAATGAGGTTTGGCAAATTGTAGTGCCCTAAATTCCCAACATGAGCAATCAGAAAGTGAATCAGCCCACGTGATTGAAGGGTTCACATCCCAGCCAGCTAACAAAAGGTTAATGATGGGGATGATGAACTTCAATTCATGAGCTCTGATCTGCTAGACCACCCATGAATGGGTACTATATAATTGGGTAACAGTGGCATGTGAACCAGATATCTCATCATATGCACAGCCAGTGTGTGAAGCCAGTGGAGTAAGACGATCTTCAACTCATATGGCCAAACACTCCACATGCAAAATTGACACCTTACATGAACTCCCCAACCCAAGTCAGAATCTGCTTTGTTTGGGACAACCAACGCTTGGACTGACCCATCAATTTAACCTCTTTTTTCGAGATTTTTTTGCATGAATTGAAGTTAAAACGTATTGAGGATGTCTTTCATCTCAGCTAAAAGAATAAATTAATAATTAAACTATGCATTTATGTTTTATATACTATATGTTACAATTAGGAAAGCTACTCGGTTTATTTATAAAAATTTTAATTTTTGACAATGGTGACAAGATTGGACCACTCTAATCCTACCGTTCTGGTCTCATTACTCTCCTAAGAAGAGTCTTAGTTGTCTCAACAAGAATTATGCTTTAAAAGATTTTGTTTTTAAAAAAATCTTAGTTATGGTGAGCCTAAAGAACAACTCCACATGCATGTTTGATGACCTATATGTACTTAAGAGCAATTCGGTTTCCTACAATATTGGTCTACAAGGTCACTAGGAAAGATTTTGTACATTTATGCAATTCACAATTGTTAATGTAGACTGTACCCTAAACAAATTTTGGGTTACAAAGGAAACCCGCAACACACTACTTGAGTGTGTGCACTAGCTAATCGATTCAAACTAAAAAAGTCAATAGGTCGTTTTCGTTGAGAGTCAAATTTGTAACCTCTTGTAGCTACTGAATTAGCGGTCTAACCAACTTGGTTGATTGAGGTTACCATATCCTATACAAATTTAAAAACTTTGGCATTTTGAGCATACTTATTTCATCTTTAACTAGACCCCACTACTTTTGCATTATTTTGAATTTAGCCACTACTTGAGTTCATTGATCCCTTGGTAGATATACATCAGAGGAGAGGAGAAGAGAAGAGAAGAAAAAAGAAAGAATTTTGTATTATTTGTGAATCATGCATGGTTTAGTCAAAAGAGATAATGATGATGCAGAGAATTGAAATTAGTGTTGTATCATCTTAAGAATATGGCCACACAAGTAGAGAAAGCCCATCCACAAAATTCATCTTCAAAGGAGTAGTAATAGTAACAATAATAATAATAATAATAACAACAATAATAATTTATATTCCTCTTGTTGAAGAATCAAACAGCAACCTGTTTGTCTTCTCCATCTGATCTTCTTGTCCCCAAAAAGAAACAAAAAGCTTTGAGCCCCAAAAAGAATCATCATATCATCAATGCAACTCCTTTCCATCATTCTCTTCTTCTTCCCCTTCTTCTTCCATTTCCCCATCTTCTTCCAATTCAACCCCACATTTGTTATTTTTGGGGCTCTCCAGTGCCCTCTTCTCTTGCTCTTCTTCATCTCTGCTCTCCCCGGACTTTGCCCTGTTATTCACCTCTGCTCTCGCCCTCAAAACCTGCGCCAATTCCCCCACCGCCGCCTTCTTGTTCCTCCGGTTCTTTATCAGCACCTCGCTGATGTCCGCCGGCGTCATCTCCGCCGCCGCAATCACGTCCTCCAGGTCGCCGGAGAGGGCGGCGTCCTGGTAGCCCAGGTAGTTCTTGAGCAGGATTTTCAGGGCCGGAAAAGTGCAGTAGCTCATATGGATATGCATGTCCATTCTGCCGCTCCTGAGCAATGCCGGGTCTAATTTCTCCACGTGATTGGTGGTGAACACGAAGATCCGCTCGCTCCCGCAGCAGGACCATAATCCGTCTGTGAAGTTAAGGAGGCCGGAGAGGGTGATGGTGTTGGTGGCGCCGTCGTCTGCGCCGCCGCCGCCGCCGCCTGCGGCGGCGGCGGCGGCGGAGCAGAAGCGTGGGGCGGCGTCCCGGCCGGGCTTGCCGTAATTATTGCCGGATTTTTTTCTGTTGGCGAGGTTTATGGAGCAATCAATGTCCTCGATTACTATGATGGATTTGGAGCTTGTTTTCATAAGGAGCTTTCGGAGCTCGGAATTTGTGTGGACCTCGGTGAGTTCCAGGTCGTAGATGTCGTAGCCTAAGAAATTAGCCATGGCGGCGATCATACTGGACTTTCCGGTCCCGGGCGGGCCGTAAAGAAGGTACCCTCGTTTCCAGGCCCGCCCGGTCCGCTGATAAAACGCTTCCCCGTTGGCGAAATCCTTAAGGTCGGCCATGATTTCCTCCTTTCGTGTGGGGTCCATCGCGAGGGTCTCGAACGTGCTGGGGTGCTTAAACGGGACGGACTCCCAGGGGTGTCCGCGCGAGTCGAGAGATCCGCCCCGCGAGTTGGTGTAGAGGAGCCGATCTTGGTTTTTGCGGCGTATCTCGTTGGCCCTTTCCATTACGTAGTCGAGGTAGGCGCCGAGGACGGTGGCTTTGTCCTTCTTTTTAGCCCGGAGGAGAAACCCGCGTTTCTCCTCCGGGAGTGGGCGCCACGTGAAGGCGGTGGACTGGCGGGGGGTGACCACGTGCTCCCACACCACGCGCACGCCGTTGTAACTGTCTGCCAGGCTGTCGTTGTTGCTGAGGCCGAAGGTGATGGTGCTGGAGTTGAGGCCGCGGGTCAGGCTGAGCCGGTTGCCCGCGCTCACCCCCGCCGAGCTGCTCAGGTAGAGCTGCACCGCGTTGTAGAGCTCGTTGGTGTTCACGCCGTCGATCTCCGTTATGTCGTAGTAGCAGTAGGCGGAGAACCAGCTGCAGAGGCGGTGGAAGAATTTCACGGTGGCGAAACGGAGCTCCGGCGGGAACACCGCGTGCAGAAGGCTCTGGCAGAAAGCCCAAACCCCCATTACTGACGCGAGTGTCGTCCAAAACTCCTTCATTTTTTTTACCCTTTTTTTCCACGTTAATTAGGCTGCGGCGGCGGCGGTGGCAGCATTGGCGGCGGCGGAGACGGCGGAGGAGGGGGAGGATCTAAGTGAGGAGAAGTGTTTGAGGGGATTGGGATTAAAGGATATGATGGATTGATTTATAGAGGGGGTTTGATGGGTTGTTCAAATCTTGAAAAATCAAAAAGGAAAAAAAATAATGAAATTGAAATTAGCCAAGAAAATAGATTGTTGGCTGGCAGTCTGGCACGCCAAAGCCAGGAGGGAAAAAGGCCAAAAACAACCAAACAAAGTTTTTGGATGGCTGAGTTAGCTTTGCATACACATATGGAGAAGGATCATATTGGAAATTGTTACCCATCAAAATATTATTATTTATACTCTTAAAAGGATATGCTCACTCATTTTTTTATACTGCTCACTACTGTAAACACTATTGTCACTCGGTCCCAAAACTATTATAACTTTATAATTGTATTGGTCTGAATAGTCGTACACTCATGTCCTTTGAGAGAAGTCATGAGTTCAAACCTCCTCTTATATAAAAAAGTGAAAAATTAATGATCAGTACTTTGTTCCTTAATTGGACCGGTCCGGTACGAATATAAATTAATATGAGTATAATGCGAGTTTAAAAGTGTCTCTCAATTAGAACTTGCTCAGAACACTTCATGGCCTGACAAAAAATAATAATTGTATTAGTATGTAGTTGCTTATCAATTAATTGATGAGGCAGGTATTGATTTAAAATAAAAATTCAACAATACATCACTACATTATGAGGAACAAAAAGAAGCTACCATTTTAATGATAAATCAATACATTTACGTCAAAAGTTATCAATCAATATATCTACGTTGAGAGCTTATAATGAAAATAAAGTAGAACACGTTCAAAATAGTTTTCTTATTCAACCAAACTAATATGGATTGGGGATTGTTATATACAATGATCTTTCCTTAAAATGAACCATTTATTACTGTTAAATCCTCCCTTAAAACTTTTATCATGTAGTAATGTGTATCTTATTTAAGTTGGGTATGTACTATATATATTTCAACTTGTTTAAACTATTTAGTTTTTCAATTTTTTGTTACATGTAATTTTTTTAAAAAAAAAATTATATTTAACTCATCACTTTTAAAGTTCTTTAAAATAAAAATAAAATAAAATAAAATAAAAAAACGCATTGAAAGTGGATCAACTATGGCTACATAAAATTTAATTCATTCAATATTAATTTTTTTATTCAAATTAAAATATCTATATTATTTACAACATTTGCAATTTAATTTTATAAATATTTAATATAAATTTTAAAATTTTAATAGTGAATCAAAATATATTAACCTATCCAAATAACTTGTATTTGGAGCTATTAGCCTATTATAAGTTGCCAAACATAACTTACAATTTATTTGAGCAAATTAAAACATCATCCATGTTTTTTTTCCAACTACTTTCAAATTCATCTAAAAACACAGAAAGTTATGATTTGGGAGGTCCGTGTTGAGCATATTCACAAAGAACCGAACAGAGCAATTGACTAATTGACTAAGATTATTATTCTACAAGATAAAGGGTTGATGTAGTTGAATAATTTACCAAATATCTTAAATATATAGGATTCTTTGACAGGAGTTAAGGAGACGAGTTAGATTTATCGAGAACCATATTAGACTAAAGCCTTTGGCTTCTAAAGGTCTTCCCCTTCTTTTGTATTCTTAAAAAAAATAAAAATAAAAAACAAGAAAAACAAGAGCAAACTGATCATAGTTCTTAAATACTGCCTCAATCTCACTTTAGGAATTTTTTTTAAAATCAATTTCGCATACTTCCTCTATCCCAATTTAATTTATATTGTTATATATGGTTTTGGTAAACACCTAGATTAATTATGTTTTAAAATTTGAATTTCTTAAATTTTACAATAGAAATAAAAATAAAATAAATATTGAAATTTGAATAGTTTAGTCTAACTAATCATCAATAACCTAATACTTTCATTGATCCAATACAAAAATCTTAGTCATGATCGAGTTTGGCGTAGTAAATAAATTATAAGTACAAGATGAATGGGACATTGGGACCTAATGGTATGTTGCAAATTTGGAATTTTGTGGATTATTATTATTATTATTATTATTATTATTATTATTATTATTATTATTATTATTATTATTATTATTATTATTATTATTAGTAGTTTTTTGTACATGCAAAAGTTCATGTACAATATTAAAATACCGATAAATAAAATTAATTACTCCGTTAAATTTTTATTTCAAATTATATTTCGTAATTCTTTAAAGTGGTAAATTATAATCAACATATTTATAAAATGTAGAGAAAAATAAATAATTTTTATTTTTAAAATAATAATGTAAACAATTTTCATAACTTTTATATTAACAAAAAAGTAATATATATAATACTAAGCTAACACTCACATATATTGAAATATATACACAAATAGTATATGTATTATACTCACACATATATGATTTAACATTTATAGATATTTAATTAAAATATAATCTATAAATAAACTAATTTTTATATTATGATAAAATTAAATAATATGAAAAATATATGGTAGATGTAGGAATAATGTAGGTGTATGATAATAGTGGTGGAGTTATTAATGTAAGAATTCATTAAATAGTTATAAAATTATAACACTATAGAGTAATTTTGGCTAATACAAATGCAGGAAAAATAATTTTGTCCAATAAAAAAATGTACAATATTTAAAGTATAATGTAAATATTTATTACCACACAAAAAAAATGACAAAAGTTAAGGATATGACCTAAATTGACACATATATAGGGTTGTTCGGAAAATGGCTTATTAGCCAAAGTTTGACTTATTTGACCAACTATAAGGGGGTGTTTGGTACACCGTAATTACAATTCTTTTACAATGCAATTCTTTGACTAGCTAAATACTGTTTCACTTAGTAGTCAAATAGTTAACATGAGTGTTTGGTAAACAAATTTTTTTTTTTTTTTTGCCTTATCAATACCAATAAGCTGAAAATGAAAAAGTTATTTTGAGTAGTTTATTGATATCAACTTATTGCATTTTCGTTTTAAAAGTGTAATTTACTCTTAATATTTTAGTGTTTATATTTATTGATTATTGTAGTGTTATTATTTATTTAATTTTATTCATATATATATATATATATATATATATATATATATATATATATATATATATATATATATATATCATATCCTGACATCTGAATTAACTCTTCACCTATGACATACACACATACACACACACACACACACACACACACACATAGAATCGGGATGAGATGCGAACTACCTTTCCATGTGAACCTACGAACTACGTAAGGATTGCACCATACCTAGTACATGAATGTACCACATCAGTCCTAGAAGTTGCTATGCATTCCTTTGCGAAGCTGGAGGAGTTGTCGTGCATTCGTATAGTAATTACAGTGCATTCCTTCAATTTTCACGTTCACACGAGGAGGGCAATTCGCACTTGATCCTGGACATATAATACTATATTATGTTGTCAAAATAGCTAACACAATCAGCTATCATCTATCAAATATCAACTAATTGACAAACACTCGTATACTGTTTTTAGATTTTGATTATTATTATTATTATTATTATTATTATTATTATTATTTAATCCTTGTACCCTTTTTTTTTTTTTTTTTTGAGGGAGAGAATAATACTTGTACCTAAAAATTGAAGTTTTGGCATGGAATCTCTGTGCTCACATTGTAAAAAGAGAGATGCTACTGTTATAGTGTTAGATGTGTTATATCAAGATCTCTGGAAAGGGAAAGAGTGGGGTTCAATACTTTCCTACAAGACAAACATTCAGCTTCAGCAAATTTCACTTTCAACCGCAGACTAAAGGCACATGTAGTACTAGTACAAACCGATTAGCGCTTATAATTTGGTGTATTTTCTTTTTTTTTTTTTAATAAACAAATTGTTTCGTTTTTCAAACAAATATTCAAATTTAAAACATACACCAATAAGTGTAAGAAGTTTTGGGTGCCCGTTTCTCTAGAGTTTCATTCTGCATTTACCTCAATTTTCTAGTATTCCATTCTGTATTTGTTGTTTTCTAGTACAATATTGTATGGTTTAAATAATTGACGTTAAAAATGTTTTGTGTATTAGTAAATTTAGAAAATGTGATTAGTGACACTTATTTTTCACATTCATTCCAAATTCAATTTTTCAGAACTATAACATAAAATTATTCACATATTTAAAATTTTGACTAAATTTTTAATTGATATTCAAAATATTTATGGATACGTTCGATTTGAGCAATATATATATATATATATATATATATATATATATATATATATATATATATAGAGAGAGAGAGAGAGAGAGAGAGAGAGGGGGTCATAATCAGGTGTAGCCCGCCCCTTAACGTGCGGTCAGTGCGGCCGCACCACTATGTATACAAATATACACCACCAATGTTAGAAAATGCACCACACAAATATGCATCATTAGGTACACATCACCAAAAAACAAACAACTAGGTATGCAAATATACGCAGTGTTAGTAAATGCACCATTAGGGACAGGGGAGTTATGGTGCATTATTTTGGATATATGGTGTGTTTTTGGTGTTTTTGTGTATTTTCATTGTGGTACATTTTCTAACATTGAGTGGTGCGGACCGCACCGATCGCACGGGAAGGTGCGGCCACATTTGAACAGATTTATATATATATATATATATATATATATATATATATATATATATATATATATATAATTTTTGCTTTCAAATAAAATGTTTGTGAAATTTTAAAATTTGATACCGAAATGTAATGTAACTAAAAAAATATTCAAACCAATAAGTCAAAATCTGAAAACCAATTTAGATTTTGAGTTCTAATTCGAATAATATGAATAATAATGGTTTACAGTAAATTATATTAGGTCGGATAAGTAAATGAAGAGTAAAAAAATATAGATGATAGTGGTAAAGTATGAAAAGATAGTAATGATGGTGGTATATAAATAAGTAAATACAATAGGTCTTGTGCAAGATGAGACCGGCGAATCTAAAAAATAGTAGTAAAATAAGAAAAGATAGTAATAAATATAGTTATAGTAACGAGTGAATTACTACAATCCAACGAGGAGATCAGTCACTGTTTACAACGGTGAAAACTTTGGACTACATAAAAAAATGAGTGAATTGATGACTCTATAAAATTTTTTGAATACCAGTAGACTTTTAATGACTCTATAAAAGTCTGAATCGAATACCAGTATACTTTTAAAGAGTTTTGAAAAGTCTGAATCCAATACCGGTAGACTCTTAAAGAGTCTTTAAAAGTCTAAATTGAATACCGCCAAACTTTTAAAGTTGATAAAATTTTTTAAAAGTTTATCAAAGTCATGATTGAATGAAGGTTATACCCTTCATTTATGTCTGTTTTTTCCGTTAAGTTTTTTTTTTTTTATTTATACATTATGCTACAAAAGTTGCATTTTACAATATTTTAGACAAATATACCTCTACCGTTATAACTTCCGTTATCTTTTCCACTATTGTTACCATGCACATGCATTCATCACTATATATTTTCTTATTTTTAATAATAATAATAATAATATATACACATTATATATTGGAGTTATATGTTAGTTATTTTGTAAAATATAAATATAAAATTTATACAAAAATATTTTAAATTATTATTATTATTTACAATAATTTAAATATCTAAAATCTAAATAAATTTAAAATTTTAATATAGAATATTAATATTGGTCACCTATTTTTTACGCATCGCGCATAAAAAAAACTAATCATTAAAATAAAAGTGTTTTATTTTCATGTAAGTATAATGTTCAAGCAATAGCAAAGTACCAATTGAAGTATATCATTGAACATTGAACAATGGTTTAGGATCTAACTTAAATGATTGGGCATAGTAAAGCAAAATACTTAAATTAGCATAAAAGATATCCATTAACCAAACATTTCAATAATATAATTAACCAAACATTTCAATAATATATTATTGAAACTTCAATCAAACAAATATTGTACACTTTCTCAAAAAAAAAAAGTATTATGAAATATATCAAGGTAATTAATATAACCTAGTGTTGGGTGGAAGCCAATAAAGGGTTAAGTCCAGCAACTCGTGGTTAGGAGATCGTTGGACAAATGTTGATAAAGGGCTAAGTCTAGTACCGGTACCATGCCTCTCAAAACTATGGTGCTCGCAAATTAAAGGAAATACAGTTACACTTTCACTTTGACCTAAAACCTAGCCAATAGTAATATGAAATTACGTAATAATCTCCCTAACTATTTTGTAATTGTTTTCAAGTGCCAAAATTTCGAGTTAGGGATATTAGGATGAAGCTTTTGATGAAGTATATTTGATTCCTAATACTTTATCCATTTGTTATAATTCTAAATTATTTCAATAATTTCAAATTAAATTATATATCGTGACATGCAAATTTATTGGGATGTAACATGTATTATTGACGTGAAAGTGTATAAGCTTATTGGGATGTGGATGTGACTTTGACATCATCATAATATGGTGTCATGCCAACTATATTATAAAGGATTAATTAATAACTAATACACTCCCGCCAAGCACCTTGTGCTCAATTGGCATGTAGTGACCACCTTCAGATGGGAGGTCATGAGTTCGAGTCTCAGTGGTGGAGATCTCGAAATTGAAATTGACTCTTTGTGCTTCAACAGGTTGAGAAAGTATAGATGAACAGATACTACAATGTAATAGGGTCAGTTGTATTCAAAAAAAATAACTAATACACTCCCAACAAGTTTTGAACACTTAACCACCCATGAAATTATTGCCATTTGATTCCACTATGCAAAGTAATTAGGGGAGTGCGGCGTTGGTTCCGTTCGAATTTTATTTTAGATATTAAATTTGTGTGATATTTTTGACACTCAATATCCGAATTAAATTTAATTTGGATATGTTCGGTTCAGGTGAAATTATTTTGAATTTATTTGGGGTTAGTTAGGATATAATAACCAAAATTTTATTTTTATCAATTTTGAGTGTTTTAATGATTTTATTATTTGTGTATTTATATTTTTGCATATACTATACTATCAAACTAAAAATAAGACAAAATATTAATAATTAACTAAGAGACTTTTTAAAATTAATATATTATTAACAATGAAATATATTTAAAATTAAATATATAATTTATATTGTTATATTTATAATAAAATTTTGATTAGTTCAGTTTCGGGTCAGGTATATTTAGCGTTCATCCTATAATGAAATATTGGAATAGTACTTAACATATATCTCTAGTATCTTAGAGATACAAAGATCTTGTCTTTTATGCGAGAACCCCATATATGATTTTGATAGGCTACTTGAGCATTGGCTATCTTATTTGATCTCCATGATGTCATTCCCAAACTGGTTGTGCTTTGTTTTACCAGTTGTTATACAGTGGACCATGGTCCACAATGCATTGTGGATCATGCATCATGGTTGATACTGCAGTTGTGTTGAACTGATATTGCAGTTATGTTGAACTGATACTACAGTTGTGTTGAAAGGAAACTGCAGTTGCGCGGAACAGAGGTAGTTTCATCCGTCTGAAACTACAGCTGTGTTGAACTGATACTACAGTTGTGTTGAACTGATACTGCAGTGTGTTTAACCGATGAAACGATTTCTGTTCCGCGCAACTACAGTTTCCTTTCAACACAACTGAGGTATCAGTTCAACACAACTGCAGTATCAGTTTAAGAGAACTGCAGTATCAGCCATGATCATGGTCCACAATGCATTGTGGACCATGGTCCACCATATAATTTGCGTTGTTTTACCCCCATTGTCCTATATAAGGACAATACAATAAAGTGTGTGTTGCACAAATGATAAATGGGTATTTTATGAATTTGACAAAGTATATATAGCATCAAATTAAAATTCAACCCATATGCGTTCTATAAGAGTTACAATATTATTATACGAGATATTCACTCTAGTGACAATCTAGAAGATCATATTTGTTCACAAAACCTGTTTCTATACTTATTTTTAGAAAGATATTTTTATGTGTGAGATTTGAAGATTGTTACTTTCAAGAGGAGTGTCATTTACTTAAATCAATCCTGAAGATTGGGTCTTGAAGATCAAGAGTTGTACTCTTTTTCCTTTGATTGACATTCTTTTTTATATATAATTTATTAATTAAAGGTTTTTAAACGAAGCAGGTGGTGTAACAAACGAATACAGATATATATATCATGTATTCTTTTGCTCATTGGGTTTTTCTAGTGAGGTTTTTAAGAGTATGATATAGTAATGTCAAAGGGGAGTGTTGTAAATAATTATATGTGGACACATTACTAGAGATATTTTACTACGATAATACTTCTTCATCTTTATTAGTCTTATAGTCGTATTAGAACTTTTGTATATCTTGTATATATTAATTGAAAGATGACTAATAAGAGTACCCATTATTCTCTCCGTATTCTCAGTCTTTAATTTCTCTCTACCTTATTACTTTATTGCAATTGTAACCATACACTGCTCACATCAGGATACATCCCGTTTCACAACATATTACTATTACTATCTTTTTTTCCTTCTATTTCCCTCCCCCTTACGCATACAACATTTTCCCAATTATTATTATTAGAAATGTACAAAAGCTATATGAGGAGTGTACTCAATGAGGTTTTGCATTTTTTTGGTAGTCAAACTAAGCTCTAATGTGACTGAAATAATTGCAATTTATTTAGTAATATGTGTTTATTGACTTTTGTTACATTTTACACATTTAGTATTAGTGTATTGAATATATATTTTTATCTTAAAGTTGAATTTGAAAAAATGAAATCAAAAAATTAGATAAATGAAAAACTGGAGATATGGAGAATGAAAATTGAAAAACAAAAAAAATAAAAATAAAAATAAAAAAGAATTAATCTGATGAAACGACCCCTAAGAGTATCTTCTATTGATTATGCCCCTCGAAGATATAACTCTTATAATTAGAAGTCTCTTAGGCGTGTGAACATCTTCAAATAGATGTCAAGGGTTCAACTTTCGACTCTTTTACCTAGGGCTGTCAAAGTGGGCCAAAGCCTGCGGGTTGGCCCGCACTCGCCCCACCGTGGGGCGGGTTAGGGTCATGAAAAAATAGGCCCGCGAAAATGCAGGCCTAATGGGGCGGGCCAAAATTAACCCGCGGCCCGCGGGCTAAGTAAAAAAAAATTAAAAAAATAAAAGTAACATGTGAATATATATGTTACTATTAAAAAAGAAAAAAAAAAAAAAAGAGGAAGATGAAAAGCCCGCGGGCCGGCCTGCGAGGCCCGCGAACCCGCGCGGGGCGGGTTAGGGTTACACAAAGTTTGGCTCGCGGGCCTAATAGGCCGGTCCGCAAAAGCCCGCCAGAAATTTAGCCCGCGGTGGGGCGGTCCTAACGGGGCGGGCCAGCCCGCTTTGACAGTACTACTTTTACCTAGACATCTTATTCTTCAATTCCCATCATTGCCAAGAGTTCCATATAAATTGAATCTTTTGTTCTATCATATCTTCCAATCAATTAACGTTACAATCAAAATTATTCGCCTGATTCAAACCCATTCTTTTAACCTAAATCTTTTGACAAACACTTATAATTAATGTTACTGTGTACTATTTTTGTGTATTTACTAATTTATTAACTTTGCAAAATTTGTTCCATTATCAAGAATTTTTGCCTTTACAAATTTTCTAAAGATAAAAATTTACACTTTAATTTTTGGGAATCAAATTTAGTAATGTATTAAGCTAGTGTCACCAAAATCTTTGTAAATTAGGAAATTAAATCATATTACTCTTTATGCCACAAAACAAATTCGATAAAATTAAAATTTTCCCTTAAAATATTTGTAATTCTAGATATTACTGACTAACATGGTAAAAATCTCTATCGAAACCCAAGTCATAAATTTAGAAATTTATTTTTATTTTACTTTAACCATAAAAAAATTCCACAAAGTGAAAAGTCTAGGCTATAAATACGACCTTCATTCTACATTATCAATATACATTGTCTCACCGTACTAGTGAGTAAATTCAATTTTCTTGAAAATGTCTCGTAGAAATACTTCTAGAGGAGTGACAAGAGGTCGGCAAAGGGTTCCCCTTGCTAGAATAGAAAATGATGTTCAACGTCGTGTAACATTTTCAAAACGGCGCACTGGTTTATTTAAAAAAGCCAGTGAGATGTCCACTTTATGTGGCACCGAGATTGCGATGGTGGTATTCTCACCATCCGGCAAACCTTTCTCCTTTAGCAACCCTGATATGAATACAGTCCTTACCAAGTACTTTGGTGAAAACCCCAGAACAGAAGCCAACGTAGCTGAACATATTATCCGTGCTCACCAGGACGCTAAAATGAGAGCGATGACCTCTCAAATCAACGTCCTTGAAGCTCTAATCGATGAAGAAATGTTGGTCGATCAAGCTTTGAGAGAGGCTGAAAAAGGTAGACCATCCATATCTGATCTTCAATTGCCTGAGCTACAATCCATGAAACACCACATGGAAACACTCCTTGATCAAGTAACTGAGAAATTAAATATGATTTCCATAATGGGGGCACAATCTCAAGCCATGGAAACTCGCTTTGGAGCCAATGATGGCGCTGGACCAAGTGGTGTTTAAATTATTTTCATCTCTTACTTTGTTCTAGTACTTTTTACAATTTTAATATTTTATTTTGAATTAAGATATCATTTCCTATAGGTCTCCTAGGGTTTTGATATATAATGTTATTTAATTTTGGGTTAAACTTGCGTTACTCGACGGTACGCATATTGTAAGGTTCACAAGCCTTGTTTTAATGATATTCGCGTCTTATTACCTTGTAGCAATTTTGTTGATTGTCAATCTTTTTAAATTTTTTTATTTATTTCTTATGAGGTTGGATGCATGGCTCAGTCAATTAACTAAACTACTGCATACAAAAGAATTTTTACATACTAAAAATATCAAGTTATTCCATTGGTGGATTTCTCGTAAAAACAACCTGAGAAATTTGACATCATTTTGTATCTCAAAATTTCTAGTTTGATTACCTTTGTTGCTTAGTAAAGAAAATCGAAAATTGTTAGGATAGTGTTTTCGCATGCCTAAACACAATGATCAAGTGTTTCTTTGTTTGTGCTAAGTCTTAAGTTTGTTATACGAGAGCCAGGTTCCTAACAAGGCATACTAAAGTTATTAAAATGCTTTTAAAATTGAAGAATATTGAAAATAAGAAGCTAAGAAGTGAAAAATAATGTTGTAAAAGTGATTTAGATATAAGAAGGAAAATAAAATGTAAATTTCTTATTTTACCCCTCAAATTTTAACTATTTTTTTAATTTTTCCGTTAGTTTTAACGGTCGGGGACCAAATGCGTAACTTTGTTCATAACTGAGGGACTGAACTCAAATACAACCATAACTCAAGGACTGAGTCGGAACTTGGTTAAAGCTCAGGGACCAACGATGCAATTTTTTTCCCAATAAAAAAATAAAAATATAATATTAATAATATATATATATATATATATATATATATATATATATATATATATATATATATATATATATATATATATATATATATATATAAAATTATACTTGATATATATTGTTAGGCATCAAGCAAAGAGCTATTAATTATTTGCAATAGCAATTTGTGATAGCGAACAACAATAATATGCTACTGTTTGCAGCTCCAAATTGTTGTTTGTAGTAGTCTGTTGTTAAAAAAAATATTATGAATATAAACATAAAACGAATAAAAATCAAAATATACAAGCATTTATATGAATATTATGAAATACAGAAATATATAGTAAAATTTGACGGTGATAGATGAAAAATTTGCTTAGTTCATGTATTTAGGGAGAAAAAGTTCTTAGGGAAAGTTTAGGAGTTAGGAGAAAAGTTCGTAGAGAAATTTTAGAAGAATTAGCGATAAATAAAAATTCGTAAAAAAAAAAATCAAAATATACAAGCAGTAATGAAGTAAAAATAATATTATTTCAAATTTTTAGAGGAAGATTGTAAAGTTTATGAGAGAGAAAAAAATTGGTAGGTTTTAGGTACGAATAAAATATAGGATAATGAAGAAAAAATAATTTATTGAAATTAGGTATAAGGTTTTTAAAGTTTAAATAGGGAGAAAAAAATAGAGTTTAAATAGAGAGAGAAAACCTTCAGAGTTGGTAGAAAGAAAATTTTGAAATCTTGGAGTTGAAGGTTGGATTTCAACTAGAAGAAAAAGTCTACAGAAGTCCTAAAATTAAAGGGTCACACTTGTGTGAGACTGTCTCACGGATCCTTATTCGTGAGACGTGTCGGGTCGTGTCGAAGTAACATGCAAATGTCATACTTATATGTTCAAATATAATACTAATCAAGAATACAATTTTGTTACTTATAAGAGAAAAAGTAATACATTTTTCGTAATAAGTAATGTTGACAAGTGCCCCTTACTTATAAGGGAAAATATAATACTTTAAATTGAAATGTAAAAGTATTATATTTTCCCTTAAAAGTATTACATTTACCCTTATAAGTAACAAAATTTTTATTTCTGATTAGTATTACATTTGAGCATATAAGTATGATATTTGTGCATATAAGTATTACATTTGCATCTTGACCCGACCCAACCCGACATGCATGTCTCACGATGAGACGGTCTCACACAAGTTTTTGCCAAAATTAAAAAGTCTACAAATTCATACCTTTTTGAATACCACATGACTTTGAAGACTCTTTAAAAGTCTTAATCGAATACCACTGACTTTTAAAGACTCTTTAAAAATCTTGATTGGATACCGTTTGACTTTTAAAGACTCCTTAAAAATCTTGATAAAGTTCATTTTTTAAAGTTCATAGAAGTCTTTAAAAGTCTATGAAACTCATGATTAAATGCACCCCCTTAAAGAGTCTTTAAAAGTCTAGTGACTTTTGGTCCTAATGTAGGCTGGGTTGATAAAGACATGCTTTGTGATGAGATGGGGGTTCGTCAAACTGCTCTGGGAGGGTATTACTTGGGTTTAGCTGGTTTAGTTGGTAGTAGAAAGAGGGATGTTTTGGGCTGGATCAAGGACAAAATCAAAACTAGGATTGGTCATTAGGGTAATCGTGTTGAGGGCGGGCCAGGAGATTCTCCTTAAAACAGTGTTGCAATCCATTCTTAATTATGCGATGCAAGTTTTTATGTTTCCAAAAGGCCTATGTGAAGAGCTAGAGCGTCTCATGAACTCTTATTGGTGGGGTGTGAGATGACGGAAAGCCGGAAAGGCATTCATTGGAAGGGGTGGGCTGATCCTTGGGTGGGATAGGATTCAGGAGATTGCATCAAATGAATTTAGCTCTTCTTGGGAAGCAAGGGTGGGGTTTCTTAACTAGACCGGAGGCTCTGGTCACTCGTGTGTTCAAGGCAAAATACTATCCATCAACCTCCTTTCTAGAGGCTAAGCTTGGAGTCGTCCTTCCTATGTTTGGAGAAGTATGTGGGAAGCCACTAATAGCATTAGGAATGGTTTTCGTTGGCAGCTTGGGGATGGTTGTACTATTCGTGTGTGGGATGACCCATGGTTATGCTTCTTCCCCTTATATTGAAACCCAAAACTACAATAAGCTTCATCATATCACTCCTATCTCTCTTATGACCTTAGACTATACCTCCTGGGATGTGGACATTTTAAATGATCTATTTTGTGAGCATGATAAGGGGTTGATTCTTAGACTTCCCATTCCTATCATTAGTTGACCTGATTGCATTTTTTGGAACGGGGAGGTGAATGAGCTTTATTCAGTAAATAGTGCTTACCGATTATTAATGGGTGAATGTTTGGAGGTCAATTGGCGTGATTGGACTGTTATGTGGAAACTTTTACTGCTTCCTAAGATTAAATGTTTCTTTTGGAATGTGTTCTTTCACTTTGCCTACAAAGGATTTATTGCATATCTGTTGTGTCCAATGTGATGATTTATGTGCTTTTTGTGGCAGGAGGGGGGAGTCAATTGTTCATGTTTTTGGTGAATGTCCTTTTGCACAGCAGGTTTGGCTTGCGTATGGTCTTCCTTGGGGCTGTTCAGGGGGGACTATTTTACTTGATTGGTTGAAAGACAAATTTGATTCCCTTACTAAATCTGAACTTGCTCATTTTATCACTATATGCTGGAGCATTTGGACTGCTAGAAATCAGAAAATTTGGAACGGGGTGGATTCTTCGCCAAAGTTTGTGGTGCAACATTCCTTGTCTTATTTAAAGGAGTGGAAATATGTTCGGACTCCGCCTACTACTGTAGTCTGCTCACAGCGTAATCAAGTCAAGTGGGTTAAGCCAAGTGTTGGGTCTCTCAAGCTCAATATTGATGTCTCTGTCCATTGTGATGCCTCTCATGTGGACATGGGCTGGATTCTTCGAGACCAAGAAGGTTGTTTAGTCGCTGCTCAAGCTGAAACGAGACGGAATCCCCTTCA
Source organism: Ipomoea trifida (assembly GCA_003576665.1). Taxonomy (NCBI): domain Eukaryota; kingdom Viridiplantae; phylum Streptophyta; class Magnoliopsida; order Solanales; family Convolvulaceae; genus Ipomoea; species Ipomoea trifida. The sequence continues at coordinate 15,215,814 of CP025656.1, read as the reverse complement.
TCCTAGGGAAGTCGAAGCTTTAGCTGTTCTGGAGGCCTTAAGTTGGCTAAAAGACTATCACTGGGACAATGTTCTCGTGGAGACGGATGCTGAGGTCGTGGTTCGTAGTCTGCGAAAGCCGAGTTCTTAACCGTTTGGTTTGCTTATTGATGATATTACCTCCTTACTTTCCACTTTTCAAAATGTTAAGTTATGTCATGTTCGTAGAGATGCAAATGTTGTTGCTCATCTGCTTGCTACTTATGCTTTTTCTCATTTAGCTCCTGTGACTTAGGTAGATTCTGGTCCGCTCTTTGTCTCTTCTACTGTTTTGCATGACTTGAAGTTTTAATCAAAAGTTTTTCTTTTCAAAAAAAAAAAAAAAGAAAAAGAAAAAGTCTAGATAGAATACCATCAAACTTTTAAAGTCATTAAAAGTTTATAAAAGTCTAGATGGAATACACCCCCCTAAAACTTTTATTTACATCTTTTTATTATATTTATTATTAATCATATAACAATATAACAATTATTTTAATATAAATGAGAGGGAATTACATTTTTAGTTCTTGAGTTATACACAGATACATGTTTAGTCCTTAAGTTATAGACGTTTTAATCTTGAACCCCTTAATTTTAATTGAAGTAGTGTTTTTTACAAGACAGCCGCCCACAAGCCACAAAATGCTCAATCTCATATTTTTACAAGACATATTTCAAAATTTAAGAAAGCTCGCAGTTTGATTGTTAGAAATTTCATAACTTTAAGAATTTGTGTTTATGTTTATGCACAACTAAAGTTAGAAAATTTTATGTTTATGTAATTATGCTTATGCGGTATGTCGCTCTTGAATAGAACTCTAAAGTTTAAATTTAATTTCATAATTTCATATATGTAGAGCTGTCAAAACGGGTCCAACCCGTCGAGTTGGACCCATGTTCTAGGCGAGTTAGGTGATAGAAATTTTAACCCGACCCATATTCAACTTGGCCTATTTAACTCGGACTCGGATTTTATTCGAGTTGAACGGGCTGAGGCCCGGGTTACAAGGGCTGGCCCTTTTTTTTTTTTAACCCGCATTTCCCCTAAAAATCAAAATCAAAATCCCTAAACCTAGACGACGCGAAGCAGCCACCAGGCGAAGAGAACTGCGTTGCCGGCGACCTGCGGCCAGGCGGTGAGGCGGACCAGCGACCGGCGACCTCAAATCTGTGCGTGGCGGTTTGGCGTTCTGCCCTTCTCCCAGTTCAGAAGTCTCCCGGTCTCTCTGCGAAGACGAAGCGGAAGATCGGCGACCTGCGACCTCCGGCCAGCGACCTGCGCGATGCGCCGCTGCCAGTTCTCCGGTATCTCTCCGACTCTCCCTACTGCCAGTTCGTCCTTCACTCATTCTTCCTCTCTCATTCGCACTAAACAATTTTTACTTACTAAGCTTTGTGATTCTGTGAACTGTGAACATAATGACATAATGTTGAACTGTTGAATTAGAGTGGCTTCCGAAATTCTTTATTTGCAAAAAAATTTTTAAAAATGTTGAAGTGTTGATTGTTGAACTCTGATTCTGTGAATTAATTGTATTTACATTCTGTGACTCCACTGCTCTCTCCATATTCTTCTCAAAATCCTCTACCAGTTGTATGTATATGCGTATGTATGTATGTGTGTGTTGTGTTTTTTTTTTCCTCAGTTGTTTTTCGATTTCTTCTTTTTGAAGTGTAGTTGATCGGTGGGTGGGGTTTGTAGGTGTGCGAATTGAAAGAGGGAGATTTGATGTACTTGCTCGCGGATCTTAACTACATACAACACCATGATCGCATTAGAACATAAAGGTACGTCCTTTGTTTTCGTTCCCGATTAAGGTTTAAATTGTAATTCGGATTTGATCGTGTTTGAATTTTATACGAGGTGCATTTTTTGAATAAAGTTCTGATTAGAGAAGTTAGTGTGTGCAATAGTGAATTTGGATTCTGTGATATTAATTACGAACAATTTCTGCCATTCCTAATGGGACTATGGTTCCCAACACAGTGGCTTACTATCAAAATAATTAGAGGTTGTTTAGATAAAAAATAAAAAATAAAAAATCTGGCCGCCCATACCCGCCCCTAAGGGGGGCGGGGCTGGCATTTTGGAGGGCTTTTTAGCCCGCCCCGCCACAATGGCGGGCTTTGCCGGGCCTGTCCCTCCCGCCCGCATTGACAGTTTTATTTGTATCTGATTTTTTTTTTTTGTCGGCATTTATTTTGTATTTATTTTACACATGCTATACATAGTTTGAATTCTGTTTAATTTATTATTATTTTAGATATGTGTTGAATATTATGCACATAATTTTAGGTAATATGTATGTCTTGTGTTTTGCCAGACATACTTTCTAAAATAATTACACATGAAATTGACTTTTTTTTTTAAATAAAAAATAATTCAAGTTTTTTTTTGACAGGTAATTCAAGTGCTTAATCTCCCTAAAATAATTATTTAATTTACTCTGTAAAACCACCTGTCATCAAATCCGAATCACCTTTCTTCTCCGAAACCTTAGAGACACTGTCTCACTGCTGCTTCAACCCCTCCGGCTCCGGAATCCTCCCTCTGATGAACGGATGTCGGGCGTCCGGTACTTTTCCCGTCTCTCACCTTTACACTTCTACCCCTGCAAACCCACCCACCATTCGCTCTTCTCCATCTTCTTACTTTCACCTTTACATTTCCCCCACTGCAAACCCACCCACCCATCCTTATTCTCCATTTTCTTTTCTGGTCACGCCCACACCAAAGCCTTAGAAAACCCCGTTCTGTATAACTACCTGATTACGAACTTCAACTACCCCAAATCCAAAGCCCTGACAATTTCCACTCGCATGCCGTGGATCAAAACCCTTGAAAAGCCCGAATCAGTCGTACATTTCTTTAAATCCATAGGATTCTCTGATGCTCATATCCAATCCTTAATGCGCTACGTGCCTCAGCTCCTTTCTGCCGATATTGAGAAGACGCTGAAACCCAAAATCAAGCTGTTCCAGGACCTCGGCATATCGGGGCCCGATATGGGTAATTTCATGTGCAAGAAAGCTCATTTGTTAACCTGTAGTTTGGACAACGTAATTAGGCCGTGCATTGATGTTCTTAAGGATATACTTAGAAACGATATAGACAATCGTCATCTGTTTTTGGTTATGCAAAGGTGTCTTTGGATTGTCATGAGAAGCCCCGAGGTGAGGTTACTTCCCAATGTTGAATATTTGAGAAGTTGTGGGATTGTTGGGACTCAACTTGCAACTCTTTTGAGGAGGCAGCCTAGACTCTTTATCATCCCTTTGCCCAAGCTTAAAGACCTGGTTTCCAAGGTTTTGGATCTGGGGTTTTTGACTGATTCAAGAATGTTGGCTCACGGGCTTCATTCTTTTAGTAGTGTTAGTGGTGGGACTTTTAGAAAGAAATTGGGAATTTTTAGGAGTTATGGCTTCTCGGAGAAGGAGTGTCTGGGAATGATTAGGAGGTCCCCAACACTGCTCAGGACTTCAGAGGAGAAGTTGAAGCTTGGGATTGAGTTTTTCTTGAACACAATCGAAGCAGAGAAATCTGTGTTGTTATGTCGGCCTTCGCTGTTGATGTTCAGCATGGAGGAGCGGGTGCTTCCGAGATACCAAGTTTTGAATCTTATTAACTCCAAAATGCTTTTGAAGAAGGAATTGAGTTTTGTCCAGGCCTTGTTTTTATCAGAGGCTGACTTTGTGGAAAAATATATTGCAAGGTTCCCCGAGGTAGCAGAGGAATTGTTGATGGCTTACAAGGGCCATCTTCTAGTTTCAAATGGGTAATATAGATTTTTGCTCACAGGAATTTCTCACCTGTTCAAATTTGGGCATGTTTAACTTCAAAGTTCTGTTATAAATTTGTAAGGACTACTTTTAGCATCAACTCTTATACTCAAGCTGGAATTCCTGGTGTGATGTACATCCTCCAGTACTCATTTGATGCGTTTAATTGGCTTGGCTTCACTTTATGGGGAAGAAACAGTCAAGATTTCAGGGATATATCATATATGACTTTCTAGAGCATTTCACCTGGTAATTATCATCTTCTTAACTAGTAGAGCTCAATTTATCCGGGCTTTCAGAAATGTGTACTTGATACTGAGGTTTATAAACCTCTAAAGTATCAAGAAATTATCAAGACTAGAAGAAGTAACAATTCAATCTCCCTAAAATAATTACTGAATTTACTCTGTTAAATCCACCAGGCATCAAAATTGTGACATACTAAATTTCAGACCAACATACTTGTGGTGAACATCTGCCATATTTAGATAATTATCCAGTATCTAGATAACATTTCATATAAATCATGATGTGTATGTAGAACTTTTAAAGCTTGAGAATTAGGAAACAAAATACAGTTGCATTGGGATAAAATAGAGAACAAACAAATGTGAATCTGTAGTAATCAATAGTCATGCATAAAATTTACTTCTACCTTCTATTGAGTTAAATAACCTTGTTTTCTGTTCGGTTTGTTCCAAAATAGTATCCACATTTTGCGAAATAAAGTTTAACATTTGATTACACTGAAGTTCCTTCCTTGTTTTCAATCCTTTAAAAGATTTTTAAGTGTGGACCAGAAATTTCTTGCCTTTAAGGTTAAGCTCTAGCGTGTATTTCCCTTTCGTGAACAGTGAACACCCTTTAGTCCTGTACGCTTTTCAATCCATTAAATGTAAATGAAGTGAGGACCAGCAATTTCTTACACAGGGTTAAGCAACAGCTAATTTAAACTCCATTTCAGATCTTTAAAGTTGAATTCTGACATGAACTTATCTCATGAAAATAAAATAATGTTGGACATTTGATTTAGGTCACAGTTAGTATTATGTCTGTAGGCTCTTCCTCTTTGTTTCCACATTCTAATTCCTTCTATTTCCTTGTGATGTGCAGGACTTTGAGTTGCTTTATCTTAGTGACAAACCAGAAAAACTCCTTGTCACAAGTATCCCTGTACCACCAACAGCAATACGCCCTTCTGTCTTTGTGGATGGTGGAATGCAGAGGTATGTCTGGCTCTAGTGTAGTTGTGTGAACTATTCAGGATTTGGCCTTTGTTGCAGTAATGAGAATGGCATCACAGAGAGTCTGAAGCGCATTATCCAAGCAAATTCAAGTGTTGGACAAGAAATTTCTGATACAACTCTTCTAGATAGAAGTCTGGTATGATATTATTTTGATGAGCTCCTCTCATATTCGCACAGTAGGTGTACTAGAACAAGAGAATCTCTGCTACATTTTAGTATATGAATCTCTCAACTATCTATTCAAGCATATTGTGAGACCATGGATATCTTGTATCATTTTATATTTAATAGGGATTGAGTTAAGCTTCCTGTTTGGTAAAATAGTTAGTCTATCGGTCAATTTTGGCTTGTTTGACCACTATTAATTATTTGACTTGGTTAAAAAAATTAATTTAAGTGTTTGGTTAATCAACTTTTTTTAACTCCAAAATGTTAAAATTAAAAAGCTACTCAAAGCAATTTTTCAATTAGCTTTTTAAGAAAAGAAATAATACCAAACAGCTATCAACTAATAACTAATTTACCAAACACTTTTCTACAATCAGCTTATATTATTAACTAGTTATACATTTTAACTCAATCAACTAATAGCTATTTACCAAACTGGGCCAAAATCTAATGCACTGCAATCACTGGGAAAGTAACAGATGGTGTTTAAAGGGTTATTGACTCCTGTGCAAAGATTGGAGTATAGTTGAATATATTAATTTATTTTTGATTCAGACATGCATGTAAGCAATATGTGGGATTTATTGTGCAAATGTTGGAGTATAGTTGAATATATTATTTTATTTTTGATTCAGAGACATGCATGTAGGCAATATGTGGGATTTATTAGACTGTAGAAGCTTCTCTCGGATTTGACCTTTGCATAAAGCACTTGTAGCACCATCTTGGTGAGTTGGTGTAAATAAGATACTTAAATTTAGCATGTCTTTGAAAAGAAGGAAAATGATTTCTGAAAAACTGTCTTTGTGTGTTTGGTTCATTTTCCAGAAAATGAGTAGAAATGTATATTTTTATTATTTTATTTAAAATATAAAAATATATAAATCAATAATATTTATTATAAATAAATTAAAAAAAAAAAAGAAGGTGCTGCTTCTCTGGTTTCGCCGGAAACCAGAGCAGCGACACCCTTTCTTGTTTTTTTTTTAACGGCTCTGGTTTCCGGCTGGTTCTGCCGGAAACCAGAGCCGCCCAAATTTGGCGAGTCATTTTCTGCCAAAATGGGTCTATTTTTCCCAGTCAACGGAAATCATTTTCCGTTGATTGGGTTTTCCAGTAGTTGCCAAACACTCCAAGCCCGGAAAATGATTTCCAGAAATCATTTTCCGGGCTTCCAAACACACCCTTTCATTGATAATGATTTTGACTACTATACAATATGAATTTTTAAAAGAGTTAGATGGTTTTGCAAGATTACATGCCACCTTAAGTTGTTTTTTTTTTTTTTTTTTTTTACACTAAGTGGATTGCAAGTTTACAACAACTTCAAAGTTGACCAAATTTAAGCTTCACTTGATGAAATGTTGTGGTTCGTCAAATTATTTGTTAAATAAAGTTTATTGTTGTTATTATTATATTATTATGTTTAACGAGTGAGTTAGAATCTAGGGATCTAGAAAAAATAGTGAGTGAATTGCAAATATAGAGTTTATTTTTAAAATTGAGCAATATAATGATGAAACGACAATAGAGCTTATTTTTAAAATTAAGAGAGTAATGCATGGATAAGCAAAGCCTTAGAAAGTTTATTTATACCTTTTATATTTTCTCTGGCCAATGAGACCAACATAAACTAAAACAAGTTTTTAAAGATGAATTTATATGCGTTAAAAATTCTATATTTTAAAACTCTTTACAACATGTTTGGTTCATGGAACACAATATGAATGAAATAATATTGCTGAACATATGCCTATTTTATCGTAAATTTCAATTAGAAAAAGAAATGGCAAAATAAATAAAAAGTGGAAAAATAAATGACAAAATAAATAAAAAGATAACTTTTATAATGAAATTGAAATAAATACTTTTTCAATTCAATATATAAAACATAATTCAATGGAAGCAATAATAAATCTAAAAAAGATATACAAATAGAGCATGAAATACAAAAATAAATAAAATAAATAAAATAGTTATAAGTCTAAATTTGATTTTTCTATTTGTTTTTTGTATTTTCTAAATTTTTTCCTTAATTAAATTTTGCCATATATCTTTCGAAATGAGGAATGAGAAATCTTTCTCCTATTACATGAATCCAATTTTCATTTTATTCGCAAGAAAAAATCATATTTTTTCAATAAAGCCTTCATTTGATAAAATAGTGTTTCATTAGCTAGATAGGAACATATTGATAAATATTGATAACTCTCGGATAGACTATTAGAACAAAAAGATTAGACAATGAACTATTGGCTCGAGCATCTTCAATAGCAATGGTATTTTTCTTTTAGGTACCAACTAGGAGACAGATGAGAGAAAGAGGAGAAGGGAACAAAAAGGAAAAAAATTATTATAAATTTGGCTTCTGATGCCAAAGGAAAAAAAAAAAAAAAAAAGCATTTTAGGCGCCACTTGACTACACGCGCCCGGCTGGGCACAGTCTGTGCACGAAACGTGCACATTTGCGTGTTTCTTATGATTTTCTCTATCTTGCAGGCCCACAAAAAACCCATTACTTGCATGGAGACTCGATACATTCTCTCTCCTTTTCCATCTTCCCCTTCATCAACAACCTCATTAAAAACTGTGTAAAAACTATTGATAAAGATGCTCTAAGATATTTCATTTAATCAACAAATTTTGTATTACTAATTTCATTTTTTTTTTTTGAGTAAAAGACTTAATTCATTAAATCATCAGCAAGGAAATCAACAAGAAAAAGGGGAGGGATATCAAACCATTCTCCGCAACCTGACGCAGAAACGGCCTCCCTAACAGTATGAGCAGCACGATTCGCAGATCGCTTAACAAAATAGAAGCGCACACCATCAATCGTGGAAGCGACTTCTTTAACATCGTCAACAATAAATCCAAATGCAGAATTAAAAGAAATAGAACGTAGAGCATAAAAAACCAATTGTAATATACTTCTAAAACATACCCACAAAGATAAATTTTTCAAAATAATTTGAAACACTGAACTTATTTTTTCAAAAATAACTCATTTTTTAGAAAACATTTTCTAGATTAGAAGTCATTTTCATACTTTTCAAAGTGGGAGCAAATTGTTTGTCAACATAGGTCGGGCCGTTTCCTATTCCCTGTCTCCCCTTTCCCGATTCTGGTTTCTATAAACTCCAGTGTATCATCATCTTCATAATCATCATCATCATCATCATCATCTAAGGCATCAATGAATCAATGATTCCCAAACCATTACTTTTGACATTGGATTAGCCACTTTAGAGCGGAGTGAGAAAGAGTTCTGCCGCAGCGAACAGTAGCAGCCCTTCCCGGTTTCCACCGTCACTTGCCCGCCGCCTCCCTCTACCGCCGCCTCTCTACTTTTCATGTCAACCTTTTTGCCGACCCCTTTGCCAACTAAGCATTCCGGTGGTATGCGCCGCTCCACCTCTGTCCTGTTTCCATTTCATACAAATATTAATTTACTGCTCATATATGTGTGTATATATAGCAATTTGATGAACCCTAGTTCCTCGTTTCCTAAATGAATAAATAGGTTTAGGAGATCACCATTGAAGGTTTGGTGTTCTTTTTGATCCAATTGAATTATGTTGCTATTGGAAATTGGAAATTGTTATTTATTTATTTATTGAGATTGTGTTGATGTTTAGGGGACCTATTTGCAATTATTCATCATGATATTGTATTATGCACTTGCAGCTATGAATCTGGTTTTCTACATTCCTTTGTCTTGAATTGTAACTTTGTAATTTGCTATCGGCTTTGCTGCAGTGATTCTGTGATTGTTCGCTTCCCTACTTTGTAGCGTATTGTTTGCATATGAGATGGTAGCTATGAATGCATCCAATTTGGACACTACGCAGCATGAACCCAGAAAGGTTGAAACTAATCCTGAGATGGATGATTTTCGATGCAGTATTAATGAACTATCCACTAAAGTTGATAATGTGAGTGCTATTATTTACTTCAATTGGAAGCATACTTCCTTCCTTTCTTTATTTGCTTGAACACATGAGCTTTCATGTTGGGAAGAGGTGGGGAGGTTGGAGGAGGGGTTGCAATGTTTTGCAGCTTAGCAGTGAGCTCATTAACTTAAAACCAATTGAAGGCAATCACATCTGCTATTTATGAATTATGATATGGAGGTGCATTTTGCATACCATTAAAAATTTGATCTATTGTGGGACACCATGGTGGAGAAAAGAAGAAATTGTAAAATTTGAAACTTTAGTTTGGCTTGGCCCGTTGGCCAATAACACATTGAAACTGGTCTGATGTAGTATAATCTTTGTGCCAAAAAATGATATTTGTAAAATCACAGGAATTAGTACAAGTACTTGTTGATAACAAGAATGTACTCTGAATCTTGACTATAAATTTGCTTACAAATAGTAGTAGTCATGCTTAGAATTCAGATTCTAAAGCTCTGTCCTTGAACAGTTCCATTGCCTGGCATATAAAAAGAACTAAAGGAAACCAATCTTTTAATATGAGCTTTCCAGTATGTAGCTTTGTAACTAAAAATTGAGTACAAACAGCATGTTGAACAGGACTTTTACCTATGTTTTATGACCAAAGGGTTCAGTATTTAATTATAAAAGAATCACTTGAAGTAAGAGCAATTATGAAAATTTAGAATAAATACCAAAATTGGTGGTCCTATCTTTACAGCATAAGAACACTACAAGAACAAATGGGAATGAGTTTATACTAGTACTATAGCTATAGGTCCTTTTATTTTTATTTTTTATTTTTATGTATGCACTTAATACATATCTTTCTATTGGAACATAAGAAGATGGGGGAATATCACTAAGGCCACATTTTGGGCAGTTAGGGCAAAGGCCATTCATGCTTGCTTCAGTTTTCTAAATTTACACTTCTCATCCTATATTAACTGGAATAAGTGAATAACTGCTACAAGTCTTAAATTTCAGCTTGAGCAAAGAGTTAAGGATGTCGAGAAATTTTACTTGAACACAATCACGAAGCTACCAAATTCCTCAAAGAGCACATCAACTGGAAAGGACAAAGATATGGATAAGCATATCCCTAGTGTTAAGAGGCTACAGCAAGAAGCATCTCGTAGGGAGGCTGCTGCAGCAAAGAGAATGCATGAGCTTATGCGCCAATTTGGCACGATATTTCGCCAGGTAGTTGCCAATACTTGCAGTTCTCTTCTTTTCTTTTTATCGTGGAGTTTGCATCCAAAGAAAAAAGATATGCCTGTTGATTTAACCTTCCAATTATTGGTGTTCTTTACTTTGGATATCTAGAATATTTCAACAATGAAATGAATTATTGGAAATTTGGAAGCAGGAAAATGATTGTTGGTTGCAGCCTTGCAGGTCACAATCTATGCACCCAAGACAATACCTTTGTAATGTATTGGCTTAGAAATTAGAATAAGCTAGAAGTTGCAGTTTCTGAATTTCCCTTCACTTAGATCCTTGGATCAAAGTGCTTCTTAGGTGTCAAAGATGTTTTAAATGTTCTCAACAATTCAGTTAAAATAATATGTGCCCTTTTCAATAATTTAGATCACACAACACAAATGGGCATGGCCCTTTATGCAGCCAGTCGATGTTGAAGGACTTGGGTTGGATGACTATTATGAGGTAAGAAAACATCTTTGATCTTTCATTTACATATTTCTGCATTCATTATGTATATAACTATATACCGATATGAAATGCTTTCAGAGTGCATGGATTTGTAGCAAATAAAATTTACAATAAATAGATTAAAACCTAGGCAAGCCTAAATATTTTGAAACAATTCCAAAAATGTAATGATTAACTCCAACCTATGAGGCTTTGAAATGTAATATTTGCCTTATTTGGATCTTTTGAAATTCTAAAATCTACATCATTCTTTGATCCACAAACCTGCATACTAAAATTGTAGATTACTTTGTAGATTGTAGAGGATAAGTAGTATTTACATTTAAATACTAATGTTTCTAATATACAGTAGTAATAATATGTCACTTCTAAGTGGTTTTTAGATCTTGTATTATTCTAAACTTCAAAAAGATCTGTTTCGGTCAACGTAATAAGACTTAATTATTTTGATATATAAAAAACAATACTTAAAGCAGCACTTGAAATGTAAAATCTAATATTTACATACTATATGTTACATGATAGCTTCTTTGTCTTCACCTAACTCAAAGTAATAAAGTAATGAATTTAAAGGAAAATGCTGAGGATCCCTCCAAGGAATATATTTTCTTGCCATGCATCCATAATAGAAAGTATAGAGAAAACAAATACATCTAAAACAGGAGTACATGTTATAGAACTCAAATTAAAACCAAGAAAATCATGAAACCAAATACATCTTGTTCCTTTGAGGAATGGGGTTTCGTTTAGAAATTCAACTCCGCAACTTTTCCTGTAAAATTTGTTTTATTGGGCATTATAAATTATTTCATACATTTGTCATCTATCTTAAGAAAATGTTTTGGAACTTTTCTTTTTTCTAAATTGTAGTAGACTGGTAGTATTTTCTCATTCACTCATATGCTTAATTCATTGCTCCTAAATTTATTTCCCCATTTTTCTTGACAAGTTGAATTGTGCACTAGGGAAAACCTGAGAGTGCATCTCCTAATAACTAACAGTGCACTCAGCTTAAATGTACTTTTACAGATTTTGACGGATACACTCACAAGCTTTTCCCATTGCGCATAAAAAAATTGTAATAGTTATGAAAATGCCACTGCGTTTTTCCCCCTTTCCCCTTATTTATTAGCTATTTGATATTTTGATCTCATAGATCGATGGCTAGCATTTGTTTGCACTTCTCACTTTTAGACAATGTTCTCACTTCTTAGTTTCTCTCTTTATTGTGTGATATGTCAGTAAAATATTGATTGTATATTCTGGTTGCTCGACCATGAGTCTTTGACTTCAAGGTTCAGGGTGCCTCTCCAAAATGAGAGCTGTGTAGGAGATAATCTATATTGCCAAATTTGTGGTTGGATCGTTAACATTCTCTATGATATTCCAAATGTGGCTTGCTTGAATTAATGCAATTACTTATGATTCTATCAGATTATTGAGAGGCCAATGGATTTCAGTACAATAAAAAACCAAATGGAAGTCAAGGATGGTACTGGGTATAAGCATGTCCGCGAAATTTATGCTGATGTGAGACTGGTGTTCAAAAATGCAATGAAATACAATGACGAAAAAAGTGATGTTCATGCAATGGCCAAAGCATTGCTGGAAAAGTTTGAGGAGAAATGGTTACAATTTTTGCCAAAAGTTTCTGAGGAGGTAACCAAAGTGTTATGCTCCCCCCACCCCCTTCTCTCTTTTGGTAGCAACCACAAATGCTTTAGGCTTTGGCTGAATTGCATGTGGAAATAAACCTACGAAATGTTTTGCACTTATTACTCATAATCTCTTAAGGAAAAGAGACAAGAAGAGGAGGAAAAAGAAGCTAAATTAAGAATGCAGCTTGCTCAGGAGGCTTCTCATGCAAAAATGGCTAGGGTTTTACACAATGAGGTATTAGCTGAACTCTTAGTTTCATAGATAGATTTAGTGAAGGGAAAGCAATTTATGTACAAGTTTATTGTAGCTTTGGGCATTGATTGCTCCTCTTAAACTACTATTTGTTATTAATAGTGCCTCCATGCAATTCTTGGAATGTGATTTAAGATATCATTGGGAGTTTGAATAACTTGAGATACACATGCTTTACAGCTATGCGAAGTTGATATGCGCTTGGAAGAACTTAGAGGGATAGTTGTTAAAAGATGCAGGTGTGTTTATACTCTTAATTGCTATTTGAAATTTCTTACCATTGTTCTTTGATATAATAATTGTCTTGAACTTCCTCAGTCCTCCAACATTTTTCTGGTGCTCTAATATGATAGACTGTTAAGCATTCACTTGACAATTGTTGGACAATTATAAATATGGTCCAAAGATATGTTGATTCCATGGCTAATATTACAACTGTGGCTAATAGTGCAGACAAGATCACTTCATTTATTCGTTATGGCAACTAATGTGTACTCCGAGATAATTTTTGTAGAAAAATGTCAAATGTGGACAAGAGGAAACTTGGTGCAGCTCTCTCTAAATTGTCCCCTGAAGACCTTACAAAGGCACTTGAGATAGTAGCTCAAGATGATCCGAGCTTCTCAGCCTCATCTTTAAACATAGACCTTGACATGGATACGCAGGTCAGTATCAGAACTAAACCTTTCCTTTGTAAATTATCTTGGGCTTGAAGGAAAAACTTAGACGGGTTTTTATTTTTTCGGCCTCTAGAGTGAATCAACATTGTGGAGGCTAAAGTTCTTTGTGAAGGATGCATTAGAAGTTCAGTGCAAGAGTCCAAGCAAAGGCGAGAAAAATGATGCAGCAACTGATATGAATGCAGCCACCAACCCTAACAATATCGCCCCTCTCAAGCGTAAAGGGGAGATCTGTGATGCTCTTGCCAAGTGTACAAAAAGGCGAAACAAGAAGCCAGCTTCATAAGGTTGTTGAATTGAGGGATTCTCTTCATGTAAACTATTGAGTGGAAAAAAAAAAGGCAGGCTGGTGACCAAAGTTAGGAGGGAATTTGTTATGTTTCTGAAGTTGCAAAGCATAAACTTCTGAACAGATTCCCTGTGGCTAGTTTTAGTGGAATATTAGTTTTTTTTTTGAAAAACAAACCGAGAACTCCATTAAATTAGGTCTGAAGACAAAATATTACAGAGAAAGGAGGGAGGATGATCAATCCATTCCCTACCATCAGGCAAGAAAAGGGCTTCTCTAGCTATGAGATGAGTAGTGGAATATTAGTTTATTACAAGGTTTAGTTTGTTAGGAGATTACAAGATGAAAAGTATCATTATTTCAGTTTTAAACATTTCAATCATTAAAGGGAAAGTTGGATCAAAATATGCCTATTTGAAAAATTATAAAATAAAAGCCAAAATTTTGAACTGTGACACTACTGCAATTTTAAGAGAAAATGATGAGTATTCTTAGAGCATCTACACAAGCAATTTTTTGTTGGTTGTTATCAGTGAAAGAACTTGTGGTGGCAGAATAGAACTGATGTGGAGACCAAATTTAGGAGAAATTTATCTCTTGCAAAAATCAAGCCTTAACATATTTTATACATGCATGCAGTTAACATTTTAACCAGCATCTTATGTATTTGCAGTTAACATATTCTATACCTACAGTTAACAATTTATATGTCTGTAATTATCGTGTCTTCAATTTGTTTACTTGTAAAAAAATTATTAACTGTAAGTACAAAATATGCCAACTGCAAACACATAATTTTTTACCAAGGTTCACAATGTAATATGAAACTTGGTCCAGATATAACAATTGCCTCATATATCACAATTGTGCCATGATTTACTAATTAACTTAATAACCCAAAATCAAGCTTATTTGGACTAATCGACCAACTCAATTATTTCAATCCAATATATTATCATGGCCAATTAATTAAATTGCCTTAATAATCAATCTTAAAATAAGATCCAATAATGATTTTATCAGCCCATTATGATTTTCAAATTTTACTCCATAGTTATGATTTTCAAATTTTACTCCATAGTATTTTACATGTGACATGTCTAGAGCTTGTGAGACAAGAAAGGATAAATAATGGATTATTATTATTATTATTATTATTATTATTTTTTTTTTTTTTTTTGTTGTTGTTGTTGTTGTTGAAGGTCTTGGAATTTGGTTTGAAACTTTTAACCCTTTGAAAAAGCATTATAAGATTTTTTTTTTTTTAATATTAGGTTTCAAGCTTACGCTAAACTAATTTTAAGTTTTCAGAATTTCTAGTCAAAAGTCGCTGGCAAGTCACCCAAGCAATCTCTCAATCAGTTGTTTAATTTGCATTTGGATGCAATGAGTTGAAGATGGGGAACATGTGCATGAGGCTGAAGCTAAGCTAGTGTAAATTGGGTTGTGTGTCTTCATTATTTTACCCCATCATATCTCTGAGTTCTGAGGAGACATGAAATCAAGAATTGTGGCCAAGAGACTACAGACTAAAGAATGATTAACAACATTATATGATTGGGTAATTGGCCCATGCATATATGTTTGCCGAATTGAAGATGGTCTCATCTCTTGGTTGTACGCTTGACACATTGCCAAATCTTTTTTAAAATGCTAGCTGCATCTTATAATTTCATAGCCCATAAGGTCATAACAAAACCCAACCATTAGTAATAAGTCATAACTCATAATACAAAAAAATATAATTTTAGTATTCACTATTTGTTTTTATACTTTGTAATTTTAATAATATATATTATTGATTGTTCATTGGTGGTTAATAACGCTATATTTTTAATGTGATTTAAACATATATATTTGTTGATGGAAGACCGAAAACGGTCATGCAACAATAATGCAAAGATCAACGGGATTTTTTGTTTGTTAAGATTACAAGTGAATGACACATAAATCTATGACCCAAAAGGGAAAATGACTTAACACTTAGAACTGATATAATTAAGTCCAAAATAATTGACATCAAAATTTTGGTGAATAATTCTGTATTTAAAAATGTACAAAAATTTCATTTTGAATTAAATTTTGAGTTGTATTTTTTTCTTTGTTGAATTTTTATGCATGATATTTGGACAAAAATATTTTATTACTTTTATTTTTGTTATAGAGTACAATAACTTGAAATCCAAATGAATTTGGACTCAATTATCTCACTTATAGAGATTTTTAAAATCATCTAGACTTCTATCTTTATCTTTCATATGTCTTTTTGAATTATGTTCTTACCTTTATAAACAGATATATCTATGTATCAATATATCGAAATATAAATGTTAAAAAATCTTTTTTTCCCTCATGTTCTTGTTTCTCTATTATTGTTGTTGGTTTTCGACTACCGGGGTAGTCATTGGGCACGTCAACATAACCGATCGGATAAACCCATAAGGGTAGGCATTTCAGTTTTCGGTTCGATTTTTTTCGGGTTCAGTTTGATTTCGGTTTTCTCGATTTTGAAAAAATGAAACCATTCGGTTTCAAATTTTAGTCCGGTTTGGTTTCTATTCAATTTGAAATAGTTTGATTTTGGTTTGGTTCGATTTGAAGACTCAAACATTCCCAAGTTCTCTTGCACATATAACTATTTATTTATTATCACTAATAATTTAAATTTGAAAAAGCTAAACAACAAGTTCACAATACATATTTCAAATTTCTTATAAACTAAAATATGTCTAAACCGAACCGACATCTTCACCTGCGTCTGCCGTTCGATAGCAAAGTCACATACTCGTAGAGAAAATTTGGGAACAAAGAACAACTGTGAAAATTTGAGTCACGAAATTGAGGATTTAGTATATATATATTTGGGTAAATTTGTAAACATGAAAAAATTTAGGTATAGAAATATTATATATATAAATCATTTAGTTTTTCGGTTCGGTTTTTAATTGAACCGAACCAAAACCACTCGGTTTATAAAATTTAGAACCAATCGATTTTTAATAATAAACCAACACCCAACTGTTCGGTTCGGCTTGGTTAAGATAACCCAAACCGAAATGCCCACCCCTAAATAAACAAAAAGTAAATAATTGAGAAGGGAAAAATAAAGAGGGACAATATAATATTTTAAAGTTTTAACATGGAAATCAGAATGTTGAAAATCACGGACCTTTTTGAGCGGTGCCAAGTCGAAATCCATTCTATTTTAGGTAGTTTGGTACATGTACGTACAAGTGTATTTAATTTTTCTTTGGAGATATTAGATATCGATTGAGCTATCCCCTTTGCAGCTAGAAAGTGGCAGTCTTTCTCTCTTTTTAGGCAATAGTAGTTGTGAACCCTCTTGCTAGAGAGTAGATGTCTCCCCTTACTAGCTTAGAGAGTAGATGTCTAACCCTTTACGGTTTATAATGTGATCCTTTTGGGGTATTTATACAATAGAGATTCAATTTATTGAAGAAAGGAAAGAAAAAAGGTTAACAAATTTAACCTTTAGAAATATTCCTAAACGAATTTGTGATTTATTTTCTAAGTCGTGGAATTCTTTTCTTAATGATAGAGAAGAAAATCTCGTCCTCAAATCTAGAAAATCTTCAAGATATTGCTCGATCTTTTCGCTTCCGTGCTCGACGCCCTGTTAATCTCCTTGATTCCTGACCACCTGCTTCCCAAGGTAATATTTGTGTTTCTCTCGTTTTACTCTACTATATTTAGATTATCGTTTTATTCTATTATATTTAGATTGCCTTTTAGAACAAAAATGATAAATTAAATTATTAGAATGAGTTGTTATTTTTAATGTAAAAATGGTAGCTGAGCATTATTATTGCAGTGAGGTGTGAGGGTGCAAACCGATATTTAGCCATCACTCTCTCCAACTCCATCTATATATCTATCTATCTCAGTTTTATGACATTTTCTTACAAAATTTCGGCTGAAGCTGTTTGTTTCTCCAGTCAACACACAGACAAAAAAAACCGCCCATTCATCCTATTATATGCCGCCAGGCCTCTTCCTTTCTTTCAATCTGCATTTATCTCTTTCCACATTCATGCACTCCTTTAATATCTCCTCTCATCTGCTCACTAAATAATTAATGTCTTCACACTTTTATTCATATTTATCTCATCAATATAATCTATTACTTATTGAAAAACTATAAAAGGTAATATTATTGGTGCATTTATCGCTACTTGATATGTAACTATTGTGTTGGATTTTTTTTTCTTTTATTTGATTATTCTGTGAATTTTGTATTAAATCGTGATAGAGTTAACTAATCTATATATGAATAATTTATGAATAGGAACATCAGTTTATTTGATAGGCAATATAATGAATTTTAATTAACATCACTCAAAGTAGTCAATATTTAGTAAGGAAAACCATTATTTTTAAATAAATATAAGTAATGCTATACTTATTAACATCACATTTTTTTTTTTGCTCAAATAAAATAAGACATGTGATGAGAGTTTCATATCTTGAGTTATTATTTTTCATTTAAAAAATACCATAATGCATTAAATATACTTTTTAAAATTTGCGTAACCATAAAAAAAAAAAAAAAAGAAGAAAGAAATTGTTTTCATGAAAAAAGGGTAGCATGCATATATGAAAACCCCTTTGTTAGGATTATTCTGCTATAAGAATATTTATTGAATTCTATTGTCTCTATTACAAGACAAGACAGTATCTGTTCATAATTAACTTTCTCAACCTATTGAAGTACAAAGAGTCAAAAATCAATATCGCCTCCACTGAGGCTTGAACCCACAAATCCACAACCTCCCATATAAGGGAGGGATGGACTTGGTGCCACTGGACCACCAAGTCAATTTATAAAAAATTAATTAATATAGAAAAATTCATTACTATATAAAAATTATTTTTAAAAATTTTAAGTAATTTCAGAGAGTGAAAATAGCATATTTTAAAACATATGTGATTGCCTCTGTATAGAAAGTTGGATAAAATTGTCCACAAACTATTGAAAATTAACCCTACTAGAAGAGTTTCCTTTGAATGTAATAGTCAAAAGATTATTTTGATTCATATAAATAATTGTGTGTAATGTAAATATACCATAAAATTTGTGACTGAAACATAAACTTTTTTAAATAATAAAATATAGCAAATATGTAATTGGTGGAAAAAGTTGGCAAGACCGCCAAGACGTATCTAGACGACTTGACATCGGATAGAATGTTTAAATGCAATTCATTGACTATTGATGAAAAGATTTATAGAGGATCGCATTTATGTGCGAACTATTCGGCCAAAAGAGAAGTGAGAATGCATGTCATCTGTTTATATGTCTAGATCTAACGGGCCAGAAATACTTATTTAAACAAAAATACGGTGACATTTTCGTTCATAAATAATTGAACATTGAAGTGCAAGTAGCAGTTTCATATAATGAACCTAAGTGCAAGTAAATTGTATTACATGTTCAAGTAAAATGTACATTGAGCATCAATATTAAGTGCACCTAACGTTATAACAAGGTGCACGAATGTTAACAAGGTGAATTATTTGCATTTGTAAATGAAAAGAGATGCGTTTGTAAATGATTTTACTTGCACTTTTTACTTGTAAATGTGCATAAACTACTTGCACTTATTACACAATTAATTGCACTAAAAGTTCGAATTATTTACAAAAATGCCACCGCGTCATTTCTTTAAAATTACATATGATACGTTGGTCTGGACCTGTGAATGGTGTTCTTATTTCTCTCTTGGGCGAGGGTTCTTACCTAAGCTGGCTTATATATATATATATATAAAGAAAAAAAAAAGAAAAAGACAAAGTCCAAATCTAATTATTATACTAGTTCCACCAAAAAAGAAAAAAGAAAATTGTTTTAGTTTATATTTTATGTTATAGACTTACAGTGCATGTCCCTCTCACCTCTATATCTGTGTCGTCCATTCCCTTCATCATCATATCATTTGCAATGTTACATTCCCTCTATTAGGACCTGAGCTGAGCTGAGCTTCCCACAGAGTTTCTCTTCTCCTCCACACCCCCATACTACCAACTTATATTGTATCAATCGCTGTTAGCTACTTTCCCAAAGCTCTAAACCCTATAAACAAATTTCCCAAAAAAAAAAACACAAAAAAGAAGTCATCTTTCACGCTCACCAACGTAACGATAATGGATCAAAACTGGCTTGCCTTCTCTCTTTCCAACCCCCAAACGCCTCCCCCCAATCCCTCTCAACTCTCCTTCTTCCACTCCTTCAACTCCAACAGTATCTCTCTCTTTCTCTTTCGTTTTCTCCTTCTCTCTCTCTATATATAGATACATATATGGTTACATGCAGTAATATATATAATAATGATATTTTTTAGGTGCGGTGGTGAGAGGAGAGAAAAATGGAGGCGGGCCGAAGCTTGAGGATTTCTTGGGTGGATCGTCGGCCGGAGGTGCTGGCGGCGCGTGCTTAATCGCCGGAGAATCCGCTGCCGTCTCTGAGCCGGAATCTTATGATTCGGAGCTCAAGAGCATAGCGGCAAGTTTCCTGCGGGGTTTTACGGCCGACCAAAATGATTCACAGAAGCCGCAGCAGGCTGTGGCGGCGCCACCGCCTGATCCGCCGGCCAAGAAGGCGCCGGAGACTTTTGGCCAACGCACATCTATTTACAGAGGCGTAACCAGGTTATTAATTCCCTATATAATAAAATTATTATTATTTTAATACACTATAAGTTTCTGACTTATTTATAGTATATATTCAACAATTATGTAAACCAGATCGAGCCATGATTTTAACCATGTTTTATGGGTTAAAATTAAAACGGATTTTGCAAATAAGTCCTTTGATTTTATTGTTATTTGAATTTTAGGCATAGGTGGACCGGCAGGTATGAAGCGCATCTGTGGGATAATAGTTGCAGGAGGGAAGGGCAGAGTCGAAAGGGAAGGCAAGGTGCGTATTTTAAGGGGTTCGACACTTCCAGATGCTAAGATGCGCGTTTAATTATGATATTCCATTTTTTTTTTACTGATCATAGTTATTATTAGAAGTGAATAATGAGAAAATAATGATATATATGGGGCTAATATAGATTGTTTGTATGGCATGTACTGTACGTGTGGCGAATGATATGATTACGGCCTTGGACGATTATATTCAATCATGCCAATTTTCAGTTTATCTGGGTAAGTACTTAGCTTGTCGATCGATAAAAAACATTTTTTTTTTTTTTAGAATTAATATATTTTTTCGGTCCATAAAAAAAGTCGAGATCTAATTTGTATCTTTCTATTTTAAAATATTAATTTAATTTATGTATCTTAGCATTTTGCGGTGAATTGAATATGTGCTCATTCTATCATATAGCTTATTAGATTCTTCATTCTTTGGATTCTCATTTTCTGACTTTTTTTTGGGTTATAATTTGTGAACTTTAAAGTGCAAAATTTAAAGATAAAACGTAACACTGCTATGCACCATTAGCTTTCGCATTCTTCACCTTCACTTAAATTATTTTTATTACATTTTTAATAATATTTTTAAAAATAAAACTGCAGGTGGATATGATAAAGAAGATAAAGCTGCTAGGGCTTATGATCTTGCAGCGCTTAAGTATTGGGGTCCAACCACCACCACAAACTTTCCGGTATTAATTATTTAATTTCTACAAGAAATTTAAAAAAAAAAAACAATTATTATTATTATTATTATTGTTATTGTTATTATTATTATTCACAGTGAAATAATAGGAAATTATTCTAATATGATCTTTTTGGCATTTTGAAGGTATCAAACTATAAGAAGGAATTAGAGGAAATGAAGCACATGACAAGGCAGGAGTTTGTTGCCTCACTGAGAAGGTTAGAATTAGAGAATTAATTAATAAATTAATATTACATTAATTATATTTAAGAAAGATTGATGGTAAAAAATATACTAATTATGCATTACATGATATGATGCAGGAGAAGTAGTGGGTTTTCTAGAGGAGCTTCCATTTATAGAGGAGTCACAAGGTCCCTCTTTTAATTTGCTCTCATCTATTTTTTTCCCATTTCAAGTTATATATGCTTACTTTAATTTATTCAAGATATTATATATATAAAAGCAACTGAACTATTAGTTTAAATTTTTAGTTGAGTTTGAAACATATATTTTTTATTTAGTTTAGTATGAGAGCCTAGCTAAGAAATTTAAATTTTGTATTATGATAATTTGATTTAACATAAAATATGTTAAAACTGATTCAGGCATCATCAGCATGGTCGATGGCAAGCAAGAATTGGTAGAGTTGCTGGAAACAAAGATCTATACCTTGGAACTTTCAGTAAGTCAATCTACATTATATTATTGATACCTCATTTTAGGGTTTTAAACTCATTAAAACCAAACTTATTTCTATTTAAATATAATTTTACTTTTTTTTTATTAAATTAAAAAAAATAAAAGAGTAAAGCTGATAATGTAATTATTCATGTGGTTCAATTCATGCATAATTGAGGTGGGAACTGGGAAGACAGAAAGTGGCAGCAACTAGAAAACAAATAACTGAAAAATAAAATTAAAAAAATCAGAAAAAAAAAAAAAGAAAAAAGATGCACGTCTTTCCACACTACTGCCTTTCTACTATTTGTTGGCTTTGGCGGGGGATGCCCTAGAACCTGTGGGGGATCTAATCTACCTATCTTCAATTCTACTAATTAAATTAAATATATACATATATATATAAAGGAAAATTCTTATCCTAATATACTACATGTTCTTCACGTGGCTCTCTCTAAATGGTCTTTTCAGTGGTGACACTGTGACACTGTCCAAAACTATACCAATTTATTTTCTTTTTTGCTTCCTTTGTTTCCCCTTATTTATATTTAATTTCTGCCTTTAAACTTTGGTTCAATATTTGGGACCATAGTGGCAGTATAACAAAATAATATAAAGTTGTACATTCATAATTGTAACATTTTGTGTAGTGGTAACTGGTAAGCGTTTGATCCTAACATATTTAATCTAATGGTGACTATATATGTTATTGAACAGGTACCCAAGAAGAAGCCGCGGAGGCCTATGATATAGCCGCGATCAAATTCAGAGGTCTAAACGCCGTGACCAATTTCGACATTAGCCGCTACGACGTGAAAACCATTGGCAATAGCAATCTCCCAATCGGAGGGCTGAGTAACAAGCCCAAAACCTCCTCGGAATCCGACGCTAAAATCTCCGACGACCGGGACCAAACCTCGGCTTCCTCGTCGGTCTCATTCACGCCCCTACCACCACCGGCCCCCGCGTTCGCATTGCCGATCAAGCAAGACTCCAATGACTTTTGGTCCATGTTAGGGTGCCACAACAACAATAATACCAAAAACCCTTGTCCTAGTGCGGGTGTCAATTTCCCGGGCCCCCCAAGCAGTACAAGTATACAAGCACAGAGTACATATATCCAAGCGCAGAGTACACCCCTTTTCGGCATGGAAATCCCCTCCAGTTCCCACATCAACCAAGCCAACCACAACTTCTCTGGCATGAATTTTCACCACCACACCAACACCGCCAGCCTATCCTCGGCTCCTACCGCCGAAACTCGAAGCGGTTGGGGGACTATTCCGTCGTCTCTGAGCGCATTCCAAGCGGCGAAGAGCGACCTATCGGCATTCCAGACCCCAATTTTCAGCATGGAATGATAGGGTTTAGTAATGATGGTTTTGGCTTTGAGTTGGGATATCACGTGGAATGGGGGGAATGAAGGTTTAATAATTAGGGTTTAAGTGGATTGGTCAAAAAGAGGGGTTTATGCATGGCGAGAAAAGGGACTCATCGCAATCATTTCACGGCAACAAGAAGATCAGAGATCGAGATGGCAGCTGCGTTTGCTACACAAATTCACTACTAACTTCAGTCGTTTGTTGCACTTTTTACTGTGTTTTCTTTTTGGGTTTTTGCTTTCTGCTTTGCTTTACTGACATGATTATGAAGGGTAGGGTATATTCCGAACGAAAGAAAGCCACTTTGTAAATTTCCCCACCTTTTTCTTTCTGTTTCAAACATATATAATGGAGCCCTTTTCAGCATGTTTGCTTCCAATAAGGCTCATCTATCTATCCCTCTTTTTTGGTGTTCAATTCGAATTCAATAGTTAGCATGAGTTTTTCTATTTCTCGTATCAATTTCACATTCTCTGTTAATGGTTACTTACCAGTCAACAACTATAAGCATACACTGCATTTATAATCATTTTGTCTTATTTACTATTCATGGTTAAAGGGAATTTTTTGGCAAAAAAATTTGTGTAATACCATTATCTCACGGATCCTTGCTCATGAGATAAATCAGTTCAAGATAAAAATGTAATACTTACTAGAATATATAATACTAATTAAGAATAAAGTGTTTATTATTTTATATGAGAAATTATAATACTTTTGACAAAAAAATGTAATACTTTTACATTTTGATTTAAAAGTATTATATTTTTTCAGAGTATTACACTTTTTTTTTTGTATACGTAATAAACTCAATATTTCTTATTAATATTACATTTTTCAGTATACGTATTAGATTTCAATATTGATCTAACATGTCTCATGTATCCTTATCTGTGAGACAATTTCACACAAGTGTAACCTCTTTTTTTTTAGTATTTTCTTATTTTATATATATATATATATATATATATATATATATATATATATATATATATATATATATATATATATATATATATATATATATATATATATATATAGAAACTTTTGTGACTATTTTGTGGTACACATATATGTGTGGTTCACTTCTGAATTGGGTCGGGTCAAGGTAAATTTTCACCTTTCGTAGTAAGATGAAAAAAATGATACATTGTACGCTCAAAATGGGTCACAGTTAAATGAAAAATTGATTCTCAAATGAACCTATATGAGAAAAGTCAAGCCAAGCACCTTGTGCTCAATTGGCATGTAGTGGCCACCCTTAGATGGGAGGTCATGAGTTCGAGTCTCAGTGGAGGAGATCTCGAAATTGACTCTTTGTGCTACTACAATGTAATAGGGTCAGTTGTATTCAAAAAAAAAAAAAAAAAAAAAAAAGAAAAGTCAAAATTCTGAATGGACCAAATTGATTCTCAAATTAATTGTAAATTAATTTTATAACTGTTGCTATTGTTTTTATAATAAGTATGGCCGTGTCAAATATTATAATCTGATTATTAAATTGGACTTATGTGCCATTCATGAGTGGTATTTAATTTTAATCCCCTATATAAACAACTAGGTGTGGGCAGATTTTTGGTGGCTGGATTTTGAACTGATAAAAATTTGTTGATTTCCTTCTCATCTCTCCTCGAAAATCATTTTGTTCTTGAAAATTTATGTCCACACTTCCATAAAACATCGAAGTGCCTACCTTTGGTTCTTGTTCGGCGGACCATTGTTTGAGTACGGTGCTCAAACTTAAAGTCGTGATCCATTTTAATTATCCTAAGAGACTGACGTTACAAAACTCCTAGCACCCTTGAGAGGTAGCGAATCGGTTTTAAAGAAAGTGTATATTACACACGACTCAAATATTTCCTTGGCCTTGTTCCATTTGGTTAGACCTCATGTTCGAAAATCCTTTCTTTGTATTTATTTATATTAGATAAATAAACTCTTGGTTATATACCCAAGTTGTTTTGGTTGGGATTAATTTCTGAAAATTTAATTCCTTTGTGCTAGTTTCGTACTAGTTTTTGTTGGGATTATTTTTTTGTAAAATAAATCTCTATTTTCATTTATATATATATAGGGGCGTGCTCAGGTGAGAACACTCACCCATGAGAGAAATAAGAACAATTCATAGCCGTCCACGTGTCCAGATCAACGAATCATATGTAATTTTAAAGAAACGACGCGGTGACATTTTTGTAAGTAACTCGAACTTTGGTGCAATTAATTGTGTTATAAGTGTAAGTAGTTGGTGTACATTTGCAAGTAAAAAGTGCAAGTAAAATCACTTACAAGTACACCTATTTTTTACTTACAAGTGCATGTAATTTACCTTGTTAACATTCGGGCACCTAATTATAACGTTAGGTGCAACTAGTTATAACGTTAATTATGTGCACTTAGTATTGATGCTCAGTGTACATTTTACTTGCACATGTAACACATTTTACTTGCACTTGTAATACAATTTACTTGCACTTAGGTTTACAGTTTATTATATTAAGTTGCTACTTGCACTTGTAATACATTTTACTTGTACTACAATGTTCAATTATTTACAATATAGTATATTGACTTATTCACTACCTGAACACGATCCCCTCTCTCTCTCTCTCTCTCTCTCTATATATATATATATATATATATATATATATATATATATATATATATATATATATATTATCGACTTATTCACCACCTACAAGTTCTAAATTTAATATTAAAAAAAATAAATCTTACACATAAAATTGAATGAAAAGAGTAATTTTTATCTCTTTCAATCTATTTAATTAACTCAAACACAGATTATGCCATAAGTTTCAACTTTAATTCCACCGCACTAGTTCATATTTTATTATTTGCATTTATGTATATACTTCTCTTCTTCTTTAATGCTGGAATGATGCTACATGAGCATGGACCTACACGTTGCATGTCACGTTACACTGCAACTAATTTAATTTCACATTTAGGGTGTGTTTGGAAACCCGGAAAATGATTTTTGGAAATCATTTTCCGGGTTTTTGGTGTTTGGAAAGAAGGGGGAAAATAGAGTCAATGGAAATGAACTTCTTGATCAATGGAAAATAAGCCTAATTTTATGAAAAATGACTTCCCCTTTTTTTGGGGGGAAGTCATTTTCCAAATTAAAGTTTGCTTTTTCCTTCTCCTTTGCTTCTTCCATCTCCTTAGGCCTCCTAAATGCTTTAACTTCTTCATCTTCATCCCATCTTCTTGACATCTTCAACTTTTTCTTTTTGTTTTTAAGTAATAATTTATTTTTTTTTATTATGAGATAGATATTATGAGTTTTATTTTTTTTATTTGACATCTGAAACCAGTCAGCCACTTTTATTTTTTATTTTTATTTTTAATTTTTTTATGAGATAGATACTATTTTGTTGTGATTATTTTATTTTTTTGGATTGTATATTTGTTATAAATGTTGTTACATTTAAACAAATTAATTAAAATATTCAATTATATAATTCTGTTCATTTTCCTACTCATTTTCTGGAAAATGAGCCAAACACACCAACACAGTTTTCTGTTCTGCAGCCAAACACAAGAAAAGAAAATATTTTCTGAAAAATGACTCATTTTCCAGAAATCATTTTCCAGAAACCATTTTCCTGCTTTCCAAACACACCCTTATTGTCATATAACTAATATAGCTAATAAGCTAATATAGTTTTGTCATGCAAACCAAATAATAAAAAAAATTCTTAGGTTGACCCGGCACACATCAAAAGATAATAATAATAATAATAATAATAATAATAATAATAATAATAATAATAATAATAGTTCTAATTTGTCGGGACGGCTCCACCATAAACCGGGTATAGATGTATAGAACGGGGGTTAGGAAAATAGTAGTATTATTACTCAGGGCGCTAGGCCTAAAAAAGTGCACAAAAGTTCGAGATACTGGCCCAAAAGTCCGAGATACTGGCCTAAATAAAACAATAATAGTATTATTACTTGGAACGCTAGGCCGTCTCACGGATCTCACTGCACACACGTTACGTTTTTACAAAGATATGAACTTTATATGCTTGAGCAAAGAAAATTGATGAGGTCCAAAGCTTTAATATTCATATGTACTGAGTTTTGAATGGATTAAGGTGTTGTGCTGAAGTTCAGAAAATTGCGTCTATCATTCTGTTAGTGAAATTCTACATTGATTTAGTGACTGTTAGTCTGCTACATAAGTAATAAATATGAAATAAAAATTTTTAAAAATCATATTTGATAATATGTATAATATTATTTCAAAATTTTGTAGATCAATATTAAAACTAAAAAATATGGAGTAACAAATAATATAATTAAATAAATTTCAGCTAATACTCCTAATAGCAACAAAAAAATCAATCAATCAATCCATACTATTAATAAAAAAAATATCCTCAGTTTTAACTTCCCGCCCAAAACAGACCTATAATATTTTGGTGTGCGTAATATTGTAAAATATGGTAATACAATTCCTATCACTAATACAATTGTAAATTTAAATAGAATTCCTAATAAAATATATTCTTCCCTACGTTCCTATTCGTAATACAATTCCATACTAGAATTACTAATGGTAATAATTCAGTATATATATTTCTCTGCAATGCAATCCATACTATTAATAAAAAAAAATATCCTCAGTTTTAACTTCCCGCCCAAAACAGACCTATAATATTTTGGTGTGCGTAATATTGTAAAATATGGTAATACAATTCCTATCCCTAATACAATTTTAAATTAAAATAGAATTCCTAAAAAAATATATTTTTCCCTACGTTCCTATTCGTAATACAATTTTCGACTAGAATTACTAATGGTAATAATTCATTATATATATTTCTCTGCAATGCAATCTATACTATTAATAAAAACAATATACTCAGTTTTAACTTCCCGCCCAAAACAGACCTATAATATTATGGTTTGCGTAATATTGTAAAATATGGTAATACAATTCTTATCCCTAATACAATTGTAAGTTAAAATAGAATTCCTAATAAAATATATTTAATAAAAAAAAATATACTCAGTTTTAACTTCCCGCCCAAAACAGACCTATAATATTTTGGTGTGCGTAATATTGTAAAATATGGTAATACAATTCCTATCCCTAATACAATTTTAAATTAAAATAGAATTCCTAATAAAATATATTCTTCCCTACGTTTCTATTCGTAATACAATTCTCGACTAGAATTACTAATGGTAGTAATTCAGTATATATATTTCTCTGCAATGCAATCTATACGTACTATTAATAAAAATAATATTCTCAATTTTAAAAACTTCCCGCCCAAAACAAGCCTATAATATTATGGTTTGCGTAATATTGTAAAATATGGTAATACAATTCTTATTCCTAATACAATTGTAAGTTAAAATAGAATTCCTAATAAAATATATTTAATAAAAAAAATATACTCAGTTTTAACTTCCCGCCCAAAACAGACCTATAATATTTTGGTGTGCGTAATATTGTAAAATATGGTAATACAATTCCTATCCCTAATACAATTTTAAATTAAAATAGAATTCCTAATAAAATATATTTTTCCCTACGTTCCTATTCGTAATACAATTCTAGACTAGAATTACTAATGGTAGTAATTCAGTATATATATTTCTCTGCAATGCAATCTATACTATTAATAAAAATAATATTCTCAGTTTTAACTTCCCGCCCAAAACAGACCTACAATATTATGGTTTGCGTAATATTGTAAAATATGGTAATACAATTCTTATCCCTAATACAATTGTAAGTTAAAATAGAATTCCTAATCAAATATATTTAATAAAAAAAAATATCCTCAGTTTTAACTTCCCGCCCAAAACAGACCTATAATATTTTGGTCTGCGTAATATTCTAAAATATGGTAATACAATTCCTATCCCTAATACAATTTTAAATTAAAATAGAATTTCTAATAAAATATATTCTTCCTTACGTTTCTATTCGTAATACAATTCTAGACTAGAATTACTAATGTTAATAATTCAGTATATATATTTCTCTGCAATGCAATCTATACTATTAATAAAAACAATATCCTCAGTTTTAGCTTCCCGCCCAAAACAGACCTATAATATTTTGGTATGCGTAATATTGTAAAATATGGTAATACAATTCCTATCTCTAATACAATGGTAAGTTAAAATAGAATTCCTAATAAAATATATTTTTCCCTACGTCCTTATTCGTAATACAATTATAAACTAGAATTACTAATGGTAATAATTCAGTATATATATTTTCTCAGCAATGCAATCTATACTATTAATAAAAACAATATCCTCAGTTTTAGCTTCCCGCCCAAAACAGACCTATAATATTTTGGTGTGCGTAATATTGTAAAATATGGTAATACAATTCCTATCCCTAATACAATTTCAAGTTAAAATAGAATTCCTAATAAAATATATATTTTTCCCTAGGTTCCTATTCGTAATACAATTCTAAACTAGAATTACTAATGGTAATAATTCAGTATATATATTTCTCTGCAATGCAATCCATACTATTAATAAAAAAAATATTCTTCAGTTTTAACTTCCCGCCCAAAACAGACCTATAATATTTTGGTGTGCGTAATATTGTAAAATATGGTAATACAATTCCTATCCCTAATACAATTTTAAATTAAAATAGAATTCCTAATAAAATATATTTTTCCCTACGTTTCTATTCGTAATACAATTCTCGACTAGAATTACTAATGGTAGTAATTCCGTATATATATTTCTCTGCAATGCAATCTATACGTACTATTAATAAAAATAATATTCTCAATTTTAAAAACTTCCCGCCCAAAACAAGCCTATAATATTATGGTTTGCGTAATATTGTAAAATATGGTAATACAATTCCTATCCCTAATACAATTGTAAATTAAAATAGAATTCCTAATAAAATATTTTCTTCCCTACGTTCCTATTCGTAATACAATTTAAGACTAGAATTACTAATGGTAATAATTCAATATATATATTTCTCTGCAATGCAATCTATACTATTAATGAAAACAATATCCTCAGTTTTAACTTCCCCGCCCAAAACAGACCTATAATATTATGGTTTGCGTAATATTGTAAAATATGGTAATAATACAATTTCTATCCCTAATACAATTGTAAATTAAAATAGAGTTCCTAATAAAATATATAGTCTTCTCTACGTTCCTATTCGTAATATAATTCTCGACTAGAATTACTAATGGTAATAATTCAGTATATATATTTCTCTGCAATGCAATCTATACTATTAATTAAAACAATATACTCACTTTTAACTTCCCGCCCAAAACAGACCTATAATATTTTGGTGTGCGTAATATTGTAAAATATGGTAATACAATTCCTATCCCTAATACAATTTTAAATTAAAATAGAATTCCTAATAAAATATATTTTTCCCTACGTTTCTATTCGTAATACAATTCTCGACTAGAATTACTAATGGTAGTAATTCAGTATATATATTTCTCTGCAATGCAATCTATACGTACTATTAATAAAAATAATATTCTCAATTTTAACTTCCCGCCCAAAACAAGCCTATAATATTATGGTTTGCGTAATATTGTAAAATATGGTAATACAATTCCTATCCCAAATACAATTGTAAGTTAAAATAGAATTCCTAATAAAATATATATTCTTCCATACGTTCATATTCGTAATACAATTCTAGACTAGAATTACTAATGGTAATAATTCAGTATATATATTTCTCTGCAATGCAATCCATACTATTAATAAAAAAAATATCCTCAGTTTTAACTTCCCGCCCAAAACAGACCTATAATATTTTGATGTGCGTAATATTGTAAAATATGGTAATACAATTCCTATCCCTAATACAATTGTAAATTAAAATAGAATTCCTAATAAAATATATTCTTCCCTACGTTCCTATTCGTAATACAATTCTAGACTAGAATTACTAATGGTAATAATTCAGTATATATATATTTCTCTGCAATGCAATCTATACTATTAATAAAAACAATATCCTCAGTTTTAACTTCCCGCCCAAAACAGACCTATAATATTTGGTGTGCGTAATATTGTAAAATATGGTAATACAATTCCTATCCCTAATACAATTGTAAATTCAAATAGAATTCCTAATAAAATATATTCTTTCTACGTTCCTATTCGTAATATCAATTCTAGACTAGAATTACTAATGGTAATAATTCAGTATTTATATTTCCAGTAAAATGCCATTTTATGCTAATTTTTTTCCAACAGTTATTTGTCCAGAGAATATCAACGTGTTGAAGGAAGAAGATGATATATAGTGAAGGGCAATATCATCTTCACTATATATCATCTTCTTCCTTCAACACAACGCTCTACGGTCAACCAACAATTACTCAACTGATTATCTCATTACTCTCATGTAATTTTTTCTCTAATATAGTTATACTTACTGAATATCAAAATATAAGTGCACCTCAAGATCTTGCAATAACTAACCGACAAGTAATTAAATTAATGAATATGATGCAATAATGTAAATTATCTACCTATTGCATTTATACACTTATTTTAGAACACTGAATTTTTGTGATATTTGTTGCATGTAAGGAAGACTCATACTATAATTGCATTTATACATTTATTCATACTCATATTCGATGTTATAATTTATATAATTGTATATCGATTCAAATATTTCTTAAAATATTATAACAAATTAATTCCGTGCAACGCACGGGTGAAAATACTAGTTGAATCTAATACTACGTAACAATTAATTACAAATTAATATTTCTTTATGTGATTCTACTGAGTAGATATTATAGATATTAGGTGTTATAAGTCGAGACAAAAATAAACACTCCGTAAACAAATAATAAATAAATGAAAGAAAAGTACGAAACTTCTGTTGATTGGAACTGTGAATTAAAATGTTGCCAATACAAGTGATGGGTCCATTGTTGGTGGCTAATGAGACAATATATAATACTAATGTTTTCCCTATTCTAGTGCTTTTTTGGATCGACATTTTAAATCCACATACTCATGGGAATGGAAATTCAAATATATATGAATTTGGACTAGGATCATATTTCAAAAAATGTAACAAAATGTCACATTACTCGGTAAATAAAAATAGAATTTATTATTATATATAGCACAAGTAAAATTGATAGTGTTAGAATTTTTACCTTTGACATGAAATTTCATATTACTGAATAAAGTTTCAATATTTAAAAATTATATTAAATTTTTTACTAAATAAAATAATCAAGTTAACAAAATTTATAAAACTACTAAAAAAATCAATGGGGTAGCTCAAGTGACAAGTGAGCTCTCTTTGTGCGGAAGAATTTTGGGAGAACCTGGGTTTGATTCTCACAAGCGATGATTCCCCCGGATGAAGACCCCGTGAATTTACCAAAAAATAATGAAAATTTTATTTGACTACTAAATAGTAGACATACAAGATTTTAAGAAAAGCTTTGATATCAATTTACTACCTTATCTAAAAAGAAAATAAACTTAGAGAGGGGTGAGTAAAGACAATTTTAAAAGAAATCATCTCTATTTTAATTTTCTCCTTTTAACTATTTAATATAATTAAAATTTCTAATGTATTTTTATTTTTGATAAGAGACACACAAAAAATTATAGTAAAAAATGTTCATAAATTTTAAAGTACAACATTAATTCATCATAAAGTGTGGCTTGTCTTGTATCTCCCGTGAATGATGAGTGGTTTCTTTATACCTTTCGGCGCTCATTACCCCTCACCCAGCCACTGTGCTTTCTCCTTTGACCATGGATTTTGTGTTGACCAAGGTTTTAAAAAAAAAACTAAAAAATTTATCACAAGTTTTTCAATCAAAGTACATATTCCACGCATTTAATTATGTTTATACCAGGTAATACTTTGGCTTCTCAACTAGGACAATACAAATTCCCCAATTATCTATTTTGCAAATGTTGATGCCTGTTTATAACTAGGAGAATACAAATTCACTTCTGAAAATGAATGTATCACTCCCCAATTATCTATTTTACAAATGTGAAATGTTGATGCCCAGGATTGAATTGGAGACCTTCAGTGTGTAAGACGGACGTGATAACCACTACACCACACCAACCAATTGAGAATAATAAGCTCTGAAATGGAGAAAGAAAGCGAAAGGTGAACCCCAACCAAGACGATTAACTGAAACGTGTTGGTGAGTAAGGAAGTGTGTAAGACGGACGTGATAACCACTACACCACACCAACCAATTGAGAATAATAAGGAAGTGTGTAAGACGGACGTGATAACCACTACACCACACCAACCAATTGAGAATAATAAGCTCTGAAATAGAGAAAGAAAGCGAAAGGTGAACCCCAACCAAGACGATTAACTGAACGTGTTAGTGAGTAAGGGACTCTGCAAAAGACAAAATGTTGATGCCCAAGATCGAACTGGGGACCTTCAGTGTGTAAGACTGACGTGATAACCACTACACCACACCAACTTGTTGGGAAAAAAAAATCTCTGAAAACTAAATAAGAAAGGTAGCGGCGAAACCGGATTCATGGGCCACATGATGCTGATGGAGTGCTTGTCACGGATGAGAACAAAATGTGGTGTATCATGATTGAGTATTTTGAGAGCCTCTTCACGGCTACAGAGGGAGATATGCGAGATGGTAATAAGAATCAAATACTTGGTAACGATAATGGTTTAAGTTAAATGAATCACTTTGTTTGATAGTAATTAACGAATTGTAATTAAAATAAATAAATCATATAGAACGAGGAATCAAGCGTTGCAATAAGACAATAACAAAGGTAATTAATATCATATCCCGGCCGTTTGTCAAAAGAAAGAAGAAATCAAGTGCTAGGAGGGGGAGGAAATGAAATTAGACAATGAAGCTAAATTATTTACGGAGTGTAACGTTTTTCACTTATTATTATTATAACATTAGGATAAAGTATGATAATATTAAGAGTTTGTTATTATGTGGTGCAATACTAATACATTAATAACTAGACTTCAACGTTCTGCATGCGAATATATATGGTGGCCCATAAACGTGCTAGGGAAGCTGTATTCTCGGCTGAACGTAGGGAATGGAGGTAGGATCCTCCATCTTTCCTTATGAATGTACTTTTTAACGATCCGAATTAATGAAAGTTTGCTTTGTTTTCAAAAAAAAAATTAATAACTAGACTTCATTTATAATTAAAAGTCCAGTTAGGGTTTAAGAGGCCGGCCTAATGATATACAACTATACTACAATAATAATTCGTTCGTAGTTATTTAAGGTCACCCGTCATCTCCCTGCTCATTACATTACATTCCTCATACACCGCAATGATGGCTGGAGTACTAAATTTGCTTGTTTATTATAGACATGTTTGATGGAAATAATATCATATTACAAATTTGCTTACTCGAAATATGAAGTAATGATATGATGTACGACACAATCAAAAGAATGCGAATGTTGAATAACTTAAAGACCCATCACAAATTCAATCAACAATTCATATATTAATATCAATATCCCATATAGGATTACTTAGAACTTTTAATTCAAAAATAAAACAACAAAATAAGATATATTGTGATAAACCTAAAAGGAGAAGACACTTATTCAAAGTACAGCTTTATAGGTAATGAGTAGGTTTGACGACTACACTTGACACTGGAAAGCTAAGGTTAGTAGTAGAGGATATTTAATGATGATGTTTTCTTGCTGGATCGAACCTATGAATCTATTTTTGAATCTTTGCTATTTGAGGTTTTGATTTTGAGTATGTAATACAGAGTATATAAAGTATAAATGTGTAGTTTAATTATTAGTTTATATATTTAATTGACACAAATTATATTTGATTTTTAATTTGATATTAAAATTAGACGTATGTTTTTTTTTTTGAATATAACTGACCCTATTACATTGTAGTATCTGTTCATTTATACTTTTCTCAACCTGTTGAAGCACAAAGAGTCAATTTCGATATCTCCTCCACTGAGGCTCGAACTCATGACCTTTCATTTGAGGGAGGCCACTACGTATGTTAGAAGGATTATGTATGGATTACACATTTACATAGTGTAATATTTTTCTTGTATATTGGAGAAAGAGGGCAGGAGAGGGCGCACGTGCGAGTTGCATTTACTGTTTTTGACTGCCTGTCTGCCTCCAATCTTCCAGTGAATAGTTAGAATGATTGCAATGTTTGGGAAGAAATAGTTAGAATGATTGCATTTAGAAGAAAGTTTTTTTTGAAAGGGCATTTAGAAGAAAGTTAATTAATTCTCAAAGAACTTGTGATCAAGTGGCATCTGGTGTCCCGATTAACACTCTTACATAGATGATGGGAGTGGGTTCGAGCCTCAGTGGAGACAATTGTTGACTTGTGGTGTTTCAGTAGGTTGAGAAAGTACCTATGAACAGATACTACATTGTCACAGAGTTAGTAGTACTAAAAAAAACAAAAAAAAAAAAAAAAAGTTAATTGGTCAAGGACAGATAAGACTCTTATATATTGCGATAACATATATCATCCCATCCCATAATTATATATGATTTTGCTTAACTGCTTCATTATTATCATTATGTGGGAACAAACAAAACCCATTACACGGTTTTTTTTTTTTTTTTTAAATCGTTTTTAAGGTGATGTCTAATAATATATGCCATAATGTGAAATCTATTTATTGTATGTATAGGTCCATTGTATATATAGGCTATGTTTGGCAAACTTAGCTGAAAAGTAGCTGAAAGCTGAAAAGCTATAAGCTCGAAGCTGAAATCTGAAGAGCTGTTATGCTTAAAAGTGTTTGGTAAAATTAGCTTTTTGATAAACTGATAAATATAAAAAGACTAAAAAGGGCATCTTCATATAATTTAAATAGTTTTAAATTTAAATAGGTTTGTTTATATATATATTAAAATATAAAATAGTGAAATCAATATATTTTAATAAAATATAAAGTAAGAACATATATTTGAAAACATACAAAGTAAAATAAAATGTTTATAATTCATAAGATTATTTCATACAAAAATTAATGTTCAAACACAAATGTCAAATTGAAATTACAACAAGAGAAAAAGTCGAAAAGGTTTTAATTGGGAAGGGTAAAGGATGTCATTTCTTTAAAATAATAAGGTTAAAGATGGAAAAAAAAGTTAGGAAGCTACTAGCTTATTTTGAAACGCTACCTAAAGTAGCGTTCAAAAATAAGCTCTTATTTTAAGCTACTAGCTTATCTTAGGAACATTACCAAACAGAACTTATATCTTATTAGTAGCTTAAAATAAGCTATAAGCTCCTAAATAAGCTCTGCCAAACAGAGTCATATAGGCTATGTTTGGCAAACCGAGCTGAAAAAGTAGCTGAAAGCTGAAAAGTAGCTGAAAACTGAAAAGCTATAAGCTCGAAGCTGAAATCTGAAGAGCTGTTATGCTTAAAAGTGTTTGGTAAAATTAGCTTTTTGATAAGCTGATAAATGTAAAAAGACTAAAAAGGGCATCTTCATACAATTTAAATAATTTTAAATTTAAATAAGTTTGTTTATATATTAAAATATAAAATAATGAAATCAATGTAGTTAAATAAAATATAAAGTAAGAACATATATTTGAAAATATATAAAGTAAAAAAAATATTTATAATTCATAAGATCAGTTCATACAAAAATTAATGTTCAAACATAAATATTAAACTGAAATTACAATCAAACATAATGAAAAAAAAATGTCAAAAGGGTTTTAATTGAAATGGGTAAAGGATGTCATTTATTTAAAATAATAAGGATAAAGATGGAAAAAAGTTAAAAAGCTACTAGCTTATTTTGAAAAGCTACCCCAAGTAGCGTTTCAAAATAAGCTCTTATTTTAAGCTACTAGCTTATTTTGAAAACATGACCAAACAGAGCTTATAGCTTATTAGTAGCTTAAAATAAGCTATAAGCTCCTAAATAAGCTCTGCCAAACAGAGCCATAGTTAACTTATAAATATTAAATTTACATAAATTCAATTAAAAGATGAGTTAGCTTAGATGGTAACATGTTTAGATTTTTTTTAAATGGTAGGGATTCAAATCCTACAGCATGAATTTATAGTGAGATTAATGTGAATTTTTTATTTGTAACGTTGTCTTTTTTAATCTCATTTTTAATATTAATAATGATGTAGGGATTTATAATATGTTTTCTATTCAAAATATTTTATCTAATTAATTATATTTCATATTTTGTGTAACATTGTGTTTTTTCTCGTTTATAATATTAATAATAGTGATACTGATATGAGTGTTTTATTATAATATGTTTTCTATTCAAATTATTTTATCTAATTAATTATATTTCATATTTTGTTTTTAATAATTTTTATCTCATTTTAATGTATTTTAATTTTTCATCCTAATTAGCAATATTTATGACCTGACTTTTAAGTATTTTTTTTTAATATCTCATTGATCTTTAAACTTTCACCCCCACGTATGAAGATTTTTGGATCCGGCCTGGTTGCAATATCTAAGAGCTAATAGGAACCATTTGTAAAACAGATCCTATGATTAATTGTCTTGAAAAAATTCCCACAAAAAGAAAAAATTGTCTTGAAAAAGGTTTACAAATATTATGTGTGGGGCATAAATTAATTTTCGACTATTGCATATTTTTACAAAAATTATTGAGTTTAAAATTGATTAAATTTAGTCATTAACTACTAAATATGTGTTATTTCTAGCGAGAGAAAGAAACTCAATTTGGGAGAGAAAGAAAGAAATGAATCAATAAATCAATTAAACCATGTTTAGCCCATTATAGTAACTCAATTTGGGCTGTCCTTCAAAATTTTTAATATGGGCCCTGCCCTGTATGAGTGTATCAAAGTAGCCTAGCAAAACATGCCAATGAAATTATAAATTTTATAATTCTTAATTAAAAATTTATTATTAGAAGTATTTATCTTTACTGTTGACAAATATGATTATTTATCAATATTAATTAGTATATTTAAATATATTTTGGATAATATTAATATTATCTAATTTGTTAATTAGATAATATCAAAAGAGTTTGAACTTATCAAAACTCTTTTATCCTACAGCTATAAATATGAACTTTTATTTCTATGTAATCATCTTGGGAAAATCATAATAAAAGCCGTTGTATCTTGAATGTTAGAGCCCAAGTTCCTCCATGCCAATCATATTGCTCTAAACCCATTAAAGATCAAGTCATTTGAACCCGGAGGCCCTTCAACCCTTTAATGGAGTGTTTAGGCATCCAATTGAAAAATCAAAAGACCAATATATCCAGAGATATTGTACCTACACCCATATTGATACTTAACATGTAACTAGAATTTTGAATTCCATATATATATATATATATATATATATATATATATATATATATATATATATATATATATATATATATATATATATATATATATATATATATATATATATATATATATATATATATTCAAAATTTCTTTGTTCACACTTACAATTAGGCATTGTAATGTCTTTTTACATAACTAGAATTTGGTTATTTACACGTTGAGTCAATATATTAATTTCTTTGGTATGAAAAAATCAATATGGCTAGCACTTTGCTCCTTAATTGGGTCGGCCTGGTGTGAATAGGGATTTGCCTGAATATGGTACGGCTTAGCCTCCTACAGTTAGTTAGGGCCCTGCTCAGGACACCTCATGGTCTAACAAATATATATATATATATATATATATATATATATATATATATATATATATATATATATATATATATATATATATATATATATATTAATTTCTATTTTTTAAAAGTATATATGATATAATGGGAGCTTTTACCACCATATATATTACTTTTTTGTAAAAAAATGAAATTTGAGGGATTTTAGTGGCATGCTATATATGGAGGTGGGATGGCGCAATTGCCCTTAACTTTTATCTTTCAGTAATTATTATTATTATTATTATTATTATTATTATTAAGAAACATTATATTCGTACTCACTTCATAGCTAGAGTTTTAAAAAGTATAATTAGAATTTTGATATTTAAATTTTGATGTATATGTTTTAAAATTTATTATTTAAATTAAACCAATGGAGATAATTCTCTAATGATTTTGAATAAAAAAAAAAGGATTTCCTTTAGTAGTTGGTAGGAAATTAAATTTTGGTAGAATGAAATTTGTCGCTAAAGTTCTAGTTAATTCCATGTTCTACAATGGTGTAAAATATTTTATAAGTTAGTATTTTTTAAAATTAATTATTATGTTATGTATATGCATATGAATGGGTATATATGAATCCGATTGGTTATGCTTTAGAGGATATATTGGAAGAATTGGAGGCTATGATAGCGTTGGTTAAGGTAATCCAACCATATATACTTAACTTAAGACACTTGACTACTTTTGTTGCTATTTTTTCTTCTTTAATGTAACTACACCCAAGTCAAATAACTAATAATGATCAAATTAAATAAATTAAAATTGACTGATAAGCTAACTATATCTTCGCACACCAACCATAAAACTCATACAATTGTCTTTCATATTTTCATGGAAATAATATTTTAATTTTATTTGGACTCATTTATTGGGCTTCTTACAACAAGTCTTGACCCAAGCGAAATTCATATTGCCATTGCGGATATAAGAATAATAGTCATATTGGGTTATGTTTGATTAGACCCATGACTTTATCACTAAGCCTGTTAACAACTTAACATCTATTATTATATTATACCATGTACCAGGGTTAATCTTACATTATTGATCCAAGTGTAAAAATTATGCGTCTACAATGTTGTCATGACATATTAATATATTATGATCATCATGATCAAATTAAAGTATGTAAAGATGATCATATAAAAATGTTGTCATGACATATTAATATATTATTGCTCCTGCCAAATCTGCTATCCTAGCTTGTTAACAAACAAAGATGTGGTACGATCAACTATGGGCAATCTAAGTTGATTTGTCTAATTATGATATTTTGTCAGTTAGAATTACAGGGCAAACGTTACTCAAAATGCACATTCATATAAGAACTGTGGACTTTACTGTAAATCAAAAGTGTGGGCTATGTTCGGTTGAGTGATTAGTTAGTTATATAGGAAGGAAAGTGAGTTAAGTATTAAAAATAAATACCCCATACATACATACCGTTGATGATTCCTTTATTATGAACTCTGCCACTCTATATATAGTCCATATATACCGAAATGAACATTAGAAGTGGTAACTATGAAATCAGATTGAGACAAGGGGATGAACACAAAACAGCTTTCATAACACATCATAATATGACCTTACCAGTGCCCCTACCACCTTTCACAAATTGATCAACTTTGCATTTTTTTGCCAAACACGTGTCCTTGTTTTCTTTGATGATGACATTCTCATAATCTCATCTACAACCCTAAGCTAACTTGAAGAGCCACTCACAGACCGACTATCATACAAATCCACAAAAAAAAAAAATGCCTTATTGGTAATCCAGCCAATTTGGTCAGGCTGTTGACTTGATAACCCAGTTTACGTTATCGGTTAGTGACTGCAGGTTTCTACCTTTACTTAATATGGTCTTGAACCTTGTCAAGTGAGTTTTGGTACCAAATTAGGTATAGCAGCTAGTTGTTAATGGAGTGGGTAATGTTTTGTGGTTTGGTACAGAATGAAGGTTTATGCAGACAGGAATAGTTGTGAGAGAGAATATTATATCCAGAAGGGGATTTGGTTTACCTAAAGTTCTAATGATACCTTATATATAGACAGAGTAGCTTGGCCTTGAAGATGAACCTGAATTGAAACTCATGACCTCAAAGTATTATGGGCCATATAGGATTTTGAAGAAGCTAAGGTTAATTAGCCCAGTAGACTAGTTAGCAGTTGGAATTACGTATGTACCTACTTTTCTTTTCTTTCCCTGTCTGCTTGATTGTCTAAGAAAAGGTTTGGTCCTGCAATTACATCACAGGTTATCCAAATCAAACCACTTGAATTGCACTACGTACAACACTTTCTAGTTTCTACATTATTGGTAGTGTACATCATTGAAAGTAGTCCTCATGTGATCAGTTATCTTTTCAAGATTCATTCTGCCTATCATACGTAACTTAAACTAAGTGTCTTACTCCATCATCAAAGCATATATGGTGACATCATATATTCATATTAGCCGGGGCGATTTCATTAAAAGTAGGTCTCGTCTAAAAGTTTAATTTGGACCTTTATTGTTTTGTTTCAATATGCAATCTAAATATAGTAAAACAAAACTGTAATCTAATATATAATAGAGTAAAACATGAAAGACGAAGACAATAATGGAGAGATAAGAACATAGAAATAGAGAGATTTTAATTTGTTAACATTTAGATTCTCTATTTAAAAAGGTAGAAAAATAAACATAATTCTAAAAGACCTCCTAAAGATAAAGATAGAGGTCTAGAAAATCTCTATTTGCTCCAAATTCATTTGGATTTCAAAGTTATTGTATTCTATGACAAAAATAAAAACGTACTGATTTTTTGCGTCCAAATATAATTTTAAAAATTCAACAAAGAAAAAATGCAAATCAAAATTTAATTTAAAATGACATTTTTTGTGCATATTTAAATTCAAAATTTCGATGTCAATTCCTTCTGAAATTTTATTTTCAATTACAATTAAGACCAATTTATGAATTCTAAAAAAAGTATCTATCAAGTATAAAAATAATTAATTACATAAAAATATTTTAAAAAAAAATTGGGGGCTCTATGCCATCGCCCTGGCTGCACATGGCCAAGGTCGGCCCTGATATATCATCATAGTCTTAGATATTTTCTTAGTCGTCTTTTATGAGTTCTACATTGAAAAATAAGAGAGAAACCTATGAAAAGTAAGAGAGAAACATATGAGTTTATAAGGTCATGAGTTACAACAACTAATTGATTGGATTCAATCTTTTAGGGTGGTTTGACCCGTGTGCATTATATTATAACTAGTTGAGTGGCATTGATCGAATCTTAGATTATAAGAGCATCCTCAATAGTGTGAGGTTTTTTATAAGTTTTTGCAGGTGTGACTAAGAAAGAGAAAATAGAAGAGCATCCTATGAAAAAAGCTTGCTTCTCTTGTAGTTTTTGTATCTGTATGTTGTGGGCACCCAGGCCATGTGCCAGCCAAGTTCAAATCCCTTAGCTTCGAACAAACCCTAAAACCTTCATAAAAGTGAACAATGTCTCCCTTTTCACGACCCAAACTTGGTGCTTTTATTTAATTTTTGCCTTCACACATGCCTCATTCTCATGGATTCCAATTCAATTTATCATCTAACCTTTATATCCACACTTTAATGTACCGTAAGGGTAGTTTCGTTACGCTGTCATTTGATTTCAATTTTGAAATTTGAATTAAATTTTGAAATTTGAATATAAATGAATTTGATTATTCATTAATTTTGATATCTCAAGTCATAATATCTCTGAATATAAATTGGGCTTCTCCCATTAAGTAGTGTTAACATCTTAGCTTATTTATATTTAATTCAAAATTCGAATTATTATATTTATTATATATATACTTATAATGTATAAAAAAAAGTATACAATTGTCAATAATAAGAATGTTGATCTCATATATCATGTCTCTATTAGATTAAGTTATAGGGATAAAAAAAAAATACTATGAATTAGTCAGCTCTATTTTGTATAAAATATTATATATTAACCAAGCACAAGTCATATATTATCACAAATGATAATGAATTTTAATTTAAAAAAAAAATTATTCATATAATTTGATCCTATTGTAAACAGTATAAGACGACAATGGGATTATGCATCCCTTCAATATTGTTTTGTTCCATCTAATTCCTATAGTGGAGTCGTTATTGTATGGACCATCGTACACACAACTCTGTAGATTACAAATAAAAAGTATATTATATGTGTACATAAAGTACATTATTTGAGTATTAAAAAAATATTACTTTATATATTATCAAATAATGTATATACAATACATAAATAATATACTTTTATTATATTAAAAATACATTATTTTGAATCATGCATATTCAGTACATAAATAATATACTTTTAATATATTAATAAAAATTTACCCTATAGCCGCCTCCCTAGTCTCTGTATCCTGTTTTTGTCTCCATATGAGACCAATAAGTGAGCCTGAGACAGGGGAGTATTTGATTTGCTAATTATTGTCCCAATATCACATTTAAGATTAAGATAAACCATCCAAAATTTATTTACCATGGAAAAAAAAAAATCAAATTCTAGACATTTACATCTACAGAGGAGACATTAATATTGATCACAAGAAATAGATGCAATATTGATATGACCCAGAAACCAAAGAGGGACTGCATCTCAAATATCTGAATAGAAAGCTGAAAGCTCCAAAAGCAGCGAGCCTGGAACTACAATTAACTCAAAAATTTCAACCACTCTT
This sequence comes from Ipomoea trifida, assembly GCA_003576665.1. Taxonomy (NCBI): domain Eukaryota; kingdom Viridiplantae; phylum Streptophyta; class Magnoliopsida; order Solanales; family Convolvulaceae; genus Ipomoea; species Ipomoea trifida. Next base: position 15,171,942 of record CP025656.1, on the reverse strand, counting down.
CCAATCATTTTCCTTTTAAAAGCTTTTTGGTTTTTTGTTTTTTGTTTTGTTTTTGTTGGTTTTTTGTATGGTGAGGGTTAGGGCATCTCTCCAATCTACCAATCAGATCATTTCATGTATGTCAGATTAACAAACACCTCTTCTCTTCATCAACTACACCATTAACTCTCAAAAAGGGGAGAAGTAAGTAACAGATCACACACGAAATGTGTCTGTGAAGTTAACCTAAAAACAGTCCCCACATACACTCTCACTTTTCATTTCTGCAATAAATAATCTCTTCCTTCTCCTCAGTCCTCAATAAACATAAATATAAAGTAAAAGGAGCTGAAACAGAGTTCATCTAAAGGAATCCTACTATTTCTATTTTTTTTAATATGTTTTGGATAAAAAAGTACTTTTTTTACTTGCATCCTATTTCAAATCTTGTCTTTAGTTATTTTTTTTAAAGAAAGAAATAAAAGAAAAGTTACTGTTTTAATCTTAATAATTTAGCATGAGAATAGTTTATTGTCATTTTAAATTTTATATTGTCTTTAATTTTCACATACAAAAATGAAAACGCCAGTAATATGGAGATCAATAACATGAACCCAATTTATGTCTCTTAAGATGAAAGATTCATCTTGTGACATGGGACAGCCTGATTGCTTCTTTTTATATTTCATGGATAAGTAGATTAATTTTTTAAACTTATACTGATTTCCGTCAATTCATAAATAGCCAATAAATATTAAGAATTATGTGTTTGGAGGTAAACTAGGCCTGCAAACGAGCTAAGCCGAGGTCGACGTCGAGAAATAATAGGTGGGCTCGAGTTCAACTCAAGCTGAAGTCAGACCAAGCTTGAGCTGAACTTTGATCGAGCGACTCCGTGAAATTGCTATTCTCTCCGGCAAAATTGTAATTTCATGGTAAAAGACTATTTTACCCTTATCTTTATTATTATTATTATATTATTATTATACAAAGACATTTTAGTCTTTTTTTCACTTCTAAACCTTTTCGATTCTTCATCATTATATTTATGTCTACCAATTAATGTAATTTAAAATTTCAATTTATTCTTTTTTCATCAAATTATCATTCTTTTCCCCCTATTTCCCCCTCCCAATCAAACGCATGCAAGTGTTCCAAAAAAAAAAAAATTACTTATATATTTTGTGCAGGCAAGGATTAAATTATAGAAAATAAAAAATTGTCCTTGTGGTCATACAAAAATTCCCTAAACTACACATATCTCTCTGTCTCTCTCTCTATATATATATGCTAGTCTGGTGTTGGTGTAGCAGGTTTGTGGCTGGTCTTTGATTCTCAGTTCTCCTCCTCTGCAGAGAGACATGAGATACATACGCAGCGGCAGCCTGAAAAGGCTATTTTCACTCAAAAGAAACAGTTTTGATGAAGAAATTGCAACCCCAAGAAGCTCTGATTTCACCCCAGAAGACACTTACACTACACCTATAGATTCATCCACTGCCCTTGCAGTTTCTCATCCCAGGCCTTCATGGAAATGCTTCTCCTATCAAGAAATCTTCCAAGCAACAAATGGGTTTCACCCAGGTTTCTTCCCCTCACCCCCTAATGTTCCAAGAATTGAAAATCCCAGATTTTTTACCCCAGTTTCTTGAATTTTTTTTTAGGGAATATGGTGGGCAAAGGAGGGTATGCAGAGGTGTACAGAGGGGTGTTAGAAGATGGGCAAACAATAGCTGTGAAATTGCTGACAAAAGAGGCAAATGATGAGAGGAAAGAAAAAGAATTCTTGACAGAAATTGGGGCATTGGGTCATGTTTGTCACCCCAATGTCACTGCTTTGCTTGGCTGTTGCATTGAGAATGGCCTTTACCTCATTTTCCAATTCTCTTCCAAAGGATCTGTTGCCTCTCTCCTCCATGGTTTCTCGCTTTCATCTCTTCATTCTTAGCTTCAATTCCCCCTTTTTAACTCCAATTTTTTGTCTAAATTTGTTTCTGTTTATATGATTTGTTTGAAGATGAAAAGTTGCCCACCATGGATTGGGAAACAAGGTACAAGATTGCAGTTGGAGCTGCTAGAGGTCTGCATTATTTGCACAAAACCTGTCCCCGAAGAATTATTCATCGAGATATCAAGGCTTCAAATATTTTGTTAAGTGAAGAGTTTGAACCACAGGTTTAATTTTTCTTTTTTCTGGAGTGGATTATCCAATGTTTAATTTTAAAAAGTTCAAATTTTTATTTGGTATTCATGTATATTCATTATGTGATTATATGGTTGATAGATTTCGGATTTTGGACTGGCGAAATGGCTTCCATCGCAATGGACCCATCATTCTATAGCTCCTATAGAAGGGACATTTGGGTAGAATATACTCTTTCTCAATTTCTCTGTAATAATAATAATTCCCATATAATTAATTAAATTTTAAAAGCATATATTAGCTGTTAACTTCATTAATAATTTGCAGTGTTATTTATTTTAGGGAAAATTGCATTTTTCGTCCCTAAGTTATAGGGTAATTGTAGAATTCGTCCCTAAGTTATGGTAATACACACTTTCCGTCCCTAAGTTATCATTGGCATTGCACTTTTCGTCCTTGAGTTATTCAAATTGCAAATTTTGTCCCTAAATTATCATTACGTTGCACTTTTCGTCCCTAACTTAAGTGTGCAAACTTCGATAATTTTTGTTTAAAACATTTTTATTCGAACTTTTTCAATAAATTTCGTTAAAAAATTGGTGTTGAACCGAAAAAGTTCGAATAAAAAATTTTTTAACGAAAATTTATCGAAGTTTACACACTTAAATTAGGGACGAAAAGTGCAACGTAATATAACTTAGGGACGAAATTTGCAATTTGAATAACTCAGGGAAGAAAAGTGCAACACCAATAATAACTTAGGGACGAAAAGTGTGTATTACCATAACTTAGGGACGAATTCTACAATTACCCTATAACTTAAGGACGAAAAATGCAATTTTCCCTTTATTTTATTATTTGTTTGTTTGTTGGGTTATGCAGACATCTAGCGCCAGAGTATTTCATGCATGGAGTGGTGGATGAAAAGACAGATGTTTTTGCATTTGGAGTCTTTCTTTTAGAACTCATCTCTGGGAGAAAACCTGTTGATAGCTCTTATCAAAGCCTACATAGCTGGGTAATTATATTCCTCATTTCTTTCAAAATTCAACTAATTCCATCTTTAGTCCTCGATTATTAAAAACGGGAGACCAAATAATCCCGCCTCATTTCTGGGTAAACTCCGTCTTGTGCTCCTAGCTGGTAAAATATCACTCACTGGAATAGTTTTGGTAAATTCTAGGCAAGGAGGTAAACCAACTTTAGTTGTTCATAGCTGACTGACTCAAACCAAGAAAGCCAATAAACAGCTACTGTTGGGAGCTGAATTTGTAATCTTGTGATTACTAAGTCAACAGTTTGACTAACTTGACTGAAGTTGCTCAGTGAAAGAGTATTTTATTACTCTTGAGGTTTTGTCCTGCACGAACATGATTTAATTTATCTTGATAACTTGTAAAAATGTTGTGTAATTAATGGTATAATTGAGTGCAGGCAAAACCTATACTGCAGCAAGGTGAGATAGAAGTGGTTATAGATCCAAGACTTAATGGGAAATTTGATGTTAAACAACTTGACAAACTTGCCTTTGCCGCATCTCTTTGCATTCGTTCTTCTTCCATTTGGCGTCCTACTATGAGCGAGGTACCTAATTCTTTTGTTTTCTTCTCTAATTCTCTGCTTTTTTAATTACTTTTTTTTTTCCTTTTTAATATAAGGAGAATGAAAATATAGGTAAATATCGTACTTACAATATGCTTGTTACTGTACTAGTGTACTACACAAATTTTGACAAGTTTTATTGTATAACAACCACGTTAGTTTGGTGCAATGACCAAGTGTATATTGGTTAAAAATTAAAATACGTTAAAGTCTTACTAAATTTGATCGATTTTAAAAATCATGAATTAAATTTACTCAAATTGATATAATTAAAGAGTAAAAGTAAAAATATAATACTTTCTTGGTTGAGTCTGTCACAAAGGGTATCATAGTGCGATTTACCTATCTTGTATAATTTACGAGCAATTATTCAGAAGTGAAGTTTATTTATAACATACCTTCAAATAGTGATCGTAAATTTTTACCCTAAAAGTGATATTATTAACTCAATGTATTTGTTACTAAAACATAGAAAATTGCCAAACGGCTACATCTAATTTCAGTAATTGCCAAACGTTTGCAATCCATATTTCTAATTTCTACCATCTTTATATGATTTGGGGAATCTTTACCGTGACGAAAATGCACAATATTTACTGTGAAAAGAGTATTAACATTTTTTGTAAATTAATAACTACCATTCTAAATATATATATATATATTTTCAATTTAAAAAAAAAAATTGAAATCTAAAAAATTGTGAGGATAGATGGAAACTTAATTTGTTTAGGGTAGAGGCATGATTTTGTCTTAGAGTAAGGTGTAAGCATGCATATTATTGTGCTAATTAATTTATTGTTGGGCAATTCACCTAACAAAAACACACTTTATAAACTTTAATTAATTTTAATTTTCTTACCTGCCTCAGCTACATAATGGCCACATTATTATCATAATCGGATTCTTGTAGTACAAACATCATGGATAATGTGAGTCGAAGAAACCTAAACTAGAAACTTGGTGGGTGGGTTGACCCGGTTAGAAAATTTTCTGGTCGGCATAAATTATGGAAATGGGGATTACTTAATTATTAAATTGGTTTTGATTGCTTAATCATGGCCATAATCTTGGCTTTTTATGCCATTAATTAATTTAATAAATCACTTTCAGTGCATAATGCACGCTTGCCTAAATTAATGTTTAATCACAGTTTATCCATGTTTAAGCAATACTAATAATTCAACTGATGTTTTAATCCTACCCAACGTCTTTTTATTATTTTGGCTTCTACCTTATGCCTTTTTGTTTTTGTTTTTTTAATTTAAAGTTAGGATTTTAATAATTTTATTTAATTTAGTATTTCACTAACAATGTCAATTATGTCTCACTTTATCCTATAGGGACAAATTAGGTATTCATCTGTCACTGTATAGTATACAATTGGATTTTTTATATTGTATCAATGTCAAATCAATAGCCAATTTGTTTGTGGTGGATAAAAAAATATAAAATATATATTACAATTTTTTTAAAAAAAATTATTAAATCGAATAGTTGGAATTTTTTTCTTTTTTAGTACTGCTGTCTCTGTTATAATGTAGTATAAACACAAAAAGTCAACAGTTGCCTCCACTAAGACTCAAACTCACTCCCATCATCCATGTGAGAGTGTAAACTGGGACATCAGGTGCCATTAGACCACAAGGTCTTTGGCAAATTTTTTTTTCTTTAAATATAGGAGGTAATGTGTTAGTAAATTACTTGTTCTAATTAAATTAAAAGACAAAAAAAATTTCTTGTTTTAGAAAATAAAACCTAAGTTGGAACCATTTTTCTTTCCAATTTAACTAAATTCAATATTTCTTTTTTAAAAAATAAAATGATTTCCCTTATTAACAGGTATTGGAGGTAATGTTGAGGGGGGAGCTTGATAAGGAAAAATGGAAAATGCCAAAAGAAGAAGAGGAGCAAGAAGAGTTTTGGGGGTTTGAAGATCTTGAATGTGAATGTGAATGCGATAGCTCTTTCTCAACCTCTCCACAAGATACCTTCTCCGCAACTAGCTCATAGTTACCAACACTTAAATTTTAAATAACATCCAACTCTATGTAAATAATATTGAAAGTGTAGTCCTTTAGTACGTAAATTCATCTTTTTCTATAACTATAATTAAATTCAGATAGCAAATTTATGAGAATTTTTAAAATTTTACTCTTCATATTGTAATTTTAACTAGGGAAAAGAGTCAAATAGTCCATCAAACTTTAGCTAAAAAATCAATTAGTCCTCTAAACTTTTTAAAGGTGCAATTACACCTATCAACAATTGATTTTGATGCAATGAAGTCAAAAAACCGGTTGATGACCTGCAATTACAAGTAATTAGGGTTCTGGTAATCCACCGGTGAGATTTCGACTAAATTCCAGGCAAAATATGACCTACGAACGGTCGCCGGTCGCTGTGAAAGAGACATAGAGCCCGAGAAGGCGACCACTGTGGTTGCCTTCTCTCGACCTATCTGGGTCGCCTTCTCCAGCAGAAGGCGACCTCGATGGTCGCCTTCTCCGGCTCCATCTCTTTCACGGTGACCGGCAACAGTTTGTCGGTCGCGGTCACATTTTGCCTGAAATTTGGCCGAAATCTCACCGGCGTATTACCGGAACCCTAATAACATGTGATAACAGGTCATCAACAAGTTTTTGGGTTTCATTTCATCAAAATCAATTGTTGATAGGTGTAATTGCACCTTTAAAAAGTTTAGGGGGCTAGTTAACTTTTCAGCTAAAGTTCGGGGACTTATTTGACCCTTTTCCCTTTTAATTAAAGAGAACGTTAATTTAAATTGATTGTCATATTTATCTTACTATAAAAAGTGAATATTTAACTTATCCAAATTAAAATGAAATTCAATAGAAATTAGCACCAACTTCATTTGAAATGAATATCCATTTCAATTTAGCAAGAACATGAGTTTTTAAGCCCATAAAATCTAAAATGAACTTCTGGTGCATTTGATTCATATAATAGGTTAGATGAATGAGCTATTCCCCTTGTAAAAAGAATATATTTTTTGAGGAGTCATGGTATTAGGCTAATCATGACTTTGTGTTTTATTCATTAAATGAAAATAAAGGGGAGAAGAATAGGATATCAAATGGGATGGAATATAAAAAGAATACAATAAGAATAATGTTATTCCATTGTTTGCTTGAATTATGATAGTTCCAATTGCCTCCACATATCTAGTCTGTATAACAATAAATGTAAAGTAGGGGTAGATGGGAGAATTTAGCTCAAAGAGGCTATTTTATTCCTGGTTGTTCTTGCATGTCCTCGAGAGAAATAGAGAGCATGGCCTCTTGGGTGTCTTAGAGAGAAGAAGATCAGAGAGAAAAAGCCTCCTCTACTTGAGTCTCATGGCCTTTATATACGCCTAGAATATGGACTTTGACTATATGACCTTTAACCCAAAACGTTTAATCCCGACTGGACTACAAAACGAGGGTAAGAATCGTAAGGGGAGGTCAAATCCGGGGAATATTCCTTATCAAATTACGTAATTACACAAAAAATTATATTCAAATGTATCGTTGGTTAAGGAATAGAAATGAAATATATAGTCAAATGGCAAAAGTACTCATATTCAAAATAATAAATAAACAGATGTATATGTATATACTCTGCGTGTGTGTGTAGGGGAGAGTTCAAATGAGAACAATCACATCCTATAAAAAGTGAGAATTAACCTCAGACGCCCATCAATAATTGAATGTTTTAGTAAAAAATATATACATATGAGGTCAATTTTATAATTATTGCGAACTTTCAAGTTTGTAATATTTATAAAAACCAACATTATCCTTTTTTTTTTTTGAAAAATGACCTAGGCACTGACTAGGCTACTCAGTCGGCCGATTAATTATTTTTTCTTTTTTTTGTTAAATGGGTTATTTCACTCAAAACAACATTATTTTGAGCAAAATAACCATAAATTGTACAAACTCTAGATATTTTTAGGTTATTATTTAATATTTTAGTATTAACTATTAAAGTATTACTCCATATATAGTTTATAATTATTAGTCTTTAAAAAATAAAAAATAAAGTAAAAAACTGCACAGGCGCCTAGGCACCGATTAATACCCGGCGTCTTAGGGGTTTTTTCAACCATGTATACATACATACATACATACATACATACATACACACGCACACATAAGGGTATTTTTGAGATTATAAAATTTTAGCTATTTGAAATCTATTTTGTCCATAAACCAAATAATGAAATAGCATTCTTATTCTTCTAAAATTGATTTTATGAACCAAAAGGATTGTAAAATCAGATGGAGTATTTGTCATTTGTTACAATCATCACTGAACATTTTGATTTTGATAATTTTATTCAAAACATTTTTTTGGGGTTTAATATCATAAAAAGAACAAAAAAAATTTAAAGTTTTGATTTTTTTTTTTGGTGTAATAAAATTTTAATATAAAACCACCAAAGTTTAAAAGTTAGGGTAAAGGCATAAGAAATGGTAAAACTTTAATTTGATATTTGAAAGCATTATATTGGGGCAAAAATGTAAAATGAGAAAAAAGGGGCCAACATGTCAAATGAAATCCAGCTTGGAAGGTTGTGGGGTGTCTGCAAGGTTCAAAATAAAGATGTTCGTTGTGTTAGTTTTATGCGCAAACAATGATATGTTCCAACCATATCTATTCATCAGGACATACATTAATACATTATAATGGCAAACAACGATATGTTCCAACCATATCTATTCAGGGCACACATTATAATGTCCCACTCCGACTCAACCAAACTCACACGGTTATCGTTATGGTGTGTTTTGAAATCTAAAAAATGACTTCTGAAAAATATTTTTTAGAAAATAAATTATTTTTCAAAAAATGATTTCATTTTCAGTGATTGGTTGCATTCTAAAAAACTGTCTTGGTGTTTTTAGTTCATTTTCTGAAAAATGAGTAGAATTGTATAATTAAACATTTTAATTACTTTATTTAGAATATAAAATATTTATAATAGTATTAAAAATAATATTATTTATTAAAATTTTTAAAAAACAAATCAAGCAAACCCTCTAATTTTCGGCGAAAATCAGGCTTATGGTTTCCGCCGGAGTGTTGTCCATGGTGTTGTGGTGCTATGGAAGTCTCCTAGGGTGCTGTCCATTGTGTTATAGTGTTGCGGCTTTCACCGAATTTTGACGGAAGTCATTTTCCTCCAAATCAAGCATATTTTTCCAAGTCAATGAAAAATGATTTCCGTTGACTTAATTTTTCAGGGACATCGAAACACTATAAATCATTTTCCAGATTTCCAAACACACCCTTAATGAATTTACACTTATATTTTCCCCCTTTTTAAAAATAGAGTTAATATTCAAAATCGTCTCTCGAGATGAAAAATGTTCAAAATCTTATTGGAGGAGGGGGGTGTTTTAATGTTCAAAATCTTATTGGAGGAGGGGGGTGTTTTCCAATCATTCAATCAATGGTCTACATAGCTAGATGGACCATACTATCAAATAATGTACATTCACATCACAAATAATGTACTTTTAATATATTAAAAATATACATTATATTTAGAAAAAGTACATTATTTGAGTACTGAAAATATATTATTTTGTACTATATAATGTATATTCGGTTCACAAATAATGTACTTTTAGTATATTAAAAATGTATGCTTTTTATTATGGTCCACACAGCACTATGTGGACTATGATCCACACAATAATTTGCCGGTGTTTTCCCAAGCTTGGGCCATGTGTGGTTCCAAGAAGATTAGCAATTGAGGACTTGAGGGGGGCATAGTAGCAGTAGCAAAGTAGGCCTAGTAGGCCTAGTAGGCCTATACCTTGACAAGGGGAAGGAGTTGGATCAATTGGTGATGACGACAAAGTCATGTGACTTGTTTAGGAGAGAATGAGATTTAATTATAAGTAACCTAGCTTAAGTGTAAGGCAACTTCCTAAGTTCTATGAATTTGTTATAATTGAACTGAGTTGTGTAGTAACTTATAAATAGAAGTTTTGTCTCCATATTTTGTATCACACTCCTTTAATGATGATTAAGGTAATAAGACACTCTATTTGTACTTGCATCTATTCTTGAATGATTGCTTTCTAGTTTCACATCAGCACAATCAAGTAGATCGAGGGAGGGCAAACCATTAAAAAATTCTTAGGGAGGTGGAGGAAATAAATAGCTAGCATGGAGGGTGTGAATAATATTTGATATAATTAACGGAATTCACTCAAGTTATATAAACTTCAATTTTTAAAATATTTAATTAAATATTAACAAATAAATGTATATGCTTAAAAGCTATATTAAAGTTTCAATAAACATAAAAGTTTGATTTTTAAACACAAAATATCGTTAAAATATAATCACACTGCACAAAATTAGTTTGGGCGATGAATACTAAATCAGACAAGAAAAATGAGTATTATACCAAACCCACAATTATTGAACAATAATATTTTTGGTCATTCTTTTTTTAGTCCTCAAATCAACCAAGTATTTGAATAGAATTAGTAAATATTTGTATTTACAATGGCGAGGCGGACGATTAAAGTAACCAAAATTTTAAGGAAAAATCTACTAAACATTTTAACCTAAGATAGATATCGAGTAATAATGTTAATTAAGCAGAAAAATTGTTGGTAGCGGAGAAAAAACAGTTTGATAAATGTAACAAGTTGATACATCCATACCTGTTGAACTGGGAATTTCGCTTCTCAAATTCATTTGCTGTAAGTGTAGACTTGTAACTGATCCTCAAGCGAGGGTCGCTCTCTTGCCTTTTGCGTCTCTAGACTGCAAAATGCAAATAAATAGAGGAGCATCAGCAAGGGCGGGCGGGAATTTGTGATCCTGATCCACAATTGTATTATTTTATGCCTAATGATAAGAAGGGAAAAGACCTGGGAAGCAACTGATCTTTTTGAATCCAAAAACTGGCTGTAGATGTCGTATAAGCGCCGCTTTTCGTTTTCTGAAACCGAGGGCTTTGCCACGGACGCAATGCGTTTCAAAAGAGTGTCGGTAATCACAGGCATCTTGCCAGACTGTTCACCATTTTCACCGTTCAGGATGTCATGCACGGCTTCAAGCTGTGCATCAGAAAGAAGCGCTTGCAGATCAGCTCCACTGAACCCTTCGGTCATATGTGCTATCGCTTCCAAGTTGACGTCACTTTCAAGTGGTAACTGCACCTCACACAGCAAATCAGTAAGCTAAGGCAAGAACAACCCAGACAGATAGTGTGTCATTCAGAAATTAATAAGTCTGCAATAGTACATAGAATAATATATAGCAAATCTGATTCATGTAGAAAAAAGTTGAAAAGAAGTGTTACGAATAAACCTGCAGAATGAAACGTATGTCTATTGGAGAAAGCTCGAGGAGCCAATAGTTTACAATTTTAATTCCTTAAGATGAAAATTGGTTACATAACACAAAAGAAACACGAGTCTTAGGTTAGACTTGTCACATTAGATATCGCTATAGCCTATAGAGAGTCAGAAACTTCATCTACCAGCCATGAATACAATAAGTTGTGGACCAAATGTCATTTCCAAACCACAACTGCCTACTTGAGTACTGGACTACTGGTTTATCAAATCAATTTATTAAGTTAGTGTTTTGATCATAAACATGATGAGAGAGAGATTGAGAGAACTTCCAAAAATCACCAAATATCTAAATCTAGCACTACTCTACTACTTACAATTCAAATCATTTGGCTAAGAATTTTACTCATGCTAAATAGATTTTGAATAAGTTTCTATCCTTCTGGAACTATACCCTGCTTCCACCCAAACCCCTGTTCATTTCTATAGCTTGACAGAGCTGAAATTTAGAATCTTTAATACCTACAAGTAATGATCACGAGGCAATGTAATAAACTGCTTAACACTAGGATACTTAACTAATCTTATTCCCTAGAGCTAGCATTATTGCTGAAACAAATTGAAGTATTGAACACAAGATTTGGCCTACATTTTCCTCTCCTATCACCAATCATTACTATGCTATCATGTGTCAAACTAGCACATCAATAGGTTCACATTAACCATGCCAAACCCTAGCTTACAGCCTAAAAAAACCTTTCACCCCAAAGATTCAGAGATTTAAAAAAAATAAAATATATTATATATTTATATTAAATGGAAAATACTATTATTCCCACTATTCCCTTGTAGTGACTGTTTTCATTTTGGGGTAGTACTAGAACAAAATACTTCCGTAAACTAATAGGTCTTGATAGAACTTCACCGAAACCGGACCAAAATTGCAGTTAACAATATAAACCAAACCTTGCCATTAGTAACTACACAGTTTTGAAGAAGCTAACTTAAAAGGAACAGTGAGTGGGAGATTCTTGCTGATTGTTCGACATGAAAAGATTGCAACATCGGTGTTTGCATAAATGCCTCAATGATAATATCTGCCTGATCCTTTTGAATTGGCAGGTTCAATGTACACATTTGAGGAAAAGGTTCAACCTTTTCTTTCTCAAATTAGTTCAGATAAACCACATTGTTAGGCAAAATTAACAGTTGTCTTGAAAGAGAGATTATAACAAAAATATATTCTGAGATACAAAAGTTAAATGCATATAAACAAATATATAGGCATCATCCTGAGACAATGAGCAGACATGTCAAATGCAATGTCTGCTCAATGTTTCATTTAAATGTAGGCCTATCCTGGGAATCTAAAAAAGTACATGGAGCAGTGCGACACTGATTTACACTAACTATATTTTCAACAGGTTGAAATTAAAGGAGTTTGCAACTGTCCTTAATTGTTTCCTTTTTAAAGATACAAGGACTAAAATGAAAATTTTCAGGGACTACTTGCATAAACAAAGTAACCATACAATTTAAAATATAACCATAGTTTTCAGGTTATCCATGCAATTAATGCAGTCAAATATGAAATATAACCAACCTTTCTTGAAAGAACTCTAAGAATGTCCAACCTCTCACGTGGTGAAGGAAAATCACAAAACAACAGGCGATCCAATCTCCCAGGCCGCAGGAGAGCAGCATCAAGCAAATCAGGTCTACTGCATAATTTAAAAATAACAAACACTCAGAGTTGTTCTCAGACTTCACATAAACAAAACAACATGAAAAGGGAAGCTGTAAAAGTGAAACTACTAATAGCACAGAATAAGCACCTAAAAAGTCCTGGCCCACACTTGTAAGAACCATAATTAATACTATACTAAACCACATTTCTATACAAAAACCTTGTTAGCCCACTACTTTTAAGGCTCAAAAATATATTGATACCATTCTCCCTAACAGCAATTCACCATAAAAATTAAACTCCATAATCAGTATACATCTTAAATCCATGTTCCAAAAGACAGCAAGTGATGCAATTCAAACATTCCAAAGCAAAGACAGCCACATACTTCAAAGGCTCTCCAATTTCCTTCCAACAACCTATGGCTGCAGTCAACCACCAACTCTAGTCCAATACTCTAAAAAATCCACTAATTGAGTTTACACCCTTTGAAAATTTTCATGAAGAATACTTGCATCAGATGGTATTCTCCTTCTAAGCATTGTGAAGTACCGACAACTTTTTAAGGAATAGCATTGTGTTCCTTGCTGGTAACTTCACCCTCATAGAGAACTGTTGTATAAAGAAAATGGACTTCTATAGGTAAAATCCGTTAAGAAATGATGGGTGTTGCCGAAAACACTTTCTTTTTGGGAGGGGGGAGCTGACTTGATTTGTAAGCTCAAGCATTCTCTTTATGCCCTGAAACAATCCCTCCACATGCATAGTTTGGAAGGTTTAGTAGTCGTTCAGAAATTTGGCTTAATTCAAAGCAAGGTTTATTACTCTGTTTTCTATAGACATTGTTGGGATAAGAATATTTATCTTGTTGTATATGTTGATGATATTGTCATCACTGGGGATGATTCTGAAGAGATACTTCAGTTGAAGTAACACTTGTTCAAGCATTTTGAAACCAAAGATCTTGGCAAGTTAAGGTATTTCTTGGGAATAGAGGTTGCAGAATGCAAGGAAAGAGTTTGCATATCACAATGGAAGTATGCTCTATATATGCTTGACAAAACAGGTTTGCTTAATCCCAAACCAGTGGACAATCCTATGGATTCCAATGTTAAACATCTACCAAGACAAGAGGAGCCTTTTTCAGATATTCAGATCCTAGTAGATATTGAAGACTGGTGGGTAAATTACTTTATTTGACTGTCAACCGTTCAGATATCTCCTTTGTTGTTAGTGTTGTGAGTCCAGTTTTTGGCATCTCCGTGTTGACGCTGTCATCAGAATTCTGAGATATATCAAGAAATCTTTAGGCATGGATCGGCTAAAACAAGCTTATAACAAAAAGGAATTACTAAATAACTTAGAAAAACGGATATCACTGCTATGGAAGGTCCGATACGGAATAAGCAAGTATCCCCTCGAGATGGAAGAAGGGATTTGTAAACAAGAATCATGGAAATACGGATATTATTGGTTACACTGGTGCAGATGGGATAGAAAGTTGACCTCAGGCTATTGTGTTATTTTTGGTAGTAACATGATCTCTTGGAAAAGTAAGAAGCAGGACATTGCTGCACAGTCGAGTGCAGAGGTAGAATATCATGCAATGGCACTTAGAACATGTGAGGTAATTTGGTTGAAACATTTTACTGAGCTAAAATTTTGTGAACTAAGGACAATGAAGCTCATTTGTGACAATCAAGCCACCCTACATGTTGCACACAACCCAGTTTTTCATGAGAGATAAAGCACATTGAAATAGACTGCCACTTTGTTCGGGAGAAAGTTGCCTCTGGAGAAATCATTACCACCTTTGTTGGCTGAAATGATCAATTGATAAATGTATTAACTAAATAGAGGTCCTAGAATTGAATACACTTGCAGCAAGTTTGGAGCTTATGATGTACACACTCCATCTTGAGGGGCAGTGTTGACAAACATGTGAGGAAATTCTAAGGGACAAACGTGTAGAAATATGAAGGGATGTTGATATTTCCTAGGATATCTTAAGAGTCCTTATATTTGTATATACACGTGTATGCTCTATGGATTTGATAAGCAATGAAATATGCTCCTTTTCTTCTCTAAAATTGAGTATTGACAACTTTTCAAGGAATAGCATTATTTGTGTTGCTGGAAACTTCACCCTCATAGAGAGCTGCAGTATAAGGAAAATGGACTTCTATAGGTAAAGTTCATTAAGAAATGATGGACATCGATTAAAACACTCTTTACCCACTACCCTTATATAAAAAAATCATATAGCAAAGACCCCCTGTGGTTTCAGGAAAATAACTTAGCCTCCAATGGATAAGTGTCACACTGTCACCCTACACCCCATTTAAGAAATACCAAAGCACAACTTGTATATGAATATAAGCAATTGAGTAATTTTAAAAAGTCAAAAAGAAAAAGAAATCTCAGTTCACCTAAAAACACTATAATATGATGCCTATTGAGAATAAATTGAAAAAATATTATATTAAAATGGTTAGAATCAGAGGTGAGAGAGTTACCTTGTTGCAGCAAAAACAAAAACACCAGTCAAGACTTCAACACCATCCAATTCTGTTAGAAACTGGGTGGAAGGGTTTAACAATTTCTCAGTGATATTGAAATAAATTGATAATCCATACTTCAAAAGATACAGTACAGCATCAAATGATAGAAGGATGAAGAAAACTAACTTGATTTACTACTCTATCTGTCACACCAGTGTTATCATGCCCCCTCTTGGGTGCAATAGAATCAAATTCATCAAAAAACAGAAGGCATGGAGCTGCTAAAGCTGCTTTAGAAAATATATCGCGAACCTGAAGCAAAACCATTCATGTTATTAGGCCAAGAGGATGCTTTATATACATTATTGACCCAAGAAGTACTTCATGTCTAGATGCTTCTAAAATTGAATAAAAACATACATCTATTCAAGTGGACTGGAAAGTTTTAGGTTAACTTTATCTTACAGCTTGCTCAGAAGCACCAATGTACTTATTCAGCAGTTCAGGGCCTTTGACTGAGATAAACCGTAGGGAACATGCAGCAGCAGCAGCACCAACAATGTGTGTCTTGCCACAACCAGGGGGACCATACAAGAGGACATTGGACCGCATCCTTAATGGAGCTTGTGAAAAAATATTTGGAAACTTCGAAGGTAACTCAATCATCTAAAACAAATAAAAGGCATCAGTTCGTACTATACTAAATAAAGGATTAGTATGAAGCAATAGAAATTTTTTTGATTAACATGCATGCACAACTAGTTGTAAAACATGCAACTTTGTAAAGTCCAAACTCTTGATAAATAAAAGCAAACTGAAACACAATTAAGCATAGGAGAGGAAAGGAACTGGAATGGAATCCATCACTCTTGTTTGGAACCCAATTAATATGGATTTAGACTTGGAATTAAAAAATTGTGAAGGAAAATGCAAAAGTTTTCAATGTTTGGAATATAAAAAATCCTCCACTATTTGTGATGAAAGCTTGGGATAAATGGATAAACCAGGGGCTACCAAATATTGAATGTCAACATTAGACCTAATGATTTTATGGTGTTCGGGGTTTAACTTAGTAGTAACACATGTCCCTTTCTAAACACAAGAACTTAGTTCGAATCTCCTCCCTAACCACCACCAGCAAAACACACTTCCCCTCACAACATAGAAGAAGCAACACCATTGCTACATTGCTGGAGTCATGAGCCTCTATTATTGCAAGGGTGAAGATGAAGAAACTGTTGTATCCACGGGTTAAGCTTTCACCCCTTTAAAGTTAGGGTTTGGCTGGCTGTCAGATGGAATTAACAGTTTCCATAAGGTGGGGGACCAAATACGCATCATTATTTGAAATTTGAGGATCATATAAGCAGTTAAGCACACATGATACAATCAGGGACTAAACTCAATTTCAGCCGTAACTTTGGGACTATGTTATTTTCCCCAAAATAACTATCCTCATGTGTCATTAGTCCATCTGTTAAATCACATGGCACTCATAACTAACTCATTGGTGATTGGGCAATGCCCAACAAATGAAGTACTTTGATGAATATAAAGTATCTTCATGTGCTTATGCAATTCGGTAAGGCCAACAACGGGGAATTGGGGAAGGAAGGGGGTCTATGGCTCTCCCGACCTCTAGAGAATTTGTGGTTCTAAGTGGGAAGATCTATTATCATATATAGTTCACATCGACTCTGCCACTAGAAATTTAGAAAGATAAAAATTGCACTAGAAGTGCATTTGTCCAGCTAAATATTTAAAAAAATGATCTAATAATTTTGATAAGAACTTTTAAAGAACTTGTTGACAAAGTTTTCAATACGTTGAGTTGAATACATATTGAAAATTCTTTTGGGAACACGTATCTTGTTTGGATATCTAACTATTAAAACTCTTTTTATATTAATGCTGGTCAAAGTCACAATAAAGGGGAGGCATTTCTTAAACTAGAAGTTAAAACTGGTAAAATATAGGGAGGTACCTGAAAATTTCAAAAGTGTCACTAAATAGAGTAGGCTTATTAGCAAAGAGCTTATTTGAAAAGCCTAAATTTGACTTTTGGGATACAAGAGGTTTTCTATTATCTACTAACCACCCCCCACCCCCCCCCCCCCCCCCCCCCAAAAAAAAAAAAAAAAAAAAAAAAACTTTTCTCAAAAATTAATGTTTGTCCTAAATTTTGGATTTCCAAAATAAGCAAGGAAAAACATGCACCACCCTCCTACCCTGTACCCAAAACCTTAAAAGTAAGAGAAAATTGAATGCCCAAAAAATAAAGAAAAAAGTTAAGAGATAATAAAAAAAAAAAAGACATCATATTACTAATCGCAAATCATGCTACCATTTTGAAAGGATAAAAATAAAAACAAATCAAATTATAAAATTATTACATTTTAAGACCACTAAGATAAGAAAACAATTACCTCTTTTATAGCATTGCAGATGTCATTAAGACCCCCAACATCCTCCCAACCAGTGCGTCCACCATCTGAAGAAGGTTTAGTAATATCACGCATTGCAACTGGAAGGAATTCATGCATTGCATGAGTAAAATCATCCTTAATTAGAGTAGGTCTTTCATTGTCGCTTAAACTTGATGAACTGGATAAAATACGACTGACAGCAGCATGAATAGATCTATCAACCAGTATTTCCTGTATATCAATGTAAGGTTATAAATAAAACATAGATATGTGTGTGTGTCATTCATTGAAGGGAAGACACCCATGTCAATGCTATATTGCTCTTTTCTTGTTTGACAGAAAAATATCTGAACTGCAAATACATGGGGAGATTTTGAGAACTTTCTAGAAATCTGATCAAATTCATAAAACATAACAAAGATGAAATATGTTGAAATATAAGAAAGTATAAACCTTAGCATAGTCCTAGTTGTAACTGTTGAGAAAAACTATACTATTGGGGGAATCGTATGCTGATGGATTCTAATTTAGGAACATTAAGAGCTATTGATTTTCAATTGAAATTGGTAAAACAATTGAAGGGTCAATTCAACCAAATTAAAAATTAAGGACTAAATTGACAGTTGCAAAACAATTGAGGGACCAAAAAAGTATTTTCCCTCCAACAAATATAAGGTCAAAGTTTGTGCTGAAGAAAATACCAGATCATATGCATCATATCCATCACATTTGGAAGCTACATCCACCAAGACATCATGGGAACATTGTAAAGAACGCTTATTAATTTCATGTCTCAGTAAGGCCTCACGTTCTGTTGCAGCAGGAGCCAGAAGTTTGATGTGAAAATCAAATCTCCCTGAGTTTATGAAAGGTCAAAGTCTTACAATTATGAAATGATATTAAAAACAAACTCGCTCAGGATCCCAATATACTAAATGTATTGGGACCACTAGATAAGGTCTCTAAGAGTTCAAGTTATGAATTCCATGTTTCAGTAAGGCCCTGACACAAGCCAAGTTTGACATGACAACCAAATCTCGCTGAGTTAATCAAAAGTCAAACTCTTGCAATTTAGAGATTAAAAAAGGTTATAAAAACAAACTCAGGGTCTTTCTGAATGTATCGGGATCACCTGACAATGTCTCAACCTTACAAACATAGTTCACTTACCAGAAGAGCTCAATGTTTGTGGGATACTAGTCAAGGTCTGCACGGAAGCTACAAATGCAACAGGCCCAATTCCACATGTGTTTGCTCGCTTTTCCTTTTTGATTTACACAAGTAAATTCTATTAGTTCAAAGGATTGTGATGCAGAGACTGTTGAGAAAGAAACAAAGTCTCAATTTATAATGGGCATATTTATCATTATTATGTTTAAAGCATTTTATCATTATTACTTTTATTATTATATTAGTATCAATATGACTACTAGGGATAATCACTTAGATTTAGGCTAGTAACACTTCGATTCCTTCCTGCTTCAATAGTTACACCTGAACGCTGAACCCCCTGAATTTTCATTCTTTATTTCACTTTAGTCCAAACTCCAAAGTACAGTTTTATTTCCTATTATACTCCTAAACTTTTCATTACCTGATTTGAAGAAAGACTTTGTAAAGGTCTACTAGCCATAGTCTCTGGGGATCTAAGTGAAATCTATTGTAATTATAATAAAAGAGAGTTTTGTAAATTCATTCTGATTGGTTGAGAAATGAGTGGTAATGTTACTATAAAGTCTATAACATTTCCCTCCCTCTAATTTACAAAGTATATTCTCCTAAATTTTGCATCTTTCATCACACGATGAGATTTATTCAAACTTGCCAATATAAATACTTTAAACTACCATTTGTCACTAAGGTACTTGAAAAAAAAAAAAAAAAAAAAAAACACACACACATACACACACACACACACACAATGGAATAAGCTATAAAATTATTATTATAGTTAACACTATCTCTTTACTGAAAAATTCCTCCATGTATGATCAAGAAGAAAAAGATATGCATGTTCACATTCAATATTATTTATTTAATCATTGTTAGAATCTAAGATTGGGTCGATGTCACTCAATTGGGTTGTAATGCACATGGACCAAACCAAACTAAAAGATTGAATCCAATCAATTAGTTAATCTAACCCATGGCCTTATTTTCTGATGTGGGACTCTTAACAATCATAATATAATATTCATAATAAATTAATTTAATCATAATAAGTTAATTATAAATATATTTGAGAATCGCTCAGGGGTTACACTAGTTTACTTTATATACTGTTATCATCATTTTGAAGAATTAGGTTAGTAGTTTTAGTTTATTATTTCAAAATGCTGCTAGCAATGTTTAATTTATTTCAGTTATAACACAAGAACATTGTTTACATAATGCAACTTACTAGCTAGGTGCACCATGGCATACCAAATTACTACTGCAATACACATGCCACACACACAATTAATTTTTACCTCATATTCGTCCATGATATCAGCAAAGAATTGTACAAGGGCGGTGGATGAGGATGAAGGTTGAGAACCATCTGATTCAGAGGAGGATGCAATTATGCTGTCAAGATCATCAAATATTATGATTGAAGGAGCATGTTCCATGGCTTCTGATATGTATCTTATTAAGGCTTGACGAAGGGAAGAGGGTTTCTCCAAAGCAAGTTTAGAACAAGACACAGAAACTCTGCAGAATGTATAAAACAAAAAGTATTCCAGTATCAGCAGAAGTAAATAAGAGAACAGAACAAAACATGAGAGCAAGCATCTAAGTTTAAAAGAATGCAGCAGTAGCAACAATAAGCTGAATTGCAGCAACAACACACACACACAAACACTTATTTTGGAGGAAAAATGAAAGGGATGAAAAAGGTTCTACATGTGTGCCAGGATTTCTTCATTTTCTTCAAGAACTTTTGCAGCTACGGTAGCTAATAGCGTCTTCCCACAACCCTAAAACAAAACAGTATATAATAAACAAAAATGCTCAAATTTCATGAATATTATATTGAAGAGTACCATTGTGAGAATAGGGAATTCAAGTACTCATATCAAGTAGGAAGTTCAATGACAGCAGTAATTTCCAACTCCATTGTGATCTTTTATATGCTGCTTATAAAGGTTCATATAACACTTTAAGCTAGTGATAAGTAGCAGAACAGGAAACCCTCCCCTAGGGATGGTGGGTGATGGACTTCTGAGCACTCTTTATCCAGGTTCTCCTAATCTTATTCAATTTTCTTTATAATATATAATCCTTCCAGTGATCTCAGCAATGAGCATATCAACAAAAGGCATGAATTCAAGCATGGTCAGGAATGTACAATAGTATAGATAATAATAATAATGTTGCTATTGTGATAACTGAGGTCTGATTAAACAAGGAATCTGACCTTACAGTCTAGGTTAAGACTCTAAACTCTTTTGGATATATTGACCAACAAACTACTAAACCAACACAATGAAAAGTGATGAGAAATTTTTATGTTGCGGACAAGAATTGGAAGCCAATAGGAGATATATGGAATAACACACCAGCTGAAGTGATTGTAAAGGTTCTTTTCCTAACCAAAATTAAAAACGTAACACTCCAAGAAACTCACAGGAGGACCATGAATTAGAATATGTCCTGGCAGAGGAAGATCATATGTACTAAACAGCATCCCAGAAGTAGGAGATAATAAAACTGTCAATCCTGCACATAAAATATTGTATAAAGTCAAATGAGAAAAAGAAAGCAGATAGTAACCATCTTGGATATCAGAAATATTTCACAATGCATACAAATCAGAAATCAAGCCCATAAATTCAGAACTTGAATATGATTTGGCATTGTTAGTGTGGTTTGAAAAGAAATGCATTTCTATTACTTCTTTTATTTAACCAACCAAATTCCAGCAATTAATATGTTTTCACACTACATGAGAAAATGATAAATGACAATTAAGTCACCACTGGCTAACAAATGAATTTGTTAGAGATATTTAGGAAAGATATGGAAGACTGAGATTTTCATTAAAAGGAAGTTTGTCTACGTAATGCATAAAATTTAGAAAGTAGAAAGCTAGAGCTCTGTATAAATGTATGAAACCTTTTGTCCTTTGGAGATAGCAATAAGAATTACAGAGCAGGGCCATCCAAAAGCAATAAAGGTGAAAATCTATGGACTACCAATGAGCTTAATTGTATTTCCAAAATCTGAATTATATGACATCAGTATCCTAAACTAGTTGTTCATCACTTCTAGAGAAAGTTAACCAACAGGATCATCCAAGGCCCAAGGGCACATTGAACAACAAAAATGGGGAGAATACCTACTGGCAATCACATCAGAGGCAGCAGTACCCATCCAATTCAATGATGAAACTGTCATATTGGGGTCTTTTGCTGATAAACTCTCAGCAGTAGTCTGAAAAGAGAACCCATCACTCAATTGCAACTTTCCAAGTAACACTTCCATGTGTCTCATAGTAGTAGAGATGTCATTTCCTTCATCAAATACAAGTTGATATGCAACAGTCTTTTCAGCAGGTGCAGATTTGTCAATAATAGACAATACATAAAAGAGATCTACTGATTGCTCTCCAATTCCATCTTTGCTTCCAAAAGGAACAGAATTTTGTGTTTGTACTTTTCCATGTTTTATCAATCTATTGCCAGGAACTTTTATGTGAAGTAATGTTTTATTCCCTAAAATCAATGAATTGACTCCTACCCCTGCCAGTGATGTAGTGGCATCAATTTGAGCCAGAAACCATGCACGAAGGACATTAGTTATTCCCTTCATATTGTTGTACTTGGTTTCCTTGTTCTTGTTGCTTGGAGACTCATAAGAATAACTCATAGCTATTTTCTCATGTACTGACCAATCAATCACACCCATGTTAGTGTGTGAGTTGGTCCTCACTTTGTGGTTCTTCCTGTTGGCCAAAACTTCAGCTTCATTGCTTCCAAAATCCCCATCCTCCTCAATCATTTTAAATTGGCAGGGTGAAATTGAGACAAAAGGGATCTCTTTCTCTAAGTTAAAGTTGGATCTCTTCACAAATACCCCTGGAAGCAAATAACATTGTTTACCAGCAATGCATTTCCATTACATAAAAGAAAGAGACATTGTCAATGTCAGAACATAAAATACTCTTCCTCCCCTGCCACCCATTTGGTTGGACAATAGTTTGAGGAATAATAAAAAGACTCAATCTCTAGAATCGACCAATATTTCGCTTAGGAATAATATGACCAGCTCAAATAACAAAGTGGTCTTCTTGTCATATGTTAAACTTAATGTGTGTGTATATTGTATCCATGCATAGAGCTATACAAGAGGACCTATTTATATAAACTAGTGAGGCATCCCAGCCACATGATTTTTGAAATTTGAAAACTCAGATAAACTCTCAACAATCCCCTTGACTTTCTCTAACATCATCTTTCCGGTATATGGCCGCAATGATTCTACCAATGGAACCCCGGATAAAGTATCACAGAGAGATTGCAGAGATATGTTTAGACATAGTATCTCTTTTCCCTTTCTAAAGAATCTCTAGTCCTCAAAATATGCAATTTGTTTCCATTCTAATTAATAAAAGCCTGATTTCTCGTAAGAAATAAAAAGATGAAAAACTAGATATGCTAATTGAGAAAAGGAGTGTCATAAAATAGGATGCATGAAGTAAATTAGGTGATCCATAAGACAAGAATTTGTTAAAAGAAAAACCTACATGAGTGCAGTGATGCTCTCAAATAAAGTCGAAGAGGCAATGGAAGCATAACATGTCCTTTAGCAACTGATTTTGAAAACAATAGACGAACTACAGCTTCATTGTCATCCTGATTGTAACTATGCACTCCACCATCTATTTCCTTTGGTTTTGCACTGGTTTTTTCTTTATCTGTTTGATTACCCTTTTTGCTCTCTTTGGGTAGTGATCTGGCCATTATTACCACCATCTCAAGAGAATGAAAAGAATAGAGATTAGCTGTCTCTGGATGAATCAAGATAGCAGAAGTGAGAGTCACT
This sequence comes from Ipomoea trifida, assembly GCA_003576665.1. NCBI lineage: Eukaryota > Viridiplantae > Streptophyta > Magnoliopsida > Solanales > Convolvulaceae > Ipomoea > Ipomoea trifida. The sequence continues at coordinate 15,148,249 of CP025656.1, read as the reverse complement.
TCCATCTCATCACCACACCCTCCATATTTGTGAATACATTGCTCAGCTGGATCTTGGACTCTCAGTAGTGCCTTTGTGATGGAAATCTCATCAGAAGCTATTGACGACTCTTCTTCAGAACTCAAATTTCTTTTCCGTCTCTTTGGGGCAATTGCAACTTCACTTCCTGGGACAAGTTGTACTGAAACCACTTCACAAGTCAGAAAGTTTGGAAATAAACCTTCAAAAGCTAACAACTAATAAGAAATCTGGCTCCAGAGTGTTTGATTAAAAGTTTTTTGAAAGAAACTTAAGGTTCAGAATGAACATGAAATTCAAGAACAGGAACATGCAATATAAAAAGAAACAAGCAAGAATTTTAACCAAATTAGAAATTAGGCAAATTCTAGGGAAACCAAGCTTGGTAATCCCAGGACAACAATATACTTTACCTAAAAATAAGACTAACCAAACTTAGCATATTTGGAGGAATGATACACAGGTGGTGGTTTTAAAATCCAACCCCAATTTGTAGCTACCATTAGTGAAAATTTTAACAAGTTGTCACCCAAAAAACCAAACCCACAGTAGGCTAATGTGGGTGAATATTCAAGTCAAATCGCAATTACCATTCCTATATTAGATCCAATTTTGGTCTACTGTGACTATTTGAGCTATTAAAAACAAGTTTCTTTCTGAATTTGTTGACATGATAGAAGCACAATATAATTGAAAGCATTAAGTAGAAAGAGATGAATGACACTAGAATACAACACATGCCAATGACAGCCAACTACTATGCAGAAACTTAAAATGAAACTCTCACTCTACAAGTTATTCTATCCAAAAAGGCTTTATTGCATATCGGATAGGTTCAATTAAGAAAATGGATAAAATTGCACGGATGTTTCAAATCTTGGTGTGAGATTACCAAATTTAAAGAGTTTGATTATAATCATCACAACATCCAAAGATTTGGATGCTTTTCAGCAGTAGGGAAATCAGAATTATGTAGACAGATGTTAAGCACTAACTGCTTAGGGCCAGTCAAGAAAGAATGTCATGACATTATATTAAAACAATAACCATAAACTAAGATATGCATCAATCAAACTTTTTATCATATCAAGTATCAACACAGCAAAAATGATGTAACCTCATCAATTCAAAGAAAATCAAGAAGCTATCTAGAAAATTTAGCACAATTAAGAAATGTTGCCGCCAAAAACAAAATAGGAAACTGAGGTCATCTTACCTACCGGTGTCTTTGGAGAGGTAGAGGAAACAAAAAATTTTGTAACACTTTGCCCATGTAGCCACAAAGGGAATCTCATTCCTTCATAGACAATACTGAGCTGCATTACAAAATAACCAACTTAAAACACAATATTTAAAATTAAAATACTTCTCTCTTTAAAGAGGTAAGACACTAAGACTACTTTATAGACCAACTCCATAGTATTTACAAGCATAAATAGAAATATGTGCTTTTTCTTGACATACATGTATAAATATAAGATTACAATCAAGCATGTTAATCCTAAAACAGCCAAATGTGTTTCTTTTAAATGTAAACCATAAACATCATAATCTCAACACATGAATATACTCTTTAAGAATATTAGAAGCAAGCATGTTAATCCTAAAATAACCAAGTGTGTTCCAATAAATTTAAAGTGTCATCATCATAAACTCAATGCATAGATTTACCAAAAACTTCAGATATTTACCAAAACACAATGTGAAGTATATTCAGCTTAAAGAACTTTGTAGTACAAGGGAGAGTGAAGATAGTGTTGATTATATTGTACAGTTCTGTTCCTCACTTGCTCCTTGATTAGTGATTCTCTAACATGGTGTTTAATTTGTGGAATAAGCTAGTATAGAATAGCATTCTACAAAATAGAATTCCATAGAATTGGCTATTCTCTTTGAAATTGGAATAGTCAATTCCACAGCTCCCCTAGTATTAGGTCAATTCTAAATTTAAATACACACACACACACACACAACGCATACACATATGTTATATATACACGTGCATATATGTATGCATACATACATAAATACATATATAGAATATGTACATAAATACATGCATGCAAGCATGCACACATATATATACCTATTATTTATTTACATGTATTATACTTTTTGGGCTTGGGAACTTGTTTCATTTGACTGTATGTTCCTTTTCTATTCTTTTAACAAAACATTTAAATATAATTCCTTCTTTACTTCCTTCAACCAACCAAACAATGCTAAAGTGTTTCTATTCTCTTTCTCCTCTATTCCATTGCTTCTGAAATCCTAATTTATTCCCTCTATATTTATTCTGTGAACCAAGCATCATGTAAATATCTATAAACATCTTATACTTCCCCAATCATGCCAAAATGATCCATCATATTAGCAGCAGGTGGGAACATATATTAGTACTATAACAAAATCCACCAAAACATTTTAGCTAAAAGAGTCCAAACTAATATAGTACTGGTGGTTTAAGTTGTGGCCCTTATTTTAAAAATTTTCATTAGTTCAATTGGTTTTCCAGTTTGCACCAAATTACAAAATATAAATAACATACGTTTTCAGTATTTTTCATACACTATGCTACAAATAGATTCACTTTTCTTGAATGTTATATGAGCTATAAATACATTTAAAAATATTTTTATCTCTATCATTTTTGCACCCATCTGTTACGACATCCGTTGACACATCTCTTGTATTATGTCAAGTGTTCATCTTCATTTCACAACTAACACACTTGCTAGCAACTGGCAACTACGATGCACAGAAGCTCTTAGGAGTAGCATTTCTACATTTCAGACAACATTTCGACATTGGAAACTCACTATAAACTTCCACAAAACATTTCAAGGCCATTTCCATAATTAAAAAAGTTAGAATGCATGTTTCCTAAAACAAAATGTGTTCCAAGGGCATAATTTAAAAATAAAAAATAAAAGGTTAAAGAAACGCAAGGTCTTGTTCCTTTCTTCAATTCTCACACCAAAATCAACTTCAAAATCAATTTTTTTTTTACAAACAATTGAACTAATATCATTTTCAAAGTTTAAAAGCAAAAGGAGAGTGAGACCTCATGGTGGAACTTGCTTTTGTCTTTTATTGTGTCAAGGCTTGAATCAGTAACAACTACTTAACCAATGTATATGTATATATAAAAGGTAAGGTAAAATCAGACTTCATAATCTGCAATGGTTATAACAAATTCACATTGAAAAGATCCAACTTCATATTTAACATTAACAAATACGGAGTAATAAAGTAGAAACAGAAAATGAGGCATAATTAACAAGATATGAAATAAGCAATACATAAGAACTCAATTTCTTATATTAAACAAAAACACAAACAAACTATAAAAGCACAGAATCTGCTAGATTAAAAAAAAATCACGACTAGACAACCAAAAAAAGAAAGAAAATAACCAAATTATATTGACCTGCTTTAGAATAGCTTGCTCTGCAAGCTCGGAATTAAGCTCCATAACCTCCCAATCATCCTCGGTGTCCGGCTCTATGGTAACCATACTCGCTTTAGGCAAATTGGAAACAACTCGAACTTCAACAACCGTCCCGTCCGACAACCCGATACACTCCGCATATTGCTGAGCAATCTTCGTGAATTGATTGAAACGTAAGTTAGGAACCGAAGGAGTAAAATAACAAAAAATCCTGCAGGCGCGGGAATTGAAATTGGGACCTGGATAGAGGAAGCTGAAGGAGGGGAAGAGGCGGAGCCGGACCAAGCGACGTGCCAGAGGTTGTTGTGGGAAGAGCGGAGCTGGAGAGCAAGAACCGGAGGAAGGTAGCCGGAGCCGGCGGTGGAGGCTAAGGTATTTATAAGTGTAATCGGAAGCGAAACGAAGCAGCTCTCGATTCCGGCCGATACTCTCACGTCAAACTCCATACCACTCTATCTTTGCAGTTGCTCGGCGGTATACTTTATCAGGGAGTCATAGATATTTGACAATCCCGAGGACGTTGATCCCTTTAATTCGATTGACTAATTAGATTGAAATTGTTAACAAATGGAGACTTCTTTTCGTGAAATTAGAAGGGTAATTGTTACTACGGAGTATATTATAATTGTTGCTGTTATACTTGTAGAGATGGTGGCTCACATAAATACATGTTTATTTTTAATATATTAAAGCTACATTATTTGTATATTAAAGGTTCTTTATTTGATATAGTAAAAGTAATGAGTTTTCATAACTTAAATAATGTATTTTAAAAATATATATATTTTATGTTAGTGATACACCTTACAAGATGAACTATGTATGATCTATGATATAGAATGATTGATGGTGGTAGTATAATTAGGCAAATTATTGTGTGGACCATGAATATAATGTACATTTTTGTTATACTAAAACTACATTACTTTTATACTAAAGGTGCATTATTTGATAGTATATATAAAATAATGTACTTTCAGTACTTAAATAATGTACTTTATGTACAAAAATAATGTACTTTTAGCTGCCCGACCTGCCGCCGATTACTCTGGGTTTCAGCTGCTGCTTCTCAAACCTTTTACAAGTGAATCTCGACCCTCGCCTACCTTCTTATTTTATATTTTATGTTCATTTTCTACTGTATTCGTGTGAGCCTTTAAACCCTAGTCCGCTCGTAGTCGAACCTTTTGAGCTAAACCCGAACTCCCTTACCCTAAAGGGAAGAACCGCATTGTCTCCGTTAAGTACACCTGGGAACTTCCGGTCCCCCGGGCTTGGTCTAACCACTATACAAAACACAAATATCCCACAGCGACTCGAGCCCTTAAGAACACGGTCGTAAAAATCTCAACAGAGTCCTATGAGTACTGGATTTTCCCCCGAGAGCGTAAAAGAAGCTGGCCTCGAGCCTCTGGACTATAGTCGACTAGAGAAGTACATTCCCAAGAAGGCTATCGTAACCATTGATGTTCCAGTTACAGCTCCCGAATCGACCAACAAAGGTCGTTGCACACGGGTCATCTCAGACCCGACCTTTACCTTTATTGCGGTCCAGGTTTTTTTACCTCGTTCTCCGTTTTAATAATTTCCTCTTTTTGCATAGATGATCTTGGAAAGGAGCTTCGCCACCGCTTCTGCCAGCCCCAAAAGGCCCCGCCCCAAGGTCACCCTGGGCGGGAGTAAGACAGCACAATCCTCAGCGACGGCCTCTGAACAATCGGTCCCGACAGCTCTTCCTCTGGGCGCCTCTGAAACGGCGCCCGCGGCGATGGACCTTCAAGTCGCTCGGGCTTCGATTAGGCGCGGGAAAAAGAAGTCTTCGGACCCAGACGTTAAGGAGATCCAGCCTCTGAAAAGGCAAAAACGCCCTAACCCCCAGGGTTCTACTCCCGTTTTGGATGCCCTCTGCGAAGGCGGGGAACAAATGGTGAACTTCCTCGAAAAGATTCAGACCGTGATTCTAACTCGGGAGGCCATCAAAGACCTAGAGATTGACCAGGTCGGGGAGATGATCGCACAGAACGTCCTCTGGTAAGGCTTACCGATCATACGAGCTTTTATAGCTTTTGGTAGTAAACGCTAACTGCTTGATACTCGTGCAGCTTTTCTCACATGACCAACGACCTATTCTGCCATGCTAGAGCGGCCGAGAATGTGGTGCGTAGGGAGGTCAACCCCTTGAAGGAGAGCTTGGCCGCGAAAGACAAAGAGCTGAGCGAAAGGTACAGGCCTTGGAAGGTCAGGTAGCGCTAGCGGAGCGGGACGTCGAGGCTGCCAAGAGTGAGACGGCTGAGATGAGCAGGAAGATATCTGATTACACCAGTCTGTCGGCCTTTTTGTGTCGTGACAAGGCTGAAGCTAAGGCCTTCTTTCGAGCCTTCATTCACAACAAGGTCAGGGAAGAACTGACCTGGGGTTATGGCAAGTGGGCGTACTCCATAGGTCGATTGGCGATGCAACAGGAGTCCGGGCGGCACTTACGGAGTCGTTGAATGAAAAGGATCTGCCGACCATAATGGAGATCATGCCCGATGAGGTGCCCGACCCTAGGCCCATTCCATACGCCGATCCGACACCCGTTGTCAATCCCACCGCGCCCGTCAAGGACTGAACTGGGTTTTGGGTATAATCCATTATTTTGTAATATATCGTAGGAACTTTCCAGAGCTCGGGCCTGGGCTTTGTGCTGAGCATAATGGGTATTTTGAACAAATCTTTCTCTCTTTATTTGACCGTAACGTTTGTTATTTACTCAGCTCGGTTTTCAATTTTGCACATGCATTTTTTGTCTTTATTTAGTTTGGTTTTCAATTTCAGACTTCTATGCTTTGATTTTGATAGCGTTTGTTCGTAGTTTGAGTCTGATAGCCCACGGGCGGGCCCCTCAACTTAGAGGTCAACGTTGATATTACCGATCAAGTTGCCTTGTTAGCGCTGATCTTAGCCCATGGTCGGGCTGCGATTTTAGCGACCACAAACTTGGATCTTCTCGATCCGTGAATGCTCATAGTCGGGTTGTGATCTTCTCGACCACAAACTTAGGATCTTCTCGATCCATGAATGCCCATGGTCGGACTGTGATCTTCTTGACCACAAACTTTGGATCTTCTCGTCGGGCTGTGATCTTCTTAACCACAAACTTTGGATCTTCTCGATCCATGAACACCCATGGCCAGGTTGTGATCTTTTTGACCACAAACTTGGATCTTTTCGATCCGTGAATGCCCATGGTCGGGCTGTGATCTTCTCGACCACAAACTTGGATCTTTTCGATCTGTGACTGCCCATGGTCGGGCTGTGATCTTCTCGACCACAAACTTGGATCTTCTTGATCCGGTTGGGAGTTTAACTGGAACTTTGAAGTTCATTCAGCGAGAATGTTCATACATAATACATTTAATGGTAATACATACACTACAAGAAAAATCACGAATTACAACGGAACGTAATACGTTGTAGATTCGCGACGTATTTTGCGATGGAATACGTTCCATCGCAATGTTGCGACGGAAATGGTGACAGAATTCAATTCCATAACAATTTTTGGTGCAAAGTAAGAAAAAAATCGGGAAAACTTTGGCGCCCACATTTTGGTGACAGATTTTGCGACGGAATTAAGTTTTGTCACCACAGTGGCGACAGAAAAGGCAACGAGCGATATTCGCGTCGCGATTTTGCGACAGAATTGACGACGAAAATGAAGTCTGTTGTGATGTTTGGCGCAAAGTGGGAAATTCCCCACATAATCTTCATGCCAATGAATTGACGACGGAGGGTGACGATCCAAACTACGACGGTTATTTTTTCCGTCGCGGAAATTTTTAAATTTTTAAGTAAAGTTTATTTCACTACATAATGGGACGACGAAATCAATTTCGTCACCAATATGTTGACAAATTGGCAATAGAAAATGCGACGCCTTACATATCTGTCGCGCTATGGCGATGGAATTGATAATGGTAACTAATTCCGTCGTGAAATGAAATACAACAAGCCTGGAGGCTACGGAATGAATTTTGTTGCGAAAACACAAAATTCCATCGCAAAATGAGATTCAAGACGGAATTTTGCGTTTTTGCGACGGAATTTTTCCGTCGCGAGTCGCGATTTTTCTTGTAGTGACAAGACCAGATTGTCCGAGCTCCATATTCGATCTACGGGTCATCCGGTGGTAGTTTCCAACTTGTAAGTTCCCAGCATGATGACGTCCGAGATCACGTAGTGTCCTTCCCAGCTCTGGGCTAGCTTCCCACCGTCCTGAGGTTTACTGGCTTATCTTTTTCGAAGAACATAGTCTCCCACCTGAAAATATCTGGGTCGGACTCGAGAATCGTGGTGTGTTTTTACTTTCTGTTGGTAACCTGCGATTCTTCGGGCCGTCAACTGTCTTCGTTCCTCCAGAGTGTCCAGGTCGGTAGCCATAAGGGTCTCATTGTTGACTGGATCGAACTCCCTTTCCCGAGTAGTGGGAATCCACACTTCAATGGGGAGTCTCGCCTCGGCGCCGTAAACTAATGTGAACGAGGTCTCTTTTGTTGCTTCCCGAGGGGTGGTCCTATATGCCCACAATATGAATGGTAACTCTTTGGCCCAATTCCGACCTGCGGAGTTGAGCTTTTTCTTGAGATCGTTCATGATGGTGCAGTTGGCGTTTTCGACCTGCCCATTCCCTGAGGGTATGCTACTAAAGTTCTCGTGGATCGGGTCCCGATGGTCGCTAGAAAATTTTTGAAAGACTTGCTCTCAAACTGCCGGCCATTGTCCGTGACCAGCTGAACAGGTACTCTGAAGCGGGAAACAACATTGCGGCATAGAAATCTTTCACATTTCTGGGAAGTGATAGTGGCCAACGGCTCTGCCTCCACCCACTTTGAGAAATAGTTTATCGCAACTATTATGAACTTCTTCTAACCTGCGAGCTCGGGGAAAGGCTCTAGGATGTCTACTCCCCACCTGGTGAATGGAATGGCCGAGCTGACGGGTTTGTAGAAGGAGGCCGGACGACCTGGTGTTTTGGCGAAGTGTTGGCAAGATTCATATTTTTTAGCGAGCTCCTCGTAGTCGAGCTGAATTGAAGGCCGGTAATACCAGGTCTCCCTCGAAAGAGTTTAGACATCTCATCAGCGGTCCCCCATATGATCGTCGGTATAGCTTCCCGTCCACGACTTCGAACCTGGGGGTTCATAGTTTAGCTTTCCGAGCCTGGCCATCCTCTTCGGGGAGTTTACCCGTTTGCAAGTATTTCATAAGGTCGGAGATCCAGTAAAGCTCTTCTCTAATTGGTGCGACCTAAAGCAGGTCAATGCAAGCAGCGGGTACCTCTACAACTTGGGCAATTTTTGAAATATGTTCCGGTGCCTGATGAACAAGCTTTGACAGGATGTCGGCGTCGACGTTCTCAGATCGAGAGATGTGCTGAACCGCGTACGATCGGAAGGTGCTAAGCTCTCTTACCGCGCGGTCACTGTATTGGACTAACCGGTCTTCTTTGGCCTCATAGGTCCCCAGGACCTGTCCGGCGACGAGAGCTGAGTCGGTGGAGATTTTCACCGAAGTTGCCCCTAGCGATTTCACCTGATATATGCCATCTAGAAATGCCTCGTATTCTGCTGCGTTGTTGGTGGGAGCAAACTAAAAAATGAGGGCATAGTACAATTTGAACCCCTCTAGGGTGGTAACCACTATGCCACCTCCTGCCCCTTTCTTGTTACTTGAGCCATCTGTGGCAACCTCCCACGCTCGATCGTCTTCGTAAACGCCTACTCTTCCGACCGTTTCTCGAGCCGTGCATTTGACCAAAAAATCATCGAGGGCCTGGCCCTTAATAGCCGGTCTTGGGCGGTATTTCATTGCGAATCGGGTGAGCATCATGGCCCACTTGACCATACGCCCGGACGAACTAAAGGTTCGGAGGACAGCTCCAATTGGTTGGTCGGTCAACACCCTGATATGTTTCCTCATTTGAATACAAATCTCTCTCTCTCTCTCTCTCTCTCTCTCTCTCTCTCTCTCGCTATATATATATATATATAGTTTTTTAAAAAAGATTTAGTCCTAATTTTTTTTTTGTGTGTTTTAATTGGGTCATGAACTTCGATGGGTTACCAATTGGGAGTCCCTTATTATGATAGTTTGATAATGTTCTCTCTATTAATGTCCAATTTAGTATCGACTATAGTGATTTTTCTCAATCTAAACATTGATTCTAATTGTCGAGGACTCAATTATGTAAATCATCGAAGTCAATGGCCCAATTCGATCAACACAAAAAGATATTAAGGATTAAATTAAGAAAAATCATTACATCCGATGACTAAATTGGATGGTAACTCCGCAAATAAGTTGATATCAATAAGCTACTCAAAATAACTTTTTCATCTTAATCTTATTGACATTAATAAGGCAAATCAAAAAGTTATTTATCAGAATACTCATTTTGATTGTTTGACTAAGTCAACAATGGGAGGTGATCAAAGAAATCAAAATTTAGTTGTTAATCCATTTTCCAAACACTTCAGAAAACAATAATTTCATCAAGCGTTGCCAGATTTGCTAATAAAGCGTTTTGCATTTAGATTTACTCATCTGTTCAGATAGATTACAATTGAGCAGTTAATTACCTGGCTTTGATGTTCAAAAGTTGAAGTTCCCATAACATTACTTGTATATGTGCATTGGGCTTTGATATAGATTACAATTGAGCATTTAATTTAATGGAGCAATTTTTTATTTTTTTTTTTGCTGTGCTGCTGTTCGCAACAATATTTGTTTTTGCTATTCACAACAGCAAATTTTGCTTTGAACATTAGTAAATAATATTTTTTTGTAGCAAAGTATATGAATATTTATGAAAGGTTTGAAACGTACCGTAAGATTGATGAAAAGTTTGTCTAGTTTAGATAGAAAAAAAAGTTTGTAGAGATTGTTGAAAAGGTTTGGATTGGATGGTTGGATTTCATCTATTTATATTAATGAATAAAAAGTCTATAGAAATCATATTCTGACATAGTCTATGAAAGTTAATAACTTTTTGAATACTAGTATACTTTTAAAAACTCTATAAAAGTCTGAATTGAATATCAATATACTTTTAAAGAATTTTGAAAAGTCTGGATCTAATATAGCTATACTTTTAAAGGTCTAAATTGAATACCACCAAACTTTTAAAGTTGATAAAAGTCTATAAAAGTCATGATTGAATACAAACCCCTTAGTTTACATGATTGAGAATTCTTCTTGAAGACCGTCTATTTCCCCCTTAAAACTATGTTGCTGGATTATCAAAACAGAAGTGGCGACCGAGTAATCGGAAGCCGAAAGAATATCTCCTATCAAACCTAGCTCCGGGCACTCTTCCCAGTCATTCATCCCCACCGTTAACACCGAGTTCACTCTCCCGCCTCGCCCCACTATGAACAGCTCGTATTGCCCTTCCAAAGACCTTAACGTCGAAAATGTCTGCCCCGAATTCACCAGATACTTCTCCCTATAAGCCACGCGCCCTCCGGCCACGTGCCGATCATAGAACTGTGCGAAGCACTCGTCGTCTAGCTTCATCTCTTCCTGGTGCTCGGAGGACTCAGCCTTGGCTTTGCTGATTCTGGATGCCACGTTGTCCTCGCCGGCCTCCAGTAGGAACCGTATGACCGTGAGTTTAACTCCGGGATGTCTCGCCAAGCGCCCCACATAGGACAGGGCCTCCCTGTCGTCTTTCCCACCGATGAAGATGACGGCAGCGTTCAGGGAAATGCTTGTTTTTGATACCGTTATAGCTCCCAGCCCCCGGTCTACTAGGATCCCCACGGAACACGGCGCGTGTCGGAGCACCTTGCGGTTCACGTGCCGAAAACCAGAGTGGCCGGTGTCTAGCTTCCCGTCTGGCGTCGGATTTTTGTGGAACGGCATAACCACCAAGTGAACCATCAAATCCTCGGCGAGAATGCAGACATCCTGGTGCATGCTATTCAAGGTAGACAACGCCATCATTTGCTTAACGTTAATCCCCTCGCTCCTCTCCGGAACATAAGCCTGAACCGAGCTATTAATTTCCTCCCTCAACCGAATCACCTGTTAAAGAATATAATACAGTTCAGTCCTTAAGCATGTGTTCCATCTCAACTAAAAGTCTAAACTGATAGTTGGATTGTACATTTATGTTTATATATATTACCTCCGGGTCTGTCACGGTCACGCCGTCCTCCACCACCCCTTGGTTGCTAGCCATCGTGGCCGCCACCATGTCGGTCAGCTCAATCATCTCCGTCAAATATATCATGATCCCAGGCTCTACCGGACCGCGAGAGATCTCAATGAAGTTGATTGCGCAAGAAACGTTCTGTTTGCCTCGCAAACAAAGCAGGACTCGCAGCTCGTCGGATGCACTAAGCAATTGGAGTGCCATTTTTTGCGTGGGCGAACGCTTCCGAGCCCATCTAATGATCTTCGCCACAACCAACGGGGTGTAGACTATAGTCAGAAAAGTCATAAACACCACTGGAAGCCCAACGGCCTCCGGAATCACACTCAAACCCAACTTCATCTTAGGAGGAAAAGAAGATCTGATCTGAAAATAGTTCAAATATATATTATGACATGAAATAAGATGATTGATAAGCATCATAGCTAACTATACTTGAAAGTTATTCATATTTTAGTCCCTATAGGGTATATATAAAAATTTCATATTAAGTTCATCTAAAACTAAGTTGACAAACTAAAAGATGACAATATCTCTATGGTCACCAATTCATCTTCATTAATATCAACATTGTTTTATACATAGGAAACACTTTCTTTTTTTTTGGTTAGTATTTTTTTAAGGGGTTAGAAACATGTTTTTAAATTTTTTATTTGACCTAGAATTTTTTTTTTTTTAAAACATATTAGTTTGAAACATGGAGTTAATTCCATTTTTTTGTTCTAGACATATAAGGGTCGGTTCACTTTTAGTTCAGTATTATTGTGGGATGATCATTTTTTAGTCCTCCTTAAAAACCCGTTTAAATGACGTTAAATACAATGACATTTTGTTATATTCAGTTATAAGTGTTAAGTCGTTTTCTTTTTTTGGTCCTAGATTTACAATTATTATTACATAGACTATGGTCCACACAGCTGTGTGGACCATAAATAAAAAGTACATTTTGCGTAGGTAAAGCACATTATTTGAGTACTAAAAAGACGTTCTGTTATATATATTATCAAATAATGTACCTTCATTACATAAAAATGTACTTTTAGTATATTAAAATGTACCTTATATTCATAATCCACACAGCTATGTAGACCATGGTCCACACAATAAATTACCCTAGAATTATGTGTCATTCCACTTTTAATCCTTTTTTTTTTTCAAAACACCTATGTTAGTCATAATATTATTGTGGCATAACCATTTTTTGTCATTTGTCAACAAATATGTTTAAATGACATTAAAAATGGCGTTATTAACCACTCGAAATCCTCTTTTTTTTTTCTTTTCTTTTTGGTAATAGAACCACAAGTCTTGTAGATTTTTTATGAAGTTAAGTAAACTTAAGCAATAGTTTGTCATTAAGTACACTTATGATTTTTTCAATTGCACCTTTTTATATTTTGAAGTATATTTATGTATTGATAATAGTTTGATTATCAAGAAGAAAAAGAAGGATTTTGAGTATTTAATAACGTCATTTTTAATGTCATTTAAACATATTTGTTGATGGATGACCAAAAATGATCATGCCACAATAATGTTAGGACTAACGATGATGTTTTGAAAAAAAGAAAAAGAACTAGAAGTGGAATGACAAATAATAAATCTAGGACCAAAAAAGAAAATGACTTAACACTTAGAACTGAATATAACAAAATGTCATTGTATTTAATGCCATTTAAACAATTTCTTTAAGGAGGACCAAAAAAATGGTCATCCCACAATAATACTAGAACCAAAGGAGAATGTTTTGAAAAAAAAGGACTAAAATTGTATTAAAACCTATAAATCTATGACAAAAAATGGAATTAACTCTTGAAACATGTTTATGAATTTTAATTAAGGGTCCATTTGAAACCCGAAAAATGACTTTCATAAATCATTTTTCGAATTTTCTTATGTTTGGGTATTCAAAGAAAATAAAGTCAAAAAAAAAAAAAAAAGACTCACACTGGTCAACAAAAAAAAAAAAAACTCAATTTAACGGAAAATATCTTTATATAAAAAACATTATATTGTAATATATAATGTATTTTGTATTTGAACCTTATTATGGGAATCTCACTAGCAGCACTTGCCTTATTCCATATTTAAAATCATTTCAAAGTGTTCTAAAATTTCACATTTTATCACACTCATGTATGTTTTTGGCTGCGGTCCTAACTATCATGCATTACATCAAAAATATTCTATTGTAATATATAATGTATTTTGTATTTGAACCTTATTATGGGTGTTTGCTATTTTGTCATTGACATTTCTAACGTCATTTAAACTTCATTCCCCTCAGATGATTTTTTGGGTCCGTCCCTACCACGAACACCACCACCACCACATCTACCATACCGCCACTACCACATCACCACAACCACTTATTATTATTATTATTATTATTATTATTATTATTATTATTATTATTATTATTATTATTATTATTTTATTTTTATTAGTATAATAATAATAATAATAATAATAATGTTTATTTTCAAGAAAATGAACCAAATAATTAAAAAAAAAAATACAATTTATTAATTTTCAACTAAACATTAAAAAAGGTAATTTTTAAACTTTAGCTAAATATTATAAAATTATTTTTAAAAAAAAAATAAATCATATTTTCTAAAAATCATTTTTCAAAAAATAATTTCAGGTTTCCGAACAGAACTTAGGGTGTGTTTGGAAAGCAGGAAAATGACTTATGGAAAATGTTTTCTGGAAAATGAGTCATTTTCCGGAAAATAGTTTGATTTCCAGTGTTTGGTTGCATTCTGGAAAACTGTATTTGTGTGTTTGGTTCATTTTCCGGAAAATGAGTAGAAATGTATATTTATATATTTTTATTATTTTATTTAAAATATAAAATATATAAACTAATAATATTTATTATAAATAAATAACTAAATAAATTTAAAAAAAAAAAGTAAGAAGCATTGTCGCTGCTCTGGTTTCCGGCGGCTGGAAACCAGAGCCGGCGGAAACCAGTTCGCCCAACTGAGAGAGGGACGGCTTGAGCCGTCCCTCTCTCAAACGAAGTGAACAACCTTGGGCGGAAAATGACTTCCGCCCAAATTTGGCGGAAGTCATTTTCCGCCAAAATAGCCTTGTTTTCCCCAGTCAACGGAAATCATTTTCCGTTGACTGGGTTTTCCCATGGTTGCCAAACACCCAAAGCCCGGAAAATGATTTCCAGAAATCATTTTCCGGGCTTCCAAACACACCCTAAATTAGAAAACAGTATGAAACTTGTTCGGAACTTGTGATTAATTACGAAATAACACAAAAACGTTTTCAAAAAATTTTCAATGAATTTCAAAGACGAAACATTTCCTAAACAAAGAAACACTACCCTCGTACTTTTTTGGGCAACATAGATCTAAAACAAACTATAGGTTTTATTAGATATAATCAAGAGATTAAAACTTATATTAACTCTTATAAAAATCCATATCTATACTATTAATAAAAACAAATTTCTCAATTTTAACCTCCGGCCCAAAATACTCGTATACAATTAAGGTTTTCTTAATATTATAAAGTATATGATAATACAATTTCTATTAATACAATTGTACATTAAAATATGGTAATACAATTCCTAATAAAATTAATTCCCCTACTTCCTTATTCGTAATATAAATCTAGATTAAAATTATTAATCGTAATAATACAGTACATATATTTCCCTGCAACGTAATCTATACTATTAATAAAAACAAAATTCTCAATTTTAACTTCCCGCCTAAAAAAGGCTATACAATTACAAGGCGTTTGGTTGGAAGGAAGGAATTAGATGGGAAAAGAATTGCAATTCCATGGAAACAGAATAACATAGGAATAAAGTGGGAGTTTAAATTCCAATGTTTGGTTGGAGGGAATAAAATTATTATGAATTTCAATTCCAATGTTCGGTATACATGGAATTGAAAGGGAATAAGTAGTATAAAGTCCAAAATGCTCATTGTTATTATTATTAATAATATTATTAATTAACAAATACACAATAAATAGAACATATTAAATTCAAATACCACTCATATACCGTATCTCTTAAACTAGACATATTGTAAAAAATATTTGAGAGTTTTGAGAAAAAACATACTCGATTAAGGTTGACCTAGAATGATTATTGCTTGCTCAGTAATGGCTTTCTTGTTGATAGTTGTTGAAGATAATACACGGTATTAACTAAAAAAGAAGGTTAGACATCAATTTTAGGTTTAAAAAAGAGAGGGGTAATTTTGTTTCAGGATATCTTTTTTTTATTCCTAAAATCCATGGAATTAAAATCACAAGGGGGCATGGGATTTTTTTATTTTTTTTTTTGAAATGAGGGAATTTCCCTCCAACCAAACGAAGGAATTTAGTTGCCTTCGGAATTATGAGGGAATTAAGTGGGAATGAAATTTAAATTCCTCCAACCATACACCCTGTTAAGGTTTGCGTAATATTGTAAAGTATATGGTAATACAATTCCTATTCATACTACAATTGTACATTAAAATATGATAATACAATTCCTAATAAAATATATTCTTCCCTACTTTCCTATTCGTAATACAATTCTAGATTAAAATTACTAATTGTAATAATATAGTACATATATTTCCTGCAACGTAATCTATACTATTAATTAAAACAAAATCGTCAATTTTAACTTTCCGCCTAAAACAATCCTATACTACTATACTATTAAGATTTGCATAATATTGTAAAGTATTGTAATACAGTTCTTATTCGTACTACAATTGTACATTAAAATATGGTAATACAATTCCTAATATAATATATTCTTTCATACTTTCCTATTCGTAATACAATTGTAGATTAAAATTAATAATCCTAATAATACAGTATATATATTTCCCTACAGCGTAATTTATACTATCTGTAATTCATAATTTTAAATAAAATACAGGTTGTTATTGACTATTAAAATTGTTGTATAAATACACTCAAAAGCAAAGAACAAATATACTATTGAATATTGTCTATTCTTTTATGCTATTTCTCATATTTCTCATTATTGTTTAGTAATGGAGTCCAGAGAATATCAACGATGTACGGTTAACTAAGAAACACTCAAGTGCTTATTCCATTATTATACTTCTAGGTGAATTTTTTCTTAATATAGTTATACTTACTAAATATCAAAATATTAGTGTATCTCAAAATATCGCACGGGCCAAATATTCTTAATATATTTATTATAACAAAATCAATTTCTTGCATCGCAGAAGTGAAAATACTAATAAAAATAAAAAGAAAATAGAAGAAGTAGCAGGAAGAAAAGCTTACAACTATGCCGACAACACCCAAGAAGACTTGAAAATGGCCCTTGGTATTGAGAAGCAAACCAATTGCAACGGATTCCGGCCAGTTAAATCCAAGCATAATTCCCGACACCAAAGATCCGACAACTTTTCCGACAGTGGTTATCACGAACAAGCACACAACGTTAACCCACGTGTGCCAATGAGCAACCGCGAATTTGTTGAGGTGTGCGGAAGTCCCTACCCAGAAGAAAAACAAAGGGTAAAAAATGGTGCTAAAAATATAGTTAACCTTGGTGATCATCATCCTGGATATCCTCCCATCCCGGGGCATGAAAAGTCCCGCAAGAAACGCCGACAGCACCTTATTAAACTGCCCGAAGTACGGCGAAGTGCTGCACACCAACACCACGAAGGCTATGGTGATCACCAGGTGGGACCCTTTCATGGACTTCCCCTCCGGGTTCTCGTGGTTCACCCAGTTCATCACCACCGGCGCCGCCCTCGACGCCAGCGCCGTCTGTATCGTCAGCGTCGTCACCATCATCGCCACGCTCCGCGCGTCGCGGTTCTGGAAGTTCTCGAACGGGTCGAACACTATGTACCCGAACGAGATGAGCAGGGTCGAAACGACGTCGGAGTGGATCCCGGCCGCCACCACGAACCGCCCGATATCCGACTTACCGATCTTTAAATCAGTTATGATTCGGGTGAGCAGAGGAGAGGCCGTGCCTGACAGCACGAGGCAGAGTCCGATGTTAATCATCGTGTCCGAGGACATCTTTAGGGGCGGAATCAGAAAATTCGCTAGTATAAAGGTGGTCAGCACCCCGGAATAGGCAACCTTAGTCTCGGGGAGATGTAAGTGTTGAAATATGTTGGGATCTATTTCTAGCCCCACCACAAACATGTGACATATCATTATAACATCCACAATGTAGCTTAATGTGTCCTTAATATCTTTCTCGTCTAAATGCTTTCGTACGGTCCGGAGATTACTCAGAAACAACCCTACCTGCACTAGTAATTAACAACCTATATATAAATTCAACATTTCTGTATTATTATTGTATCTAAATAATAAATTATAAAGAGGGAATTGAAAGATTTGACGTACCACGGCTTCAGAAATGATGCGAGGTTGAGACATAGGGCGCAAGAGAAAGTGAACAAAGTTGCACAACACCATGGCGACGAAGAACCCTAACGCGTAAACGGCTATGGATGCCATTTTAACTGTCATCGCCGTCTGGCACCGCGCCTCCTCCGCCGCGTTGTTCTTTAGAAAATCCATTATTTCTTATTTCCGATATGTATATATATGATTCCTAAAAGCCTGAATTGGGATTTCTTTTCTATTTCTTTGACAGAAGAATGAGAGTTGTCCAGAAAGAGAAAATGGTTTTCTTCTTTTTTTTCTTTTTTGGTAGTGTCTGCGAAAGGGAGAGAGAGAGAAATTCCGTGAGGAATTGAAGGCCAAATTTTGTATGACCACGTGGAGTAAGGTGCCCCATTTTACTCCTAATTACTTGGAGGACTTGTAGGAAGGGACACAAAAACCTTGCATATCGGGAACACTTAAATGTTCTCTTTCTCTCTATGTATATATAGAGAGAGAGATTGGTACTTGGATGGTGCTTTTAATGTTTGTTAGCACTATATTTAGAGTTGAACTATAAATTAAATAGCTTTTTTTTTTTTTTGGTAAATGACTGTTATTTAATTAGGTTAGAAGGTATGACTAGTTGATAACATGAGCTGATGGTAGAAATGTGTTTGATAAATTAGCTGCTAGCTGATAGCTGTTTGGTATAATTCTTTTCTCAAAAAGTTAATTGAAAAAGTTGCTTTGAGTAATTTTTTGAATTTTAACATTTTAGAGTACAGTTACCAAAAGCTAATTAACTAAACACTTATATTAATTTTTTAACCAAATCAAATAGTTAATAGTGATTAAATAAGTTAAAATTAATTGATAAATTAACTATTTACCAAACAGGCAATAATCTAAAAAATGGTGTTTTAATAGTGCACAGTTTTTTTTTTTTTTTTGAAAGCAATAGTGCACAGTTAAAGAACAAAACACAAAATTACCATCAATTTTAAGATGGTTGAGGGTGCTTTGTACATAACTCTTCTTCAATTCATTTTTCCTCGTCCGCCACCCGGCCCCTTAGCTTGTTTTCTCTACTCTCTACTTATTATGACTTTCCGAACTCACTGTACTCATGGGAAGAAACAAGTAGCAATACATGCATGCATGCGAAAGGCTTCTTTTAGTATTGATCTTGTAACTATACATAGTGAAAAAACAATTGAATTATGTTGGAAGAAAGAGAGCATAAAATGACATTTTAAGTGACTATTTTGTTGTACAAATATATGTGGGGTCCACTTTCGATTTGGGTCAGGTCAAAATGAATTCGGGTTCTTCGTAGTTAGACGAAGAGATTGATATATTGTACGTTCAAAATGGATAATGAGTGAATGAGAAATTGGTTTTCAAAGTAAACACACTTGAGTTGGACAATGAGGAAAAAAGCTTTAAAGTAAGCTTTTGTCCCACATTGGTTTGGGAAGTGAATTTGTATGGCATAGAAGCTTTCTTTTGCGCGAGCACGATCAGTGCTATTTAACCCTAAATAAAATTTTCATTCGTTTCTTTATCTCTTTGGGATTACTTCTTAAATTTAAATCTCTTATATATTGTGTTTTTTTTTTCAAACCAAATTGCGGTGGGATTAATTTTTCCATAAAATTAAATTCTTGTACTAGTTTCGTACTAGTAGTGTTGGAATCATTTTTCATAAAATATATCCCATTAATTGTGTTATATATATATATATATATATATATATATATATATATATATATATATATATATAATTTTGCGTAAAATTGACTTATTCATTCCAACAAGTTATAAGGAGAAAATTGTAGTACGAATGCTTTCTAAACCACTATAGAAATACAAAAGTACTACTTGGACGATTCTAAAAACCTACCCTCAACTTTTAATTCACTTGTGTCCAATTTTATTGGAGGAAAAAAAAAAAGAATAAATAAAATTCATGATCTCCTTATATTAAGCAATCAAATAATACCACACAGGAGCAAGCAGAAAATGGGAGTACATGTAGAATTAATGAATTATTCATAAAAATATTTCTTTCTTTATCTTGCACTTCACTTTTTCTTATCTTATCTTGAGACTAACTTTTATAATTGGGATCGATTTTACACATACACTCACTAACAAAACTAAGCTACAAATCCTTTTACTCTGCAAGGTCAAGACTTAGCTTCCGCCACAAGAAAATTTTATTTCCTTAACTGATTATAAAATTGTTTTAAAAAGTCCATTCAACCCCTCATCTTCTAACTTTTACTTGCCTACTATCAAAACGTCGATTTGTTTTCAAAAAAAAAAAAAGGTCGATTTTTTGAAATATATATACTTACTATATGTGGCTTTTTGAAAAATCAATGTCTTTTATTAGTATTTAAAATCTATACTATTAATAAAAACAATATCCTCAGTTTTAACTTCCCGCCCAAAACAGACCTATAATATTTTGGTCTACGTAATATTGTAAAATATGGTAATACAATTCCTATCCCTAATACAATTGTAAATTCAAATAGAATTCCTAATAAAATATATTCTTTCCTACGTTGCTATTTGTAATACAATTCTAGACTAGAATTACTATTGGTAGACTAGAATTACTAATGGTAATAATTCAGTATATATATTTCTCTGCAATTCAATCTATACTATTAATAAAAACAATATCCTCAGTTTTAACTTCCCGCCCAAAACAGACCTATAATATTTTGGTGTGCGTAATATTGTAAAATATGGTAATACAATTCCTAT
>CP025656.1:15012927-15126687 GCA_003576665.1 Ipomoea trifida | reverse complement strand
ACATATATTTGTACCACAATATTGCCAGTAAAATGACATTTTATGCTAATTTTTTTTCCAACAGTTATTTGTCCAGAGAATATCAACATGTTGAAGGAAGAAGATGATATATCTTCACTATATATCATGTTCTTCCTCCAACACAACGTTCTACGGTCAAACAACAATTATTCAACTGATTATCCATTACTCCCATGTAAATTTTTCTTTGATATAGTTATACTTACTGAATATCAAAATATAAGTGTACCTCAAGATCTTGCAATAACTAACCGACAAGTAATTAAATTAATGAATATGATGCAATAATGTAAATTATCTACCTATTGCATTTATACACTTATTTTACAACACTGAATTTTTGTGATATTTGTTGCATGCAAGGAAGGCTCATACTATAATTGCATTTATACACTTATTCATACTCATATTCGATGTTATAATTTATATAATTGTATATCGATTCAAATATTTCTTAAAATATTATAACAAATTCATTCCGTGCAACGCACGGGTGAAAATACTAGTTTAATTAAAAACATATCCAATTCACAACGTTGATTTTTAGAAACCCTATATTGTATTTTTTTTTTCGAATCATACTACGCTCCCCTCCATTTTTCGCCATATTTAATTTTTTAGAACATGATGTGAAATGTTTTCCACCAATAAAAATACTTTGATTATTATTATTATTTTTAAATTTAGTGAACCTTTCAGCTTAATAATATCAAAGAGGATGCTTAAGACTTGCCCGTCGGGTGATCTTACCGTTCGTGTCCAGAGAAATGTGATTGGGGTGCCTAGTGCTTGTGGAGATTGATTGTTTTGTTTTGTTTGCAGAGGCTTTGCCCATCCCTTTCCAAAAAAAAAAAAAAAAAGGAAAAAAAAAAGAGGATGCTAAGAGGTGAAAAAAATGATATTAAAGGCTAGTATAGTATAGGCTTTAGTTTACATGATTGAGAATCCCTCCTGAAGACCGTCCAATTCCCCCTTAACACTATGTTGCTGGATTATCAATACAGAAGTGGCGATCGAGTAATCGGAAGACGAAAGAATATCTCCGATCAAACCAAGCTCCGGGCACTCTTCCCAGTCATTCATCCCCACCGTCAACACCGAGTTCACTCTCCCGCCTCGCCCCACTATAAACAGCTCGTACTGCCCTTCCAGAGACCTTAACGTCGAGTATGTTTGACTAGAATTCACCAGATACTTCTCCCTGTAAGCCACGCGCCCGCTGGCGACGTGCCGATCATAGAACTGCGCGAAGCACTCGTCGTCCAGCTTCATCTCTTCCTGGTGCTCGGAGGACTCGGCCTTGGCTTTGTTGATTCTGGACGCCACGCTGTCCTCGCCGGCCTCCAGTAGGAACCGTATGACCGTGAGTTTCACTCCGGAGTGTCTCGCCACGCGCCCCACGTAGGACAGAGCCTCCCTGTCGTCTTTCCCGCCGATGAAGATGACGGCGGCGTTCAGGCAAATGCTCGTCTTCGATACCGTTATATCTCCCAGTCCCCGGTCCACCAGGATCCCCACGGAACACGGCGCGTGTCGAAGCACCTTGCGGTTCACGTGCCGAAACCCGGAATTTCCGGTGTCTAGCCTCCCATCTGGCGTCCGGTTTTTGTGGAACGGCATAACAACCATGTGGGCCCTCAAATCCTCAGCGAGAATACAAACATCCTGGTGCATACTATTCAAGGTAGACAACGCCATCATTTGCTTGACAGTAATCCCATCACTACACTCCGAAGAAATGTAATCCTGAACCGAGCTGTTAATTTCGTCTCTCATTCGGATCACCTCCGGGTCCGTAATCGTCACTGCATCCACCCCTCCTTGGTTAGTGGTCACCGTGGCCGCCACCCGGTCCGTCAACTCAATCATATCCGCCAGATATATCGTGATCCCGGGGTCCACAGTGCCGCGAGAGATCTCGATGAAGTTGATTGCGCAGGAAACGTTCTGTTTGCCTCGGAGACAAAGCAATATTCGCAGCCCGTCGGATGCATTGAGCCATTGGAGTGCCATTTTTCGGGTGGGTGAACGCTTCCTCGCCCATCCAATGATCTTCGCCACAACCAACGGGGTGTAGACTATGGTCAAAAAAGTCATAAACACCACTGAAAGCCCAAGGGGACCCGGAATGACATTGGACTGCCATTTCAACACCAAAGGTCAGTGCATTATTACACAATAACATTTTGATGACTTGGACCAGATTATACTAACAATTGTTTTATATAAAAAATGATTAAATATACTCCGTAATAAAAATGTTATCCCAAATAATAATAAACTGACATGGCCTACATCCATAAAAAAAAAAATACATTTTTGGGTGAAATTTCTTTATTTTATAATTATTATATTTATCCATTTATGTATTTATTTTTATTATAATAAGTTAGAAATTAAAAATAATACTCCCTCCGTCCCTAATTGTTTGTCTCATTTACTTTTTGCACGATTTTTAATACAACATAACAAATGATACTAATTTTCCAATTTTGCCCTTCAAAAAGTAGGTGTAATTTGTACAAAGTACAATTGTACTTGTCTTATTAATGGTCTAAAAAGTTGAAAAGTCAAAAGGGTAAATTGGGAAATATAGAATGATAGTTATGTTCAATTTTAAAAAGAGGACACTATTTTGGGACAAACTAAAAAGGAAAGTAAGACAGGTAAAATGGGAGGGAGTATATTACATATTTTTATTATAATTATTATAAAATTTAATATATATTTTATTTCAATATACAACTAGTTGCTTTCGATTATCTGAAATTGATGATCTCTAGTTGAAGATCAAGGTCTTGAACTCTTGATCAAAGATCATTGGTCGACACAGTCTCTTAACTGGAGGCTGCCAGTGATTTTTTTTTTTTGTTTTTTGTTTTTTGTTTTTTGTTTTTGTTTTTTTTTTAAAGAATTTAAATATGAAGTTTATCAACGTTTCTAGGTCGCAACATGTCATTTGAGACTATTTGCATTATATTAAAATGACCAATGATTTAATTGTAGTTTTCAAAGTTGGATTTTCAAATTATATTTTTACGCTTAGTTAGGTGACAAACTTGACCATAATTGCAAAGAGTTAATATTGCTTTTGACACTTCACTCATCTACTCATGATACGGGTATTTTAAAAATTTTAAATTAATGTCAGGCCGCCAAACACCTTGTGCACATGTAGTGACTCTCCCATATGGAAGGTCATGAGATTAGGGATGACAAATGTGCCCCGTCCGGGGACGGGGATGGGGATCGAGAACGGGAAATTTGTGAAGTTTCCTGACAGGGATACCCCTCCCCGCCCCGCACCGTCTCCGAAAAATTATAATAATTAAAAATTTTATATATATATATATATATATATATATATATATATATATATATATATATATATATATATATATAATTTTTTAAAATGAAAATTTTAATTTTTAAAATTAAAATTACATTAATATAAAATTTTGACTAAGAATTGATCGGGGACGGGGAATCTCCGTCCCCGTCTAATTCCCCGCGGGATCGGGGATCCATTTCTCCCCGGGGACGGGTCGCCCCGTTGTCATCCCTATATGAGATTGAGGCGAATTGATTCTTTTTAATTCAACATGTTGAAAAATTATAGATGAACATATAGTACAATGTAATAGGCTAATAGGGTGAAGAAGAGCTTACAGATGGGCCGTATACAGCCAAGAAGACTTGAAAATGGCCCTTGGTATTGAGAAGCAAACCAATTGCAACGGATTCCGGCCAATTAAATCCAAGCATAATTCCCGACACCAATGATCCGACAACTTTTCCGACAGTTGTTATCAAGAACAGGCACACTACGTTAACCCATGTCTGCAAACGATGAGCCCCAAATTTGGACAGCTCTGCGGTAGTCCATACCCACAGGAAAAACAAAGGGTAAAAAATGGTGGTAAAAATATAGTTAACCTTACTGATCATCATCTTTGATATCCTCCCTTCCCTGGGCATGAAAAGCCCCGCAAGAAACGCCGACAACACCTTATTAAACTTCGCCAAGTACGGCGAAATGGTGCACACCAACACCACGAAGGCTATGGCGATCACCAGGTGGGACCCCTTCATGGATTTCCCCTCCGGGTTCTCGTGGTTCACCCAGTCCATCACCACACGCGCCGCCCTCGACGCCACCACCGTCTGGAACATCAGCGACGTCAGCATCTTCACCACGCTCCGAACGTCGCGCGTCTGGAATTTATTCGTGGGGTCGAACACTATGAACCCCAGGGAGATGAGCAGAGTCGAAACGACGTCGGCGTGGACACCGGCGGCCACCACGAATCGCCCGATGTCCGACTTTCCGATCTTTAGGTCGGTTATGATCCGGGTCAGGAGAGGCGAGGCCGTGCCGGACAGCACGAGGCAAAGTCCAACGTTGACCATCACGTCGGAAGACATTTTCAGGGGCGGAATCAAAAAATTCCCTAGTACAAAGGTGGCCAGCACCCCGGAATAGGCAACCTTAGTCTCCGGGAGGTGTAAGTGTTGAAATATGTTGGGGTCTATTTCTAGTCCCATCACAAACATGTGACACATCATTATCGCATCCACAATGTAGTTTAAGGTTCGCTGAGTCTCCGCGTCATCTAAGGCTTTTCGTATGCCCGGAATATTACTCAAAAACATCCCTACCTGTACTAATAAGTAACAACCCTACCTCAGTTAATTAATTGAACCAGATACATAAAATAAGATAGAATGAATAATTTAGGATAATGTTGGTTTAAACTTTAAACATTAATTTTCATTTTGAAAGTAAGGAAAAGTATTGCAACAATATTCATATTCATTTTAGGTGGGTTGGTAAATTCAACATATATTTGTTTTAAACTAAAGCAAAATTGATATTATGAAAATATAAAGGTTTTTTTTTGGGCGGGGGATATATATAAAAACAGAGAATATATATAATGAAAAGATTTGGCGTACCATGGCTTCCGAAATGATGCGAGGTTGAGAAACAGGGCGCAAGAGAAAGTGAACAAAGTTGCACAAAACCATGGCGAGGAAGAACCCTAACGCGTAAACGGCTATGGACGCCATTTTAACGGTCATCGCCGTCTGGCACCGCGCCTCTTCTGCTGCATTGTTCTTTAAAAAATCCATTATTTATGGTTTTTCTGGTTTCTGGTATGTAATGTATATATATATATATATATATATATATGATTCCTAAAATACAAAGGAATTGGGATTTGTTTGACAAAAGAATGAAAGAAGGAGAAAATGCGTTTGCTACTGTCTGCGAAAGGAAGGGACAGAGAAAGAAATTAGATGAGGATTGAGGAAAGAGATTTATTATAGCTCAAAATTTGGATGGCCACGTGGAGGCAGGTGCCCCATTTTACTCCTAATTACTTGGAGGACTTGTAGGAACGGACACAAAAATCTTCATTAGGAACACTTCAATATTCTCTCTACAATGCCACCCTCTCTCTCTATATATATAGACTTATAGAGAGATAGGCACTTAGAAGGTTTTTTTTTTTTTTTTTTTTTTTTTTTTTTTTTTTTTTTTTTGTTACAAGAGAAACTCGATCACTACTCGAGAGTATATACTAGATATATTCTATCTTGTGACTTTCATAAAACAAAAAATTACAAGGAGGTAAACCTTGTCCATAACTGACCGACTCAAACTAAAAAGGATAATAGGTCACTTCCACTAGTACTGTCAAAGTGGACTGATTCCCGCTGACTTACACGCATCCGCCCCGCAACAGGGCGGGTTAGGGCTAAAAAAAGATGGACTGCGAAGGAGCATGCCTAGTCCGCTAAGGCTCGCGACCCGCGCGGGCTGCGGGCTGACTTGCTAGCCCATCTTTTTTTAAAAAAAAAAAAAAAAAATTTTTAAATATATACATTGTACATGAATATAAAAAGGAATAAGGGCCAAATTGGCCACCGAACGTAACGCGAAAGTGCAATCAGGCCACCCAACCAAAAAAAAGTGCAATTGCATCACTAAACAGCGCAAATCCGTTCAAATTTACCTTTTAGCCGGTTTCTACCCCTTATTTCCGGTTGTCTGCTGACATGGTTGATTAGCTGGCAAATTTTCACTTAATTCCTTTATTTCCTTTGTCTCAAATTCCAACCTGTAAGCAAAGACGATTATATCACTAGGCTGTTTTGTTAGCTTCAGAAAATGGATATGGAAGCCACTGTGCTAACCGAGATTTTGATAATTTTCCCATCTATCTTCCTTAAAATTCTTCGATCAGCACGGCGTCGCCGTCTTCCGCCGTTCCGGGATACCCTTTCCTATAATCGGCCACCTCCACCTCCTGAAGCCGCCGCTTCACCGTATTCTATACCGCCTTTCCCAGATTCACGGCCCAATCGTATCTCTGAGGTTGGGGAGCCGCCTTGTCTTCGCCGTCTCATCGCGGTCGCTGGCGGAGCCCGGAGGAATGCTTCACTACCCATGACGTCGTTTTCGCCAATCGGCCTCACACTCTCACCGGGAAGTACATAGGCTACAACGACACCACCTTGGTGGGACTCCCTTATTCCGACCACTGGTGCCACCTTCGCCGCCTCAGGAAATCTTCTCCGCCGCCTGCCTCAACTCCTTCCACTCCATCCGACAAGACGAAGTCAATCATCTTTTGCAGAGCCTCTACCGAGATTCAAAAACTTCGTTTGCCAAAGTGGAGCTTAAGCCGAAATTAGGCCAAACGGTATTCACATGATTGACGGGAAGAGATATTTTGGGGGAAACAATAACCAAGAAACAAAGAATGTTCCAGATCTGATAAACGAGGTTCTGGAACTACAAAAGCTTGTTGCTGAGGAAACAGATGATGTACTGTTGAGGAAACAGATGATGAAGGCCTAACTTTGACTGACTTTGGTACTGCAATCGCTTGGCTACCTTGTTTGGCTTACAGGTTGGAATATGAGACAAAGAAAAATAAAGGAATTAAGTGAAAATAGCCAAGTAAGCAGCCATGTCAGCAGACAACCGGAAATAAGGGGTGGAAACCGGCTAAAAGGTGAATTTGAACGGATTTGCGCTGTTTAGTGATGTAATTGCACGTTTTTTTGGTTGGGTGGCCTGATTGCACTTTCGTGTTACGTTCGGTGGCCAATTTGGCCCTTATTCCATATAAAAATATATATTCATTCATGTGTACACAGTATGTGTACCGCATGAATACATATTCATGTGTACACAGTTATAAAAAAAAATCAAAAGTCTGTGAGGGCTGCCAACCCACGTTGGGCAGCTAGGATTGTATGAATCCTAGCCAACGGGACTAATGGATCGACCGACCCGTAAAAGCCCGCTAAAAATTAGACTCGCAGTAGGACAGATCGGCCCGTTTTGACAGTATTAACTTCCACTGTGTTTTTAATGTTTATTAGCACTACATGTCTACATTTAGAGGAGATAACTAGTTTCCAGCTCAAGCTTTGCTCAGGTTCTTTTAAAATTATTTATTGAGTATAATTTATTTGTTAATGTTGTTTTGAATTTAGATAACGTAGGATGCAAAATAATTTTTCTTTTTTGCATAAAAAATGGCATTAAATAAATTTTACAAGAGTGAATTGAAGAAGAATAAAATAAAATAAACTAAACTAAAAACTTTATTTGAATTATCATATGAAAATCTTTTAATATTTAAATAAATAGTTTAATCTCACATAAATTTTTATAACATTTAAAATTGCCACAGCTCATTCTGAACTTATTTTACTAAATAAGTCATACATTAACATAATCAATAACAGTAATCATTTTGAGAAGAAAATCGATCATAAAATGGTTACCTTTTAAGAGTAACTAGTATTTTCACCCGTGCGATGCACAGAATTGATTTGTTATAATGTAATATGTTAAGAATATTTGGATCGATATCTACTATACTAAGGCTATGTTTGGCAAACCTAGCTAAAATGGTAGCTGAAAGCTGAAAAAGTAGCTGAAAGCTCGAAGCTGAAATCTGAAAAGCTGTTAAGCTAGCTGTTATACTTAAAAGTGTTTGGTTAAATTAGCTTTTTAATAAGTTGATAAATGTAAAAAGACTAAAAAGGACATCTACATAAAAGTTAAATAATTTTAAATTTAAATAGGTTTGTTCACATATTAAAATATAAAATAATGAAATCAATATAATTTAATAAAATATAAAGTAAGAACATATATTTAAAAATATATTTCCTCAAAAAATATATAAAGTAAAAAAAATGTTTATAATTCATAAAATTAATTCATACAAAAATTATTGTTCAAACACAAATATCAAATTAAAATTACAACGAAACATATTGAAGAAAAAAATGCCAAAAGAGTTTTAATTAGGAGGGATATGTGATGTCATTTATTTAAAATAATAAGGATAAAGATGGAAAAAAGTTAAGAAGCTATTAGCTTATTTTTGAAAAGCTATCTGAAGTAGCGTTTCAAAATAAGCTCTTATTTTAAGCTACTAGCTTATTTTGAGAGCATTACCAAACAAAGCTTATAGCTTATTAGTAGCTTAAAATAAGCTATAAGCTCCTAAATAAGCTCTGTCAAACACAGCCTAATAAGAGTCCAAGAGAGTTAGGCTTAAAATGGGTAGAAAAAATGGCGGTCAAATTATTTAATCAAATGGATGGTTCAAATGAATTATTTAATCGAATAGATGGTTAAGATAATTCCGATTAATCTATATCTATACTATCTACTATACTAATAAGAGCCAAAGAGAGTTAGGCCTAAAATGGGTAGAAAAAATGGCGGTAATCAAATGGATGGTTCAGATGGATTATTTAATCAAATAGATGGCTAAGATAATTCAGATTAATATTATTCATAGAGATTACCTAATTTAACCTTACTTTTATGATTTTCCGTTAAGTTTTCTGTTAAATATTCTCTTCTCTGTTAATATTCCGTTAACTTTTAACTTACACATTAATTTCTATAAGAAAGGTCTTAGGTTCGAACCTCATCTCAATCAAATTTGATATAATTAAGTTTTTCACTCTATTTTACTCTTATTAAAATAAATAAATTATTAGCTACAACATAAAATGATACATATGTATTTCTTTAATTTAGAATTATGTGTCTACTATACCTTTATTTGAAAAAATTATTCACTATCAAAAAATTAAATCAAATAAGAGAAATAATTTCATTAGTTATATTGTCTTTATTTTCTCTCATGCAAAGATTCTTTACATTCAAATTTATCAATTGATATTCATTACATTGTTCATTATCTTATTTTTACAATATCTTTTAATTAAATATCAAAGTTATAGTACAAAATAATGTTATATATTTATTTACCAAATATTTTATTAATACTATGAAATTTTTAAAAAAAATAATTTGAAGCTAATTATATTAACTACTTGGGGATTAGTTGACAAAGAGAGTACTCAAATAGCCTAACAAATTGAAGCGGAATCACTCTATTTTACTCTTATTGAATTAAATAAATTAGTAGTTACACCAAAAAATGATACATATGTATTTCTTTAATATCATGAAAAAAATAAAAAAAAAAAGAATAGTTTGAAACCAATCATATTAACTACTTGGGAGATTTGTTGACAATGAAAGTACTCAAATAACCCATTACCCAGCAAATTAAAGCGAGAAACTACATTTTAATACCTTTGGAATACATAATATTTTAAGTTTTCAAGTTTTTATTAATTTATTTAATCTTTTTTTCTTAAACTATGGATTTTTTTTATCCACAATAACTCATTCAACAATAATGGTTGAACCAAATGAACCCCAAGAAGAGCACCTAAAGGAAAGTCCATAGCTCCTATATGCTACCAACAATAACCGAATTGCAAATAACACACTACCAACAAAAAGGAAGAGAACAAATAGTAAAGATGAAGACAATGACAATGTTACTCAAAAGAGAATTAAGAACACTTTAAAAAAAATTCAAATTAAAAGTAGTATTTATTTAGACTGTCATTTTTAGACTAAATATTTAGACTATCGATTTTACAAGGTTGCAAACATTTATTTTAGTAATAATTATAATGAATTTTCTATATTATCTTGGATTCATATACTTTGAGTTAGATATTTAAATAAAAAAATTTGACATTCAATTACCCATGTATAAACTTCTCCTATATAATCTTGCATTGATATACTTTTAAATATTTATTTAAATGTAAACATTGGGCATTAACCCATTCGCGCAATGCGCGTATAAAACTAGTACTATATATAAAAGCATTATCCTCCTCCAGAATTTTTCCGCCCAAATGTAGGGGTATTTTAGTAATATAATGATGACAATAATAATAAATATTAATAATATTAATTATTATTATTATAGAATAATATTAAATAATAATATTAATGATAGAATAATAATAATTATAATTGGTTATAATAGGTTATTAGTAATTATGGTAATTACTATGATAGAATAATATTAATGAGATAAGAATGTGATTTTGATTGTTACAATTTTGGTAATAATTAGTAATAATCATTATTGACAAATTGAAAAAGGAAACGAATATTATTAATTAATGGAAAATTATAAAGATTCCTAATTGACTGAAATAATATTTGATTAAGAGTTAAATTGAAAAAAGAATATGATATTATTAATTTATAATTCTCACATTCCCTACCTATAAATACAATCGATGGTGACAAAAAAATTATAATTCTTCATTTTGCACTTGCCTCCCTCGTCTCCTCATGTTGGTAGTTCTCTCATTCCATTCTTCCACCACCCAGTAAGAAATCATATTACAAGGTTATGATATTACGCTGGATCTTTCTTTTATGATATGAAATTATGAATTAATTATTGCGTTTTATTTTTATAGTTAAGTTGAATTTGATTTGATTGTAGATGATGTGAAATAAATTGCTTTTACTTTTGTTAATTTGAATTTCTCTTTTGTTAAGTCATTTGTGAAATCTGAAATGTGAATCGTGTTATCCGTGCGTTAACTAGAGACAAACTTCTATGTTAAAATTTTGGAAAAATGTATAAATAAGTTATCGAACTATTTAGAAATTAACAATTAAGCCATCGAACTCAAATAAATTACTAAACTCAGAAAAATAAAGCAATTAAGCGGCGACTTTTCTGGTGACTGGCAAAAAATTTCGGCTCCGACGACAATTTGAATTCAAAGGCTTATTTGCAGTTCTTATATCGTGGACCGCGGTCCCCAAAACGACGTCGTTTTGATTAATGAAACAGACGGATGAATTCGCGCCACTCACTTTCTTTTCATATATACTGCACTTTCTTTTCATATATACTGCACTTTCTTTTCAACACAACTGTAGTTACCTTTCAACACAACTGCAGTTACTTTTTGATATAACTATAGTTTCATTCGATAATATACGACTGTAGTTATATCAAAAAGTAACTGCAGTTGTATTGAAAAGAAAGTGCAGTATATATGAAAAGAAAGTGAGTGGCGCGAATTCATCCGTCTGTTTCATTAATCAAAACGACGTCGTTTTGGGGCCGCGGTCCACGATATAATTTGCGGCTTATTTGTACCCTCTTCTTAAAAATTTTTGCCAAAATTTAGAGCACGTGGTAGAAATCTCCAAGTTGACTAAACTCAGTGAAGACCACAAGAATCCAAATTGTTGAGTGCGATAGCCAATTCAGAGAAAATCCCAAAATCCCTTCTACTGATTTTCTTCAAATCCGAAAATGGCAACCAATTCTTCACCAGCAACCACACTCTCCCTCTCTCTGGCCCGATCAAAACCCACTTCTCCTTCTTCAATCACTTCTTTATCTTTCTCTAGCTCATTGTCCTTGAGCAGCAACCGGGGCGGGCTCAAGCTGGTTACCCGTCCCAGATCCGCTCCTACAAAGCGCTTTTCTTGCAATTGCATGTTCGGGCTTGGGGTGCCGGAGCTTGCGGTCATCGCCGGTGTCGCCACCCTCGTCTTCGGCCCTAAGCAGTTGCCAGAAGTCGGCCGCACTATTGGCAAGACCTTCAAGAGCTTCCAACAGGTCAATTCTTTCTCTTTCGGATGTATTGAGATCAATACTCTAAGATCAATTATTTTTATACTTTACTGTTAATGAACTCGATATATATAACCTCATGAATTTTCAAGATTAACAAGTAACAGGTAGATTATAGAATGATTTTCTGGCAACAATAGTTTTTTTTCCCCTGCATTTGGGAATCAGACCAATTAGGGTTTTGAGGGGTTAGGATTAGTCTAGCGTAAGCTGAGAAACTGGAAAAATGATAGTATGATACTATCGTGACTAATTCTCTGTAAACCTTTATTCCTTTGGGCTTTGATTCCAAAAAGAATGCAATTTGTAGTTCCACAAGTGACTAACTTTACATTTGTTCTGAAGATTATCAATATATATTGCAATTGCAGGCAGCAAAGGAATTTGAACTAGAGATGAAAAAGGACCCCGGTGCTCTAGCCGAGCCTGCTTTAGAGGAAGTAAAAGCTGTCAGTCAAGAAGAGAAACATCAAGCTACAGTCTCCAGCACGGGGGAGGCTTCCTAAACTACTATGATGATACATTCAATCATCTGCTACTGCTACTAGGTTTGTTATTTGTACGTCGCATTTGATTTCTGAATATTGTTGATTGTTAAGCTAAGTTATAGTGTTTGAATTTCTTGGATGAGTTAGTATGGTATGACTGCGAATAAGATTTTTATATGGGATTAGTTTGCCATAATTCTTTTCCTTACGACCTTGCGCATTCACAAGAAAATCAACCTTGATTGTGTACAAATATTGAATTGTTATAAAATGGCGAGAGAAGATAAAGTTTGGGAGTATTTTGATTGCATTTTTCAGAAAATTTGTTAAAGAATTCTGTTTTACGTTTTCATTTTCCTCCTGCAAAGCTCGTCAATGATTTGTGTTGAAGATCCTGTATAGGTCAGAAATTAAATACCAACATACAAATTAGTAAATGCGGTTAATGCTGACATACTAGCAAGACATTGTTTATTAGTTGAGACGAAACACATCCTTTAACTTGATATCAGGGTTGTGGACTTGTGGTCCACATGTTGCTTGGAGCCCCGTAAAAAAGTAATTGCACAAACCAGTTATGGAGCTAATGTTTGGAGATAAAGAAAACCAGTCCAGAGAGAAGTATGAATATTGTGAAACTGAATTGATTGAGAATGATGGGACAACAAGGTTTGAAAGAAGATGGTGGATGGTAAGAAATAATAATGTAAAGATGGATAAACCTCTATTATCAGGCTTGATATAGCATATTAGCATTCACCTCTAAGGGAAAACTTGAGTTGGTCCAAGCAACAATATAGTGAAAGATTTGATCATTTCACAGCAAAAGACTGAAAGTTTACACAACACAGTCGGTGCGTAGGGGTATACTCGAGTTCGTAACAAAGTTGACTAAAAGCATAAAGATTACAACATATCATCACTTTATGTAGATAAAAACAACTTCATTTGTGTTCTTATGCTAAAAGAAGTCTTTAGTTAAACTGTGTAGTGCTGCTGGATAGTTTCAATATCCAACCCCTTGAGCTTCACCACTGACTCCACATGACCTTTCAGTGTATTCAGCTCACGAAGCCTACAACAAGTGCAAGAAACGATCTTATTAGTATCAAGCAAGCGCTTAGCACTACTCCAAAAGTTATATATAGCTCACAGCGAAGGCACAACTCTTTATTTTCGAGAGATAAGGTGTTGGACTTCAGCCAATTCCCCCTAGCCACCAATTGCTGGACTTGGCCCTTCACAGGCCTCTGCCCAATAGATCTTCGATTCAATAAGGCAAATTAAACAGCATATACATATATACATACCTAGCCATCTCGGCTCGCCTCTTTGCCTGTTCTGCAATTTCGGACAGCTCCCTGTAGCTGTTCTTCTCATGAGTGAAGGCATTAGAAGCCTCGGGCGGTTGAAGTCCATGCAAAGTTCTCTGAGCATGAGCCCATTGAGCTTCCCTCTCCTCTCTGCCATAGTCTTTCTTGGTGGTGAAAGCAGTCTGCATAATAATAATAACATCATGAACACATTGTTCAGAGATTCACAAACAAACCAATTCACTCACTATCTTTTCTCGGCTACAATATAATTAAGCTAAGGGATCCTATTACCTTGTTCTCCAGCATGTTAACCCAGGCCTTCCCACTCAAGATGTAGCGAATGGCAAACTTCATAAGGTCGAGTGGCACATAGAACACAATGCTGTAAAGCCAGATCACCCCGGCCCATCCCCACCCGCACCCCTGAATTCTCGCGAACCCCCAGTTCGCATACACAGCAATTAGAGTAGCAACCTGAATTATATTGTGAATTATGATGGTTAAAAATCCATGCCACTTTCTTTCTTTTATTGGAGAGGGAATAAAAAAAGACTCTAAACTCTCTTACCAACTGTGCAATGAAGAAAGCAGTAACGAGCAGCATTCCAGGGCGCTCCACGAAGGACCAACTGCGAGAGCGAGTCACAAAAATCAGAGCCTGGCTCACGATACTCACTTGAAGGTATAGCGCAGCCATCATTTCTTCATCGCTGTGCCTAATTGATCTTACACCGAATTTATCCTGCATATATAAATAATAATACCTCCAAATCAGCAAAACGAAACTAAAACGAACCAATCAGAAAACGGGAATTAGTCCTTACAGAGAAGAAGTCAGTGTCATGCATAATCCAGAAGAAAATAACAGTCATCAGAGCCAAGTAGCCTCCAAGAACAACTCCCGTCGCGAAAATCTCTTTCAGTTTCCAACTATCTGGCAGTGGGGATGGCACTACTCTATCCTTTGAGATTGTCATAATGGTTCCTATAAACAAATGATTCGACATTTGTGTTAAACTTTTGAACTAATACGAGGTAATGGTAATTTTTCAAGAATTGGAAGGGGAGTGAGTTTACCATCATTTAGAATGGCAATGATCAGAACCATAAACGCAGAGAAGTCATATTTCCAAATCAATGAAATAAGCATGAAACCGAACTGCAAAAAAGCGGTCACAAAATCAATGAACTGCAATAACCTAAGCTGTAGGATAGATAGGATTATAAAGCTCAGAACTGCAATATTCAGCTTACCACAATACGTATCGTAATGGACACTGCATATATCTGTGAAAACACGAGTACGTCAAGAGTTAGATAAGAACTAAAAGAAAACATCAATGTCCTGAGGATAGAAACAACATACAGTGTAGTTCTTCATTCTCTGGAAAATGGCTCTGCTAGTCAACACTGCACTAATGATAACGCTAAGCCCGGGCTCAGTGAGCACGATGTCAGAAGCGCCCCTCGCTGCATCAGTAGCATCGGCCACTGCAATCCCGATATCTGCCTTCTTTAAAGCAGGAGCATCGTTCACTCCATCTCCCGTCATTCCAACAATGTGCTTCCTCTCCTGCAACTTCTTCACTATTTCATACTTGTGCTCTGCACAACACAACCAAATGAATAAATAAATCATCACACTGTACTTTTTCAAAAATTAAACAAGAAATGCAAAAAAAAACAGTTTTTCAGCACCAACCTGGGAACACCCCAGCAAAGCCATCAGCCGTTTCAATCAATTCCTCGACCGGGAGGGCTGCAATGGAAGCATCTTTGTCTTGACCGAGTAAAGAAGCAGACGGGTACATGTTAGTCCCCATTCCAAGCCTACGACCAGTCTCCTTAGCAATTGCAAGTTGATCACCTAAATCCAGCCAGCAATGGCAATTCGATAAACAAAACAATGTTGGGAGAAGACTAAAACGACGAAAAATGAAGCAGGAATGAGCCGAGTACCAGTAATCATCTTAACATTTACACCGAGGTTAAGAGCCCTGCGGATAGTCTCAGCGCTGTCATGCCTGGGAGGGTCAAAAAGCGGTAACAATCCAACAAATTGCCACGGTCCACCCTCACTCTCCTTTGATCTCTCAGGCACTTCCTGTCTAGATATAGCCAATGACCTCAGCCCACGCTCAGCGTACTTATCAATCACAGAATGAACCTTTCTCTTCAAGTCTTCCCTAGCATTGCAAAGACTCAAAATCTAAAGAAAATTAAGACAAAATATTAGTCTTACAATCTGCAATTCGATAACCAATGGTAAAGACTAAAGGGGTGAAAACAAAACCTGCTCGGGAGCTCCTTTGCTAACCCTATGCCAGTTTCCTTGTCCATCAATGTAAGTCAAAGCAGTCCTCTTGTCTACCGGATTAAAGGGCAAGAAATGGACCTCTGTAATCCCGGCTCGTGCCTATATATCAATCAAAGCAAGTATTTATATAATGTAGAACTAGAAAGAGGAGATCAAGCTATATATATATATACCATACCTCCTTTGGATCAGCAAGCATCCCAACCATGGCAGCATCAATAGCATCCTGATTTTCAACCCTAGAAGCTCTAGCAGCGAAAAGGAGGACATGGTCTTTCTCCACGCCCTTTGCAAACACCTCTACCAAGTTCTTATCGACGCTCAGCTTGTTAAGAGTTAAAGTTCCGGTCTTGTCACTACACAGCACATCCATGCCTGCCATTTCTTCAATGGCAGTCATTCTCTTGGTGATGGCGCCCTGCTGAGACAGCTTGTGAGATCCAATAGCCATTGTGACAGACAGAACAGTGGGCATGGCAATCGGGATGCCACCGATCAAGAGCACGAGCAGATTGTCAATTCCATCCCTGTACTTCCTGTGCTGAATTGGGTACATCACAATAATCTCGGCTATCATGCCCACAGCAATGGAGCATATACAGAAGTTCCCAATGGCAGTGAGGACTTTCTGGAAGTGCCCGACTTGGTTCGTGCTGTCTACAAGATGGGCTGCCTTCCCAAAGAAAGTGTGGACCCCTGTGGCAATAACAACAGCTTCAATCTCTCCTTGCTTGCAGGTTGAGCCAGAGAAAACTTCATCACCAGGGTGCTTGGTCACAGGGAGGGATTCTCCTGTGAGGGCTGATTGATCAACCTTTAAAGGATCGCCTTCAAGAAGACGAGCATCTGCAGGGATGATGTCTCCCAATTTGATGCTCACAATATCTCCTGGAACAAGAATTGCAGCTTCCTGCTCACTCCATCGCCCATCTCTCAGCACCTGCATTTTGCATTTCAATCAGAATTCACAGCTCTCATCTTCTCATGCTCAATTACATATTGTTTGTTGGGTAAGGCCCGAAGGATCAAGTCCTGCACCAGGCTAGGGAATTGTTGGGCGTAGGCCAAGTTCAGCACCAGGTGACTAGGGGTTGTTGGATGGATGCCTAAAGTGCCAAGTACAACATCTTGCCTTTCGAAAATGTAGCTCTGGCTACTACGTAGTATAAAGAAATAACGTTGAGCCTATAGTAAACACTCGATCTAACATATTGTTGGGCAAGGCCGGAAGGATCAAGTCCTGCACCAATTGGGTAGAGGATTGTTGGGCGGAGACCTGAAAGCTAAGTCCATCACCAAGTGGCTAGGAAATTGTTGACCGGTCAAATTCAGGCACCCTGCCTTTCGAAAATGTGTTTCTGACTACTATGTAGATATAAGGAAATAAAGTTAGGCCTATATATAGCTTTTGGCGTAGTGGTAATTGTCGATCTAACAAGCTAATTAAGTGGTATCATAGCACAAGTTTTAATTTGTAGCGGTGACAAGCGTTTGATCCTAACACATTAGTACATATGAATAGGAAAATAAAAAATATAATGTACCTTGGTTTTGGGAGCAAGTCCGGCCATAAGAGCTGCAGCAGCATTGCCAGCATTGTTTTCTTCAATGAAACTGATAGTTGAGTTGATGACAAGCAAGCAAACAATACCCACAAAGTCTTGCCAATCTGGGGGCTTTCCGTCTCCGTTAGCCAGTGCGATGGCCATAATGGCTGCAGCTTCCATCACCCATGATAGAGGGTTCCACATAAACCCCAGGAACTTCAGTAACTTGCTTTCCTGGATTTCCACACCAAACCATCCTTAATAAGTCTTATGTGCTACTATAGTGTTATACAAGGGAAGCTACCTAGTTAAGGATACAACTTTTGTTTTTTATTTTTGTGTGGACACAGTACGGATAAACCAGACCATCTCAAATCAAAGTTAAACTTGTAACATTGCAGTTATTAAGTCAGTAGTTTAACCAATTTAACTGGAGTTGCAATCGCCTTATTTTTGAAAAATACTTCGAATCTTTAATTTGCACTGTTGTGACCATTGTTATTAAATCTTTTAAATTTGGTGATTGAAAATTAAAAATTTAAATAGTAGTGCAATTTTTAACCCACATTTTAAGATAATGCATTAAAAAAGCATATGAACTTGAATTAATTTATCTTTTTGTCTGTCATATATATAGATGGATTAATAATCATTCTTAAATATTAAAAATTACATTATAATCTATATTTTTTTTTGGAACTACTATAAATTATCATTATATGTGAAAAATATTTGATTCTTTTATGAAATTAGTAGTGTTCAATGAAAAACAAACACTACGTATTTTTTATTTATGAATTTGATATAATATTTTATAAAACATTAAGAAAAGTTAAATTAGGTTTTTCTTTTAAAATATAGATTTCATCCGATGTTAGGTTAATTAAGTGTGGACTAAAATTTTTCAGAATAAGAGTCAAACTTTATGAGGGTGACTCGAGTTGAATCTAGATTAATCCAAAAAAATATGAATATTGTATGTAACATTTAAATAAAAAAATAATTTAACTGCAATTAACACGTAAAACTGACAATGATTTAGATTTTTTGTAATAATAAGCCTAAAAATTATACCTTTTTCTCTTCCAATTTGTTGGGACCAAATATTTGAAGCCTGTTGGCCCCTTCGTCTGAACTCAAACCCTCTTTCGAACATTTCAACTGCTGAAACACTTCCTCGATGGGAATTTTCTCCTGCAAAACACCAATAAATAAATAAATTTAATTAACTTTATGTTTAATACGGAGTACAAATTTTTATGTAATTTTTAAATATATATATATATATATAATTTTAATTTACTAATACTAGAAGTAACAGATATTATAAAAGATTAAGTTATAAATAATTTGTGCAAACTTTCGTTAATTGAATGAGATAAACAGAGTAATAATTAATTAATATCAATCTCAGTTTTGATGAATCTATATTGATGTCAACCATGTCATGATTGACTTCAACTATCAATAGCCATACTAATCAGTAATTAGCCAGTAATAAATCATATTGTGCATTAATTAATTTTTGTTTTGTGACGAGACAAACTCGTAGCTACTATTCAAGAGTATACACTGGGTAAACCCTGTGAAGATGTAAACCGCACTAGAAAAATTACGTGCATCAAGCTCGACCAAGGGTAGTGCTATTAAGACGGGTTGATCCGTCTTGGGTTTGTCTAGAAACACCCTGGCCCGGCCCGATATGTTTTTACATGGGTTGGGAAAATTCCAACCCAACCCGTGTTGGACGGGCTAAACGGGCCGTCTTGTCTAAAATACGGGTTAAACAAGCCTAATTTGACATGTTGAACCCGTTTTGACAGTTCTAACCAAGGGGATGCTAGCAAGAATTGAGCTTGTAATATTTTGGTACGAGAATTATTCACTCTTACTCGGCCACCCCTGGCGGGACTAAGCATTAATAAATTAAATCATAAGTTTCAACTCAACATTAAATTAGATTAAGTACTTTGCTAGGTTCACACAATACCTATCCTTGAAGGGACCACTTAATCAAGCAATTGAAATTAAATAGAAAAGAATCACGTTGCAATTCCTTATTAAAATCACTTATAATTATGAGCCTGGACTCTTTTGTTTGGGAGACTAATGAAAAAAGTAAATCGTCGTATGTATCTTAACCAGTCTAAAGGCCTCCAATTAAAACATGTATGACTAGATATCAAATAATAAATAATAGGAAATAATTTTCCACAGTTATAAATTTCTTTTTATTTTCTATGGTTATAAACTTTAAAACGGAAAATTATTTATTTTAATAAAAAATAATTATATGTATTAATTAATAATATGTGGGCCGGATCTTAATGACTGTAAGTTACTGTAATCACTCCTCATTTTATTGCCCAAAACAGAAAGTCAACGAGTAATTGAGGACAAAACGATGATTTAGAAGTTCAAGAAATAAAAAGAGAGAGAAATCCAAAAAAAAAACAAAAAAAAAAAAACAGTTGGGCCATGAGTGTTCAGATGTCTGCATCACTGCATGTGAACGATGTACGTATGGATGTATGTATATATATATATAATCGGCACTAATGATTTTTGAAATAAATTTAATTATTAATGCTTTTAGATTATCTTTGGAGTATTATAGAAATAAGAATTGATTGTATTCGATACAATTACAAAAATATATTCTATTATATTATGATGCCATATATGGAATATATGAGAGGATTCATTTAAGAACATATTCTCATGTAAAAAGTGAGAACTGAAAAATAATGGCAGAAAGAGACGGGTCAGTTTTATAAGTATTGCAAACTTAAAAGTTTGTAATAATTATAAAATTAACTTATTCTACGGAATATTTTTTATTAAAATAGCGTGATATGACTATTATAAACACGGATGGACGATTGAGATCAAAGTTCACTTTTTATGAGGATGTTGTTCTTATTTAAACCTACCCGATTTAATCCCCATCAAATATAAAACAAACAAATACTATATACTTAATTCCCAAAGTCTCAATATACATACAAACGTTAAACATATATGTAGTGCACACAATAATAAATAATAAATAATAAATAAATAAAGATAAAAGTAAAAACGAGAGTGGAGAAAATAAACAGAAGAAGTATACCAGATCGACAGTCTCATTCTTGATCTCTTCGAGGCTGATGCCACCCATTTTAGGGTAAAGAAAACAGGGAAGAAAGCTTTGTGGAAATGGTGATACGTCGTCGTCTCAGCTTCTCTCCTGAGTTTTCATCAATGGAGATCAGAGAATCCCTGAGAGAGAGAGAGAGAGATTCTGTTGCCTCTTGGGAGAATGGAGAATGGTGGAGGTGAGATTCTAAAGGCGTGTCTCCATTTTATAGTGTCACCAACCTCGAGAGTCAAATGCCCCTTCGCCACTCCTCTATAGGTTTAGAGAGTTGACTTCTCATACTAGAAAGCGATTAAGGTTTTACATTATATATATATATATAGAAATTATATTAAAGCTTCTATATTATTAATTAAATATAAACGCTAAATGCATTTTTAATCCTTCAATTTTTTCTTATAAATTGTTTTAATCCCTAACTTTTACAATATGGACTTCTAACTTAAAAAAATTATAATTTTAACCCTTGAATTAATAAAATTATATTAAAATATTACTTTTTTTTTTCAAAGTACCATTGAGGCTCGAACTCACTCCCATCATCTATGTGGAAGTGTAAACCGGGACACTGGGTGCCACTAGACCACAAGGTTTTTGGTAAGTTTAATATCTTTATTTTTCATAATTTTTTCAGTTTAATTTTGACATTTCATCTGTAAAATAGAGAATTGACAACTAACCTTTCTCTCTAAATTTTTCATCTTCAAATGTGGTACATCATTTCTATTTTCCTTATACAAACCTGTTAAAATCAAAAAATTTAATTTAC
The DNA here is from genome assembly GCA_003576665.1 of Ipomoea trifida. Taxonomy (NCBI): domain Eukaryota; kingdom Viridiplantae; phylum Streptophyta; class Magnoliopsida; order Solanales; family Convolvulaceae; genus Ipomoea; species Ipomoea trifida. The sequence continues at coordinate 15,105,067 of CP025656.1, read as the reverse complement.
AGATGAAAATCAACACTAAAGAAGATTATAGTTAAATAAGAAATATTATTTAAAAAGTTCTAAAATGCCCATGTAGTAAGTAATATTTTGATAGGGTTTAATAGTTATGTTGATGTAGTTAAAACTATAACTTTTTTGAAGAGTTAAAGATGTATATTGCAATGAAAAAAAAAATAGAGATTAAAAATGGCTAGTAAGAAACATTTGAGAGACTAAAAATGTATTTTTTTTTAAATATAAATGATTGAATTTAATTAATTGTGTTTTTAAATTTTTAATGGGCCGTAAATTGATAACCGGTTTAGTCTTAATGGTTTACTTTTTCATTACCGTCTTTATTTATAGAGAAATATTTTACAACCCTACAAAACGAACACAGTTTAGTTTAGTTTAGTTTTTTTTTTTTTTTTTTTTTTTTTTTTTTTTTTTTAAATATTAATATGATTAGTTCTTCTTTTTTTATTTCAAATCTCAATTTATTACAAATTGCCATATCAGGAATTCAGGGAATTAATTTATTTGAGTGATAGATGTAACAAAGTGTATTTGAATCAAAATCTTTATTTATATTGTAATTTTGTATTTGGTAACCCAGTCCAAAATAATCATTCCTACATTTGGGGCACCACAATATGGTTAGCATAATTCTTCATTCAATAACCAACAAAATGTTTACCAAACGGGTTGATTAAAGAGTTAACACTTCAAGTTGCATCCGCTAATCCTCAGCCTCTGAATTACGTTGAAGTTTCTTGAAGAACTGGTGCAAGATTTCCCAATCTTCACAAGTCGAGACTCCCCCTCAACTGCTACTCTCCCGAGTTGCTATTGTGGTTTGCATCCCTTATTCATCATAGCATCAATCAATTTGAATTGAATTAGATTCATCAATTCAAGTTGCTCCGGTCAGTCTCCAAGATAAGCCATTTGAAGGAGTAATGAAATATTCAGTTTTTTGGAAATCATCAAACTGATCTGAATGTGGATGAAGAGTATTTATAAGGAATCCATCTGGTTTTCTCTCTAACTGAATAACCGTCTTGATCTTCATCCTGAACTTGATCTTCCAGTTTCGTTCAAGTCTAATCTTCGATCTTCAACTTCATATATATGCTGAACTAAATCCTTTGTAGTATAGAGTCAATTTAATACAAAGTTTACATATTGTACATATAATTTACTGAACTAAATTTTGGACTAAATGCATTGTTCCATTTGAACCAAAACAACTAGGAAGAAAAACAAAGGTTTACGCAAAGAATCCTTTTTCTCAAAATGTTTCTTTTTATTAACACTTTTATATGCATATATTAACCATTCCTTAACAACTCCCATTTGTTATTGACATTACCACCTGAAAAATTGTATGTACTTAATCTCATAGTCGGTCTTAAACATGTGTAGCATGAACAACGGCTCTCAATTTTTAAAGGGTCAATTTCCTAACAATTTAATATTTCATCAACTCTATCCCTATTTTTTTTTTTTTAGGGGGGGGGGGGTTGGGGGATGTCTAAATTTTTTTTGTTTATTTTCATAAATATAAGAATATTTATAAATTTATTACTCAAAATACCATACATTTATTATAAATACAAGTAAATTAAAGAGAAACATTTACAGTTCATTTACAGGTAAAATTGAAATTATATTATTTAGCCAATACACTAAATATACTATATTAAACTTTTATGTGTCCGATCATACAATATTTTTTAGGCAAAAGGGGAATGATTAAATTTTATTACTATTAGTTTATATATTTTTTTTGTTTTAGTCTAATCATGTCATTAAATTGAATTTATAATTGTTAATAAAGTTTATTGTTTATGAGGATATTAATTATATTGATACATGATATGATAAATATTCATGCAAGGTGAATTATATTATACTAATAATAGTCGTACCAAAGTCAAATTTGCATATATTTTAATTTAGTAATTTGAAGGAATAAAATTGGTAAAAGTTAAGGAAATTGTTAAATAATTGGTCATAGGAGTGGAGTTTACTTCGTACACACTTTTGAATAAGGGTTGCGAATTTTCCTTGCCACCTAAAAAAAATGATAAAAATTCATATTATAAATATAAATTTGATAATTAAGGATATTATTAAATAAAATTAAAAGTCAATAACAAAAATCAATAAAATCATTATAATTGATCTGAGGATCATTAATTATGTAATTTAATCAATCACAAACTATCGGGCCACGATGTGAGGCGCATGGAGTAAGCGATTCCACCTTTTTGTCACAAAAAATAGTAAAGTAATTAACTTCACTATTTCTAATTTCTATCTGTTGAGCATATATATATAAACATAAATGTAACTATTAGCTTAGACTTTTAGTTGAGATGGATCATATGCTTTAATTTGGGGTTGAGTCAACCCAATGCCAAGGGTCATGGGTTCAAATCTCCCCGTATTTCATATATATACAATAAATAAACATATATGTGCAATCCAACATGCTTTAATTCTATGTATGAATGTTTTTTCATATTCCGGCCTACCGATTTAAATGTTTATATATATATATATATATATATATATATATATATATATATATATATCTTGGGTATTCATCAATATAATTTTATTTCATTGCGTTTATGATTGATTAAATTCATTATCAAATTGAGTTGTAACATTGATATACAACTTGAAGAGTTGAACAACTATTTTATTAAAATTAACATTGAATTGTTTCTTTGTGTGTCATACCTCAATCCAAATGACTCATTTTCAAATTTCAACTTTTAATAATAATGAAAAATTTATTTGCTTGAATCATATTTGTCCTGAATTTTAATTGGTGCATTTTTAAATACTTGATAGTTGACTTGAAAGAATTTTCACAAATGCTGATAATTTTTTTTCAACAATGAATTGAAGAATAGATTGTGTAATCAAATAGGAGATAATGTGATAATTAATTACATTTATTGAAAAATATTAGTCACGAACATGCACACTGTGCAAAATATCATGCCTAACAACTAAATGATGCCGTTAAAAATTAAATCTTAAAAATTAAGTAATATTTTCAAATTTTGATAAAACAATAGAGTTAATACCCAATATAGCCATCGACTATAGTGATTTTACTCAATTTAGTTCTAAATGACTTTTTGTGCTCAATTTAGTCATCGACTTTGATGATTTTATCCAATTTAATTATTTGTTAAAAATTCTGTTAGTGGACTGTTAGAAATAGAGTTCTAATGGTAATTTCTCATCCTTCATCCTATTTGGGATGATTCCTTCTTCTTCCCCTTTTTAATATCTACACAGAAATGTAAATCTTCGTACCCAAATATTTATTTACTCTGTATTTATTTATTTAGGGTTGAAGTTAATTAGGATGAAACTTTACATTTTTGCGTGAATCTTAATATGGGGAATAAGAAAGAATAATTCCAAAGGGATGAAGGATGAAAAATTAGCATTAGGACCCTATTTCTAAAAGTCAACTAATAGAATTTTTAACATTGACTAAATTGTGTAAAACCATCAAAGTCGATGACCAAATTGAGCACAAAAAGTCATTTAGGACTAATTTGAGTAAAATCACTAGTCGAGGACTATATTGGATATTAACTCTAAAACAATATCAAAAGATTGAATTTCCACGTCAAACGAATAAACCAAGGTAATAACTTTGGTTATAATCATAATCTTATATTTGTGTTTGACTAAACGATTTATAAACCGATCTTAATATCCAAAGGATATAGTCTGGCGAAGTCGAAAAATTAATTAAGTTGTGAAAAAAAAAAAACAGAGAGAATAAATTCCGACTGCAATAATTAGTAAATATATATAATGCTTAATGAGCAATAGTTTTATTTTCCAAATTTAGGCTCTAAATACTTAAAAACTATTAATATTTGATAGTTATACACAACTACATATTATTTTCTCCTCAAACACTTTATTTGTGATATTCACATACTTATTCTGATCTAGTGCCTTAGTGTAAACTAATTCTGCAAATATATATATATATATATATATATATATATATATATATATATATATATATATATATATATATATATACATACTTATTTAGAAATTAAAAATCACTTATTTAAAAATAACGTAAAATGTATGGCCATCGAGAATAAATGTAAAAGTAATATAAAATAAAAATGCAATAAAAATGCAATCAATTGATTTTAAAAGATGTTTTAGATATAAAATGAGATAAATAAAACAAGACAGTTGAATACTTACATATTTTCAACTACTATGTGCCATGCACCACGCTGGATGCGTTGGGGAATAACAATTAAGCAAGTATTTGGTTTATTATTTAATAATAATATGAACATATAACTTATTCAATATAATGTACTCCGTAGTAAATTAAAAATACGGTAAATTATTTTTAAAGGAAAATGTGGTTTTGGTCCCAGTAATGTTTAATATAATATTATAATGCTTTTCAATTTTTTTTTGTTACGAAAAAAACCTGTAACTACTACTCGAGAGTGTGTGATGGACTTCCTTATATAATATATTGCTAGAAGCGACTTCATCCCATCCCATAGATCCTCCCAAATTGCAAGTCAAATTGTACTGTATCACTTTGTTTCGAATGCATGCCACATATAAGTGATATAACAATTTCAGTATCTCCCCGCTAACTCATAAACTACATTATAAGATAATATAACTCTGATAGTTTGAGAGCACAATACAATTGCAATCAATTAATGAATACATTGTAATTTGTAATTTCTAATTAAAACAATGCAATTACAATGATCAACAAATAATAATTTATGCTTTTTAAACCACTAAAAATAAAAGCGAGTTACAATTAACATTATTAATTAATTTTTTCTTATAAGTCATAGACAATCCATTTATATAGAAAGAATAAAATATTTCACACAAAACAGGATTTAAACTGAAGACATTAGCTAATGACTTTAATAATTATGCCAAGAGTCACTATTATCATGTTAGACAAATTTATTTTTTATTTTTGTTTAAAGCACTAATTAAATAATATAATTACAAATTTAATTTCAAGACCCAATATACAATACCATACATGATTATCCTCAATAACAAATATATATATATATATATATATATATATATATATATATATATATATATATATATATATATATATATATATATATATAACATTCAATTTTTAATGTAGATGACATCATATTAGGCAATTCTAATGCTTCCCTCGTTCTATTTTATGTGTCAAATTTTCAAAATATTAAATTTAGTATTATTAGTATATAAAATTTATATATTTAAAAACTACATTAAAGTACGGCTAAACACAAAAAAATTAAATTTAAAATAATTAAAAAATATTAAAAGAAATAAGTAAAGAATAAATAATTAACTTAGCTTGATCAATGAATACTTGAATAGTAAATAAAATAAGTAAAATAAAATTAAAGTAATAAACAATTAGTAAGCTCCTCTCTCCTAATAAAAAAAAGAAAAGTTGAAAAAAAAAGTTGTCCCTCTTCATATGATTGATTCTGTCGCCAACCTTTCATTTGCCACAAACGGCGTCCCAAGTGGGATGCTCCAGGTACCTCTATGAAAACGCCAAACCTAAAACAATAAAGAATTGCTGAGTAAACCTCAAAAAAATAGAAAGAAATATATAATATTTTTAAATGATTTGAAAATAATATTTTTGAAACCAAACTTATTAGGCTCGTCGGCGCAGCTGCATGTGGTAGCAACAATGTGAAATACAAAACTCTCAATCACGTACCTAACTACATCAATTACATCATTATATATATATATAAATATAATTACTCTAGTGTATTATCATGTCATGCCAATATTAATATCGTTGTGTCATATATTTTTACAAAATATTAAAATTGAACCTTGGTCACTTAAATAATATACGAATTTTTCAACCACGTACTACACCATACTAGTAATTTGTCAATATATTTATCTGAAAATCTTCTAAAATGTATTTAAAAAAAAAAACTAAAATTTTTCTTTTTGAGCAGTAGTAACTCTATTATAATGTAGTTGTCTATATAATCTTTCTCAACCTATTAAAGCATAAAGAATCAATACCCTATTGTGGTTCGAATCTGGGAGGAGAGGTCACAGAGTTGTCATTGAGCTACAAGAATTATTGAAGTTGATTTTATCAAAGTTGACAAAATTATATCAAAAGTTGTGTGAATAACAATGATAATAGTAACTTTAGAAATAAGAGTCACACTTGTGTGAGATCGTCTCACGGATAAAGAGTCAGGTCGGGTCAATATAAAATGTAATACTTATACTTAAAAATGTAACAGTAATTAAGAATAAAGAGTCGGGTCGGGTCAAGTTTTTGCCTAGAAAGTAAATATATATATATCTAAAATTAAATTCTTTTATTCATAAAAGAACTATTTCTTTTCAAATTTTTGTTATTATTTATATGAGATAATATTTCAACGAAACTAACTGCTCTAATATTATGCATTTAATACGATTATATGCATAAAAACTAAATCATATTAAAGGCATAAAATATAACCAAATATTCATACTTAAAATGAGCACTATAATAGAATTATAATCTACACTCATAATTCGATTACAAAAATCTACTTCCTTAATAAAGTAAAATGAATTTATAATTTATTGATATTATATCTAGGTAATTAAATTGTCTTTAATTATAAAGTTTAAATTTTATTTTTACCATATTAGAAATCTAATAATAAATGAATTCATAGTAATCTTAATTAAAAAAAATTGTCACATAATAATACCCTTTGACTATATAGGTCAAATGTAATATATAAATCTAAGTCAAATTTTAATACATAAATTTAAGTCAAATTTCTAAATTAATTATATATCTAAATAAGATAAAACTTAATTCAAATTTTGAGTGACAAAAGATCACTACCCGAAGGTATGCACTGGAAGTGAAATAGCAATCAAAATCATCATATATAAAATGCTTATCAAAAAATCAGAAAAAATATCTACTGATTATGGATATAAATTATAACATGTAAAATGTTAATCTAAATTATCTATATTAAATATATATAAATTTGTAAATTATCTATTTTAAATTTAAGTTAATTTTTACTTTAATTAACATTTTGTGCTTTTTTTAAAAAAAAAAATTATTGTTTTCATTCTCTAACCAAGTGTCAAGTGACAATATTTATATTTATCATTATTTTTTTTGTGTTATTATACTTCCTTACTAAAATATAGTAGAATGAAAAATTAATTTAAAATTATTTTAAAGTTTAAATATTGTTTTACCATTTTAAAAATTTAGTAGTAAAAGAAGTTAGTAGTAACTTCAGTTTAAAAAAATTGCCAGACAATATGTACTAATTATATATATCAAATATAATAATAAATCTAAGTCAAATTTTAATACAAATTTTTTAAGTCAAATTATAATAATAAATCTAAGTCAAATTATAAATTTTAATACAAAAATTGAAGTCAAACTATAAAAAAGCAAATGCAAGATTTTGTTTTCCCTTTAATTTCATTAAAAAAAAAAAAATCTAGGGGGCCCTCCCAATATTGGGCCCAAGGTGGGTGCCCATCTCGCCTGCCATCAGGAACGATAGTTGTTATACAATTGATTATGTTTCACACAGTGCTATGTGGAGTTGTGGACAATGATCGCTGAATGAAACTGTAGTAGAATTAAGGGTGTGCTTGGGAAATCCGGAAAATGATTTTTGGAAATCATTTTTTAGGTTTTTAGTGTTTGGATGTGCTTGAAAAATCAAGTCAAGGAAATCATTTTATGTTGACATAGGAAAATAAGGCTGTTTTGGAGGAAAATGACTTCCGTTAAAATTTGATGGAAGTCATTTTCCATAGACCAATCACAACCTTGCCTGCGTCTTTACACCCAAAAAACTCGTCGACACAATCAAAGTCTAGTTTGATCTTGATGCCTGGATACACCAGTTTCCTCTGGGAAACCATAGGCCTAGTTTCCGCTGGGAAACCAAATTTCTGTTCTGCTTTCTTGATAGAAACTAGTATTTACTGGTTTTTAGCGGAAACCAGAGGTTTTTTAAATAAATAATATTATTTTTAATATTATTATAAATATTTTTATATTCTAAATAAAACAATTAAAATGTTTAATTATATAATTCTACTCATTTTTTAGAAAATGAACCAAATACACCAAGACAATTTTCTGCAGCGCAATCAGACACTCAAAATGAAACTATTTTATGGAAAATGATCTACTTTTCAAAAGTCATTTTTCTGGTTTTCAAACACACCCTAAAATGATACTTCAATGTATCTATAATGAAACTAATGTGTGTGAAAATGAAACTAAAAAACATAGCTCATCATTCAATAACGTAAATTGTCAAATGAAAATATAGTATAATTAAAATGATATTTTAGTGTTGTTATTATGAAACTAGTGTATTTGGAAAATGAAACTAAAATCCAGAGTTATACAATAACATATATTGTCAATTGAATATGAAATGTAATTAAAATAATACTTTAGCATTATTGTAATTAAACTAGTGTGTGTGGGAAATGAAACAAAAAAACTGATCTCATGCAATAATGTATATTGTCAAATGAAACTGTAGTAGAATTAAAATGATACTTTAGTATTGTTATAATGAATTGAAATTAGTGTGCGTGGAAAATAAAACTAAAAAGCATAACAATATTGTCAAATAAAATTGAAATGTAATTAGAATGATACATGATTAATGATTCAGAGTTGACACTGCTACAGGACCATGGTCCACAATAAAATTTTGTTGCACAGGGCCAGCCCTACAAATTATACCATGGATCATGGTCCAAAACAGTAATGTTTCTTTTAATGAAAAGAAACGGCACCCGTCCGCGTTGTTCCGCACTGTTCTGCGTAAAGTAGCTTTATTTGTATAACATATTCATTTTCATTTTATATACACTACAGTTTCATTTCAACACAATTACAGTTTCATTCGACATTATACACTCAACTGCTATTCAGTTTCATTTTATATACACTATAGTTTCATTACAACACAACTACAGTATCATTTCGATATAACTACAGTTTCATTGGATAATATACACTCAAATATGTGAAACTGTTATTAAGTTTCATTTTATATATACTGCAATTTCATTTCAACACAACTACAGTTTTATTTCAATTCAATTACAGTTTCATTTGATATTTGATAATATAAAAACAATATATAAGACAGTTTCATTTTGTAATTAGCACACTAAAAATATAAGCTCCGTTAAAATGTAATGACAGTTGTTTCACAATATAATGACTGGCCTGCTCACTACTTCGTGGCCGTCGCTTTGGCAACACCCAACTGTACCATCTAGACAAAGAAAAAATAGATGGAGAAATAGAACAGGAAAAAGAACGGGAACAAAAAGCAGTGGAGATACTTGAAACAAGAACTCGATTATGTATAGAAGATGAAGCACAAGAATCAGTATTGCCCCCACTGAGGCTTGAACCCACCACCTCCCGTATAAAGGGAAGGGTTTGATGCCACTAAACTACAAGGTCCTTGGCACTAAACAAGAATACTACTTACCCCAAATGTATGATCCTTTCTTAAACGGGCCATACCGTGGAAAAATCAAAAAAGAGCTTCCGCCTTCCATCATAAAAAATACTTTGATCGCAGATTCGAGAGAGACAGGTGAGCAAAATCGGTTACATGATCTTCTTCTCCCGAATTCCAATTACGAAAATTTTGACCAAAATACGAATACTTTAGAAATTGGTGATATTTTAGAAATTGATGCGTTTTCATCTATTCTAATACACAAAATAGGTTTTTTTAAAAAAAAAAAAAAAAAAAAAGTCCCTCGATGGTCATGCCAGCTGAGCATGAAATTCGTTCAAGAAGGGCGGTACCCAACTGTAGAAGTATGTTCAGTTTGTATTTTTTTTGAGTTCCTTTCTCAACCTACTGAAGCACAAAGAGTCAATAGATGACTCCACTGAGGCTCGAACCCACTCCCTTCCACATGGGAGTGTACACCGGATGCCGCTTGACCACAAGGTCTTTGGCTATGGTTGTTTGTATAATTGTATCAGTTTCTATTTTTAATTTGCTTTTAATATATATATTTTTATATAATCACTATAGTTAGCACCTCGCGGATGTGCTATGCGTATCAGATCGAATTTATTGATGGCTTGATGCATTACTGCTCCATTCCATTCTTGCTCTTTAGCTTCATTTCTATTGTACTAAAACCACTTTCTTAAGAATTGAAGTTAACTAATTTGCCTATGGACAAATTGGACAATCTATCTTTTTCATTTGGTTTTTAATTTTTATATATTTGTGATTAGGTGAAACATGAATATGGGATTGTTTTTAACAAGGAAAAATTTTACCTGGTTTCTGGTGGCAAATTTTAATATGTATCCTGGTCCACATACATTACAATGCGGACTATATATAAATATTTATTCAATTTTTAGTATGTAAAAATCTTCAATTTTAAAATATTCAACCTAAAAATTGGCAAATTATACCCGATCAAGGTCTGCATTGTAGACCGCATTCCAAAATAACATTTAAATTATGTGTCTATAATTGATATATTTAATACCTGCAGTTAACATTTTATGTGCCTAAAAATGAATTAAAAGTACATAACATATTAACTACAGACGCATAACATGCTATAATGATTGGTTTATGGTACTTGAGGGTAATGTTAAATGGCCGGGCTCAAGACAAGTACATGTGACATTCACAAATTATATTCGACCATCAATCCCATTTCAAATTATATACCTTCAACTAATAACAAATTATGTACATGTTTAAACGTTATTCTAAGTTTTTTGTTTATAATTTGAGAATTGCATATAAATAAATAAAACTGTGCATAATATATTAATTATTACATGTATATGATATGTTAATTCCGCATACATAATATAGATCATGGTCTATAATGTACATAATAGACCTTGATTCATGATATAACGATTGTGTAGTATTTTATCAAGTTAATTAAATGGACAAGTATCTTACACGTTGCCATTCTAAATTCCATTCACCTTCTTGCAAATTGCAATGGTACGGTGAAGATAATTGATCTGTCCATCTATGGCAAATTGGCAATTGGGCTACCCTTCTTGTGCCAGTAGGAATCCATATTAGCCACACATTTTCACTTCTGAAAAAATTTTGGGATGAAATTAAAGTTTAATTTATTAGTTTATGATCGAGTTGACTAGTTGAGGTGATTATATTCCTTATTGTTCAGTTCACTATGTAGATGTAGCCCTTTTAATGAATTTGTACAAATCTAGTTTGGTATTAAAGTCACACCTTAACGAGTTAGTTAATTGTCAATGTGTAAAATAAATGATGTGATATTGGCTATGTTTGGTTAGTAGCGGATCCATCAAATTTGACCATCTCTAACGGTTTGACCGAGTCAAACCGCTAACTTATTCACCGATCGAACTCTAACTTTTGTTATATACTCCATATATAGTTAGGGTTCTCTGACATATGAGTTAAGAATGATTTCCAATATAATTGTTGTATACGCAACGCAACTTAGTATTTCAGTGAATTTATTTTTTAATTTTTAATGTTACTAAAAAAATGATTTATTTCTTCCGTTACTAAATGCACCCTAATAACTCTCTTAAATAGTTAGTATCAGAACTTTTCTTTCACCATCTCAAATAGATCAAGACTTTTATTTTTTATTTTCTAATTTTTTTTTATGACCACTAAAGCTACTCTTTTAATGTAACAAAGAACAATTGCCTTACTCATGACCTCAAAATTTTCAAATTTTAAATTTTTATGTAATATATTAAGTGCACCTTATATCTTTTTTAGTTAACCACATATTGTTGTTAGATGTGTTGATTTTAAGCGCCGCCTACAATGTTTAAAGGTCAAATAAATCAATACTTTTTGCTATTTTAAAATCAAATACTAATGTGATGTTATTTAAAAACTATCTTAAATATATAGTTATATGATGAAACTTTTCATTAGAAATTTGGACAAAAGCTCTTTTTTTTTTTTTTAATTAAATACTAAAATTGCTTGGCTAATTTTTAACTAAGAATAATTAATTTATATGTCAACCACTCTTACTTTTCCAGGTTTTAAAATTTTTGCTTAAAATATTAAACGTGTGCTCTTTATCTTTTTTTTTTTTCTTTTCTTTTTTAAATAAATGATCGCACGCGTTCTCTTTCAATGTGGCATCAATAATAATAATAATCTATTTCATATAATATTATAATACGAACTGTTTATCCCAAGAGTTCTTGAGAAAGTCATTTCCTTAAACTATAGCAACTTAGCTTCTTAGCTATTGTCAAATATAATATTAATTGAATTTTCTTTAATTTTGTGGAGAGCCAACTAGGAGCGCAACTATCTTTGCCTTCATGCGTTGCGACTTGCGAGAGACGGAAGTCGAGGCAACATTTTTTTGTGTGACTATACGTTTTCTGATCAGTTAATTAGAATTATATATATATATATATATATATATATATATATATATATATATATATATATATATATATATATATATATATATTATTTTTGACGAAAAAAACAACAATCACTATTTGAGGGTATGTATTAAGTAAATCATGTCTTGTGATTTTAAGCTAACAAAGGACCACAATGATATAAATCAATCTAGGTTGCTCATGCATAGATGGTCAGTTTAAACCAAGAAAGTCAATATGTCGCTCACACTGAGAGTCAAATTTACCTTAAATTACACATGAAGGGGTATGGTTAAAAAAATCGCTAGGCGTTCCTCGGGCACTCAAGGAGCACCTAGCGCCTAGGCGGCGATTAATCGACGCCCAGGCGCCCGTGTATTTTTTAATTTGTTTTTAATTTTTAAAGGCTAATAATTATAAACTATTAAATACTTTAATAGTTAATACTAAAATATTAAATATTAACCTGAAAAACATCTAGATCAGAGTTTAAACAATTTAAGGTTATTTCGTTCAAAACGATGTTGTTTTGAGTTAAACGAGTCATTAAAAAAAATAATAGCTAATAGGCCGACTAAATGACCTAGTTGGTGCCTAGGAGGCCTAGGTGGTCAACGACTAAGCGGCCTAGGCGGCTTAGTTGGCCCCCTATACCACCAACTATGGTGATACGCTAGGCGGCGATTAATCGAATCTTAGACGGGAATTTTGCAACACTTATGAAGGCTCAACAAAGAAGGTATTGACAATAATTGAATTCGTGACTTTCTAGTACAAAAGTCATGTTTCAAGATGGTTACCCCTTCAATTTCAGAGTAATTTATTTCTCAATTAGACATTATCTGGGACACAATGAATTCAATTAAAACATTATATTTGTTATAATAATGAAGTGATGCCACTTAATTAAATTTGGCAATATGAGGCGTAGATCTGAATCATTTGGATAATTATTTGTGCTTAATTATGGAAGTTTTAGTCCGAGTAGTTGCATAATAATGGTGTATAAAACTATAAATTGAAGTCAAAAGCATAACACAGCTATACTATTCCATTATTTGTCATCATTTCATTTATTATATATTCTTACATGGTTCGTAGTTTTGTAAATATAGTAATTAGGTCAACTCCCATCTCCATCCATACATGTCACTTATGACATGAACAACCATTCCCATAATAAAATTTATACATGATTGGGATCATAATAGTGGAGAGATCAGACCCGAAGAAGATATCATCAATCCACTATCGTGAACTCCGTTGAGTTTATGGCACACTTAATTGATCTTTTTTTAGAATAGTTATATATTAGAAGAGAGATAATGGAAAATCGAGCACTCGGATCCGCTGGTTATACACTCTGTAATTGTGGATAACACACCTCCTACTGCCTCCTCAAAATACACTTACAAAGGTTAAACGAATTCACATTTTAATATGAACTTCATTAGTAATTAGCTTTTTCTTTTGTACTTTGAATACAATTAGATTTAATAAATTTATAAACATTGACATTCAACAAATTTTCCCTCTGGATTACTTGCTATTCTTTTGTACATATTTAAGAACTATATTACATGTTAACTTAATACAAAAAGTAAATTTAAAATTATAAAAAAATTGTTTAAAAATAAATAAAAATATTATTTAGGTTAATAATAAATAAGACAAATAAAATAAAACAGCTGGAGTTTTTTTTTTTTTTTAAATACTCTTCACCTCATGGACAAATGTTTTCAACTTTTCATATGTGTACTAAGGATGTTTGATGACACAATTGTAACCTTTCATACTATTGAGTTTTTCTCACTTTTGTCTCACAACTATTAAATCATTTTTACATCTAATCTCCGATTATTAATTTTTTTATATTCGGTCCCACAACCTTTAAAATCTGTCCACATTTTGTTCTCTGATCTTATTTTTAGTCACCGGTGATGAAATTTTTTAGTTAAAATATGTCATAGAAAATAACAATTTTATTTTTCAAGATAGGTCAATTAACTATTATGCACTCATGTTCAATAAAGCAGAGATACAAATTTGGTCACTAGTGACTAAAAATTAAGCTGGAAAACCAAATGTGCCAATGTTTTAAAAATCTTCGATAATCAAATGTAAAAAAAAAAAAAAAAAAAAAAAAAAAAAAAAAAAAAAAAGTAATAGTCGGTAATCAAATGCAAAAATATCTAATATTCGTGTAACTAAAAATGAAAAAAGCTCATATTTAAATTTAAATTACATACCGTTGCAAGTTTGCAACTTTTTAGAATTGAATAAAAATCTCCAAGGATTGCAATCATTCAATTTTCTCTAAGAAATAATCTATTTTCAAAACGAATTAAGTTTTGAAAACCTGTTTTCTAAGTTTACCTAACAAACATAAATTGTCCTTGAATTTGATTCTCCACATAGTGAAAAAATCTCAATTGTCAACCAAGTTAACATCATAGGCAGCACCTCACACTATGTAATTAATTAAGTTAATATTGTAGACAGCACCTCAGACTATGTAACATATGTATTTGATTAAGTTTGAAATATTATGTTCTCAAAAAAAAAAAAAAAAGTTTGAAATATTATAATAGTCTATCTAACAATTCCTAGCTTTAAGTAAAAAAATGGAAACAATATACTCAAATTACTCGATCGCTAGGCGAGCGCCCAACTAGCGTCTAACACCTACTGCAACATTGACTGTCAACCAAGTTAACATTGTAGGCATCACCTCACACTATGTAATCAATTACGTTGTCACATATTCCAACTTTTGCTTTATGTATTTTGAATTTTTTTTTCTCTTCTCCCAAACTTCATCCCTGTAACTAGTTGAGCTACCCGTGCGGCCTATTTTGAATTTTTCTAACACTTGGATCTTCACAATATATACATCAAAACTTGAAAAACTATCAATGAAGATAATAAAATAACGCCAGCCTTCTCCAATGATATTGTTCTGCAAATCACCTATACATTGCCATGCAACTTGTTCATCTCAACAAGCAGACAGAATTAGTTACTTTATTGATACTATTTAATTTGTTCATACATAACACCTTATCCAATTTGAGAGCCAAATCAAAATGTGAAGATGGAAACGATGAAGTTGACAAAAAACACACACCTTTGGGTGTTCTAATAACATAATTTACAAGCAAGATCAACCTAACACACTAAGCATCTTGCGGCGAGCCAAATTCTAATGGCGGTTTCCATGCTCACCTCACGAACGGTATCAGTAGGTACTCAGCATAGAAGAGCTGCAACATCCCACGAAGAAACAATAGCGTCGAATCAAACAAAAATAGTTATTATGAAGCTCTGAATTACTAGTATGCAACATAGACAATATTGCTCGGAGAATACATAAAATGGGGTTTTCAAATGTACAGGCATGGCATGCATATCTGGTAAGTACTATGACAACCTTTCCATATAGGTAATAATAATACAGCACTTCATCCTAATCTGGCTAATCATGCTAGTCTTTTTTTTTTTTTTTGGTGATGAGGGAAACCCGCAGTCACTACTCGAGGGTATGCAGTATGCACCGGATAAATCCTAGCTAGAAAAGAACCACAAGGAAGTAAACAAGCCTATGTTGTCTATAGCTGACCAGCTCAAACCAAGAAGGCCAATAGACCGCTCCCACTAGGAGTCGAACTTGGAACCTTGTGGTTACCAAACCACCAGCTTAGCTGGGGTTGCTCCTATAGTCCTATGTTAGTCTTTTTGTGTCTATGCAAATATTACCTTCCATATGAACATGTAGAAGGAGGTGATTTCTTCTTTTCTGTTGAAGTCAATTGATCTAGCCCGAGTCCAAAGTATCGAGGCCAAGGCAGCATGACCAATAATCTAAAACTCAGACACACAATATTATTAGTCATATATAGCAATAATATTATTTTAATACAAATGGAACACTCTCATTTACACTCCATTGTATCTTAGCCACACACCAAACGATTCAATTTGTGTTAAAGAATCAGTACCGTCAAATATTTGCTCCAGGTACAGGAGGAGGATGCTCCAACCAATATGGCAACCAGGTAAGCCATTTGAAGTAGTGAAATACAAATCCAGAAGACCTGCAAATAATCAGACGTATAACATGATCTAGGATTCAGATCATGAGTCAAATTACTATATAGATTTGTTACTTACCCTTTCTTGGCCCAATCGAACAGTAAAAGATCGAATTCCGAAGATCTTGTCACCAGCAATATCAGGAATGTCCTACGGTATCAAGTGAAAACGGGATACAATTTATACAATATTGGTATGTGGAAAATAAGCCTAGTAAACTGAAACATATTCCTATTATGTAAAGCAAATGTTTTTATGATCCATCTTTATTAACTCTAAATAATCCAAAATCACCTCCAACTTCCATATGGAATATTGGTTTAAATAAACTAAAGTGTATTGCACAATTTGTGCTCTGTAACTGATAATCCTTACCTACCATGTATACAGTGGATTTTGTAATCTATAATGCCAATAATCTAATTTAATAAGCTTTAGCAAATTGGCTATTTTAGTTTATATCCATAAATAGTTTTTGCATGTGAGGAGCCACTTAATTTGATGGTTTTAAATCATCATTTCTAGTTTATGTCTGGTTATATTTACAGTAAAATCTCATTTCATCAAGCATCACAAGAGTGAATCTGAAAAGTCTACATTCTAATCGAGAGCATCCAACACGTTTAATGTAGGGCTGATAGATTACTGCATGAACTAATTAAATATGCACTACAATGTAGCATTCCTTTCGAAACAAAAATGAACTGTAGCAATATAATAACATTCCTAAGTAATCTGCTGTGCCACAAAGAATTAAGATTAGCCAAAAGAGGTGAAGGAACTATTACCTTAAATAACGCAATAACAACCGAGAAGAAGCTCATGAATGCTGTTGCAAACATTACAGGTTTCGAAAAGGCAACCGGTCTTCCATACACATGAGTCTAGAAATTGAAACGAGATCAATTTAATGATAAAACGAGATCAATTTAACAAAAAGAGAATCTTATTAGGTCAACAAGGAAACATTTCATCCAATGCTGGTCAAATATGAGTATAAACAAAAGGATACAAAATACAATGATTCAGGTTTAGCAAGAATGTAATATTTTAGGGATTTCAGCAACCACCTGTTTATCCCTTTTCGAATTTTTTGTACTGCTAGGGATGAGCATGGGTTGAGGGTGGGCCAAAGTTTATTACATCTACCACTTAACACCCTCTTATAATTTTACCACCCACCTTGCAATGGGTAGACATTTTTAAAAGCAAATAAATATCTATCGAAGTTCTAAATAAATTTAATCCCTCAAAAACTTTAAAAAGTAAAAACAATCCATTGCATTTTCAGTTTGTAATCATGAACTTTTCCTAAATTTTTCCCAATTTAAAATTTTCATTACTCTGAAATAAATAAATAACTAGAATAATTAATTGTAGAGATGCAATATGTAACATTATCTAAGAGAGTTTTGGGAGCAATTACACAATGGGGTAAAGTTTGACAGAACCTCTCAAACTGTTAATGGAGAGGGTGCAATCAAGCACCCCAACTTAACAAGACCAAACTCTAAGAGAGTTTTAGGACCAATTACACAAAGGGATAAAAGCAGAATTTTAATGAAGGTGCAACCAAGCACCCCAACTTAATGGTATTGCAATTAATAGTTTAAATTCTTTATTTGTTTCAATTAAGTGTATATTATAACTTAGTACTCAAAAAAACAAAAGTGTATATTATAACTTTTTAAATACAATAAAATCCTATATGCAGCTATGCCTATTACAAATAATGTAAAAAATAAAATAAAATAAGCATGAGCAGTTTTGGGTTAGACAAAGAGCATGAGGTACTCAAATCTCAACATTAGGGACTATCAAGATAGGATCTTTATTTGATGTGTTAGCAAGACCTCGAATGCAGAAAGAAGTGATATTGTGCAAGAAATCATGTCAGAAACAACCGTGCTTATATCACAAAAATGACAAGCTTGCTATATCGCCTCAGTTTCAGTGTTTCACAGTCAATCTAACAGCTGGAGTGATATACACTTATTTTCATGACTCATTAAGAGCTTGCCACGTTCATCTAAGATTAAAATGTCGTCACATACTTGGTCTTCTTTAGCAACCTTCCCCAGATAAATAATCCCACTGCACATCTTCTCAACAATAGGTCATTGACTTGAGAGCCGCCAATTATCATGTGATGGAAAATTCAGATATTCTGTCAACATATACCCTTCTAGAAAAAACCTACTAGATCTAGCTTATGGGTCAAGGACCACAGTTTTAGGTAAAGATAACCCCATTGCGACTTCATACTTACCTCAATTCTCAATCTTGTGTTTACCATATTACCCTTTCAATTTACTCTCCATTAGTTTTCAAGCCACCACCCTTAACTAGAAGGGGCGGGCGCAAAAGCCCCTATCAGAGAAAGCCATTGTGCACTAGCCCTAAATTGTTGAGTTTATTTCTCTTAATTATTATTAGTTTTTATCAAACTCTAGATCTTTTGATGAGGAAGACTATTGACAAGGAAAAAATATTCAGCAGACTATATCTGTTGCATGAGATTAGTACTCCTGCAATGGTCATCCATCTTTACTCAACTTAAAGAAGATTTGTCCAAGTTTAATGTCTATTTGATTTGCTATGTAGATCTTGTAACTTTACAAAATATCATCTATGACTCTAATGCTAATAAGCATTGTGTATATAGGCTACACCTATAGGTACCATCTTAATTATAGCAATACAATATAGGTGATAGCCGATAGGGAACTCAAGGGATAGACAGTGAAGCATAAATATCAGCTCATATATAGTTCTTATTTATACAGGTGATAGCCGATAGGGAACCAGTTGGTCATTTCGGTTCCGACATCATCTATAACAAGCTGCACATTATCAACATCTATGCTCCAACTTGAGGGGGAACGTTGAACATATATCATAATAGGTGCTAGGGCTTTTGTATATATGGCAATACCATAGGTCTATTCATGTATATATACAGGTACCGAGGTACATAGCCTCATGAAATACAAGAAATCCCTCTCTGCATCTCAAATAACAAACCCAAACCCTCCTTGTATATATGTAAATAAATGTAAAATTATAGATTTCAAAATTGGAGGGGAAAAGGATAAAAATCGGTCCAAAGGAAATGATACTTGAGAAAAACTTACCTGTATATGCAAATAGAATGCTATCTGAACAATGACGGCTCGCACAGCAAGGATGCACATCGCAGCAACCAAAGCAAATCTCTTCCACCTGAGGAGAGGTAGCTGCAGAAGTAGAAACAATTTTATAAGACAAATACTAAGAACCATCACAATGACATCCCACACAAAAATGAAAATACACAAAGACACATAGTTTTCATTCACATAGTTTGTAGTTAGAACTGAAAATATTTAAATAAACCAGTATGCAACCTAATCATCTCATTAAAACCAGAATTCCTCATATTTATCATTCATGCATGTATTACTTAATATAATAAAGAAAAAACTAAAACTCATTGGAAGTATCATCATATATTATGGCAAAGAAAAAAAATTCATTTGCATTTTCATCAAAGTACAGCATGAAAATAACAATAATAATAATAATAATAATAATAATAATAATAATAGTAATAGTAATAATAATAATTGAGGGGAGAACAGATTAAATGAACAAACTTTTGCTGCGTGTAGGACTGGTATTCTGTTCATTCCTTAACCTAAATCCTCCATATCTTTAGTCAATGAAGATCACGATAAAGAAATAACCCAGCAAAGCGTTAGGACACCATAACAAGGTAGAAGCCTTAGCCCTCACATACTGTGCTCTTTTTTATTGGTCAGAAAATCATTCAAACTGGAGCAGTGCAATAGATTTCACAGGCTGGTGCAAGGTTGTACCATAATTTTCTCAGTAACAGTTCCCACTTTTTAAAGAATTAACAATTGAAAGATAATTGTTTAAGCTCTTATGTTTCATCTAGACCAGAAATTATTGAGTCCACAAGCAGAACTCAAAACTTAAATCACCCCACAAGAAATTCTCTTGAAACAATGTTTAAACACATGAAGACCAATGAATTATCACTTTGCAGCCAGCATACTTGTGCCTGACTTGGTCAGACCGTATCCTACTATCCTTAGAGTAACATTTAATAAGGTTTTAATAAAACCATTGAAGACCACTTTAAAATAATCTCATGAAAAAGACCTCAGGAAAAATTATCAATAAGCTCATGTTAAAGAAGAAATAAAGTCCAATGCAATGTTCAATGCAGACATATAAAGCCTAGAACAATATGAATAAAGAAGAAGAATATAGTCTTCATTAGATATGTTGCAAATTTAATTAAATAAGCCTTTATCAAGGCACATGCTAGCGGAGGACACACAAAAACAATGGTTAGCAAAATAAAAAATAAGGAAATGAAGTTGATCTTACATCGATTGAATAGGCAGTTCCAAGTCCAAAGCTGATGAAAAGAGCCCAAAACAACGGCCAAGAACCAACAACACTTGCAAGCCAAAAACTCTGAGAACATGAATTCATTTGAAATATTAATTTTTAATGAATTTGAATTTGCTGATGTTAAATTTACTGTGGATACTTGAATTACTAGCCATTGGCAATACATGGTTCCTGCCCAGAATCTTTATAAATGGAGTCTCACTGAACTTTTAGAATTACTAAAGAACTTAGCAGTAACACCAAACTTCTGAGTTACACTACAAGCACGAGCAGAAGTCAGAACTACAACATTGTAGAGAACTAAATGGATATCTTATTACCATAACAGCAAAAGATGAAACAATCATTATGCCAGTTTTCACCGAATATTCGCCTGATGCTAATGGAAGATATGGTTTGTTCACCTGAAAGAAGAATAGGTTCAGACTTCAAATGCACTAGCAGGAAAAAAATTAGACTGGTAAAAGAAGAACAATTGAATTAGATGAAATCCCAAAGTAAAATTAGATGATTAAAATCATTCAAAGAATAATATATCAAAGGCACCCAACCAAGTTACCAAGGTCCAAGCTAGCACACAACCAAGGGACCAGCACAGGTCCTTCAGGATATTTGAACATTATTGTTGGAGAATTGTGAATCCTAGTCTACAAAACCGATAGGATGGCTCCTAAAATTCTACATTCTTTGTTTGAACCTCAGTAAGTCTAACATGTCTCCAATGGCAATAATCATTCATGCCTCGCATTTAGTAAACAGTTTAAAAGTCACAATCATGCATGACTAACGTATATTCTTAAATTATTTTAGCTTTAATAGCAAGGTTATGTTCCGGATTAGTGGATGAACTTCATCCACTTAAAGGTGTTCCCTGGAGAATGTTGGGGACTATCAAATCTATTGGAAAATAGAACTGATAGTTAAGCTAGAAAGAGATTAGTTTCTACTGTGAACTAGTCTAGATGCACAAACTTCAGCTAGTTTTGTGTGTTCAAAAATTAACCATAATTTGAAAAGGTAAAAGATGAAAAAGAATCAACAACCTAAAGAACTTCCTACTGATCATCCATTATGAAGTGGTTAAGTGGCATAACTCCTAAAAGATCAACCAAATGTGCATTTATACATGAATGCCATTAAACAAAGTTGAGAATTGTCATACAAAACCATTGCATACAGAGCTTATAAAGAGGCCACGAAATACGAATCTGAGATGATAATTGTCATACCTTGTCTATTTCAATATCAGACAACTGATTCAAACCAACTATGTATATATTCATAAAGAGGGCAGCAACAATGGCCTGCATTAAAAGTTAAAACAGTTCAATGCGCAAATTGTAAAACCAAGTACAGAACTCTGTTGACTCAAGAAACACATGAAGCTGACCTCAAGCATCCCAGTGAAAAATAATGGAGAAATATCTGAGAGCCTCTCAACTGCAAGAAGAGAAACTGAAAGTATGCTCAGTGCCTGCTTACAGAAAAGGATAGTATAAGTGCATGCTTTTCAACATAAAACAAATGGAAGACTTCCCATGTTTATTGTCCACAATTAATGAAGTGATCGGGAATTTTGAAACCTGCACTGGATTATTGAGAAATTCTATTGCACAGACATATCAGAGTACATTTCACTGAAAATGGGCAAACAGTTGATTATATAAAATTACTTTGGACCTTTAAGTTATTGAAACTTTCATTATGGTATTATCTTTGCAAGCATGACAGTGATATGAATAAATAAAACCTAAAAAGTAGCAATTCAAATAAATAATGTACTGACAGTACTACAAATACACACACAATCATGAAATTGAGTTCTACATCAGATTAATTACCCAAAGTTTATGAACGTAACTGTTCCTATAACCGTATGAGGCCGCGAAAATCTGTAGAACGCATCTAAAACCCCCTGAACTGACTTCAAAGGGCTGTTGGATGGCTCAGATTCAAGAGGATGGTCTGAAGCTGAAGCTGCATTCACCGCAAACCCTGCTCTATGTCTTAAGTTAATAATACTTCCATCACTGCTTCCAACATGCTCTAGTGTCGCTAATGGTCTCTGCAATCGCATGGGCAAGGGCCAGGACTTTTCTCCGCCATTCAATGCTTTGCACTTTGAAACTTGTGTTGTTTGATGTGAATCTATGGGTATCAATTAAGACTGAATACATTATAAACACTGTAATTGAAAAATAACAGCATATAAAAGTGAATAGATCAACCAAAATAGAAGTACAAAATTCCAACAAATCAAGGAGCTTAGGGAAGCATATATATATAATAGGCAGCATGAGAGCAAGACTTTATTTCCAGATTAAATGTCAAGGGAGTCAGATATATGAGATTGGTCAAGTCCACCTCATACTCCTCAGACCACCCACTCTTTTGACCTACCACTATAGCACACACCCTATATAAAGCAAGCCTAAAAGGCCCCAAAACAAGCAGAAAGCAGGAAGCCACAACAAGCTCAATACAGTATACTTCTTGTATTTATATGATAACAGTGGTTAACAAGGAGATTTGTTGTTATCAGCCCATGATGTTTTTAACCGAAAGTAAAAAAAAAAATATTTATGTCATTATTTCCTTTCTTTAACTGCACACTACACTCATACTTTATCAAACCAAACACTCAAAAATCTCCACACAGTTAATCTGCAAAAGCTCCATCAAAGTGCCCCTTTTCACCACCATTCACAAAAGAGAAATAACGGAATAGTTTGTGTTCTCACTTGAATCCTAAGTGAAATATATATGAGCATATTTGTAAACAAGGTAAAATGCTGATAGTTAAACCCAAAATGTGGCATTTTTAATTTTTAACTTCTTTTACAAAATTCAACTCCTATGAACAATCCCCCCAAAAATGTACAAAAACTAAACCATACAATTGCATTCTGAACACACTTTACTAAAAACAACCTACGCAGAAATTAACGGGAACTAGAACGATGCGTGTATAAAACTACGGAACCTCTTGAAGAACCAATAAATAACCACTAAACAAATAGGATTTCCGATTGGCAATGGAAGAAGAATGACAAGAAGAGAAACAACCTCAAAATCGAGAATCCAAAAAGGAAAAGAAGGGAGAGAGAGAGCAGAGCAGAGCGGTGTATACGTACATGAAGACGACAACTGAGATTTAAGCGGAAAAGAAAGGGAAGATGAAGTTTTCACAATTAGCAGAGACTCCATTTTTGCCTTCTCTCTCTCACTACTGCACACACGTAATAAGAGTAACGGAGAACTGGAAACCCAACGCGTTCAGCACATAAATAGACAAACAATCAGCCCCACTCACTCTTACGAAGACTGACAAAGTGACACATGTTTGATTCCTGACAAATATTTGAAGAGAAATGAAATTAAAATTTCGTAAAAAAGATATTATAAAAGATTGATTTTATTATTTAATTTGTGGAAAAAATCATATAGAAGTAATACGGAGTATATTTTTTGGTTGTCAACTACTGTGTAGTGTGATTTCTAAATTGGTCATATAATATAATAGATATTATCTTGTGAAGAATTATAAGTATTCTAAAAAAATTGGTTAGATTTGAAATTGTAATAAATAATGAGTATAAAGATCAATATACCCCATACAATTAGTAATGGTAATTAAGAAAATTTTACAAGGCAAAATTGTCCTATCAAAGAAAAAAAATCATAAAATTAAAATAACTTTTAACAATGAAAGTTTTTCCTTCAAATATAAAGAATTATAGTTTTTTTTTTAAAGTAATACTATTCATTCCTTAAAAAAAATTCCCTCATAATTAACCCTTTTGACATGATATTATTTGATTCGTTACTTTACTTTTTCATTAAAAAGTGACGGGGTCAGTCAATTTATGACAGACAATAATAATTAAAATACATGTCAAAAAGGTAATTTAAGAGAAAAAAAAAAGTTAAAAGGGATAAAAGCATTCTCGTTTTGAAAAATAAATTTCATAAACTAAATAAAATAATAATATTTTTTTAAATTTTAGAAAATTAACTTCCTTGAAATATATTTTCCATCATACCAAATATGCTCTGATGCTTCAGAGTAAACAAAATCCAATGAAATTATTATTATTGTTTTTTTAGTGAGAAAGACATTCTCTAGCGTAGCGAACGTTATCTGATTCTTCTCGAAATAATCCCACTAGCATATGCCTGGAGGAGCGTCAGAAGATTCTCTAAAAGATTATCACGATTGTTGTACCACACTTCGTAATTTGGCTTAAGTTTGCTAAATAATCATTAATCATCGCAATTATTTTCTTCTCTCGACGATTGAACAAAGTTAAACACCTCAGAAATTATGAGATTGAGTCAAGAGTATCAGACAAACAAAAACAATTAAAATATTTTTAAAAAAAAAATTAATAGTGGTATACGTTAGTCTAATTTATTGGCGACTTGGCACGACATCGACAGCACGTGAAGTCCGCAAGTCTTTTCTCTTTAAGGCACCATGTTATGTTCACTTCCCAAATTGCGGTCAATTCCTATGTTTGGAATTCCGATAATATCTGTAACTTTGTTATCAATATTTTAAAAAATTTAGATCATATTTTTATTCTTAAAATGGAATATTCAGGTGAATTTAGTTTGAAATAATTTAAGGTTCCGTTTGAAACGGAAAAAGTATTTTCTAGAAAATAATTTTTTTTAAAAAAAATATTTTAATTTTATGGTGTTTAGCTAGAGGTCAGAAAATAATAATTTTTCGTTTGACGGAATGTTAAGAAATTGTATTTTTTAATGCTTGTTTTTTTTGGAAATAAGCATATTATTTGATATAATAATAATAATAATAATCTATACTATATATAAAAACAATATCGTACTCCCAAATTTTCCCGCCCAAAGTTAGTGGCATAATAATAATATTTTAAACAATAGTAAAGTTAAATTAAAAATGGAATGAAAATATTTCAATAATAATATTCTACATCATTAATTAAAAATAGAACAGAAATTAGGTAAAAATACCCGTGGATCTATTATTCTAATTGACTAATTAACTGAAAATAAAAAAATAATAATCGACTACAAATGAATCTGATATTACTAATTGACTGAATATATAAAAGGAAATGAATATTAATAATTGACTGCAAATAAAAAATATCCATAATTGACTAAAATGAAAAAGGAAATGGTCAGATCATTGCATTTTAATTAAAAAAAGGAAAACATTCTACATCATCAATAATAAAGGCATATTTTAAACAATATTAAAGGTACATTAGAAAAGGAACGAAAATTAAAAATGAAACGGAAATATTTCAATAATAATATTCCACATCATCAATTAAAAATGGAACGGAAATTAGGTAAATATTACTACGTAATTCTTTTCATTTTTCCTATATAAGGTTGCCTAATATTAATTTACACATAATAATCGGCACTAATAATTAAAAAAAAAATAGAAGAACTGCCGGAGATGTCTGTTTTTTTTAAATATTATTATTATTATTATTATTATTATTATTATTATTTTAATTAAAATTATTTAAAAAATTTATTTTAAAATTATTAACCGCCATGTCATCACAATTGTAGGTAAATATGTCAATTTGGACTTCTTTTTTTTTTTTTGAAAACATGTCAATTTGTACTTAATTGCATGAGTTTATATAGTTCAGGGATCCAATTGCACTTTTTGAGTTCGATGGCATAAGTGCAATTTTGTGTGTAGTTCAGTGGTTAATTTGACCCTTATTCCAAAAAAAAATGATATTACTAATTGATTTAAAATATAAAAAGATCGTAATCTATATTTTATACTACATATAAAAGTAAAATCGTCCTATTTCATTTCACGCCCAAACTTTTGTAGTCAATTAATTAACTATTTTATTGATCAAATAATTAATAAAGCTTATTTGTTAAGAAAATGTAAAATAGAAATTAACTAATATCTATTAATTGATAATATGTATACTCACGTATCAACACTATTAATAAAAGTAAAATCATTTATCGAAAAAAGAAAAGGATATTACTAATTGACTGAAAATTATTTTAAAACTTTAATAATTAATTATACTTTCGTTTTGAAAACTTTAAGTCATTTAAACTAATCTTATAATCAAATAAATGTACACGTTCAATATTAGAATTTTTTATAATTTCATCTTTATTTTTATTATCTCAATATATAATATAAAAATTTATCCACGCACGGGTAATAAGACAATTATTTGTTCTAATTCAAGCTAGGAAAACATCAGAAAACATAATCGATCCAATCAATTTCATCAATTGCGCTATATAATATTCGATGTTATAATATATATAATTGTATATTGATCCAAATATTCTTTAAATATTATAACAAATCCATTCCGTGCAACGCACGGGCGAAAATACTAGTAATAATAATAATAATAAGGTAAAATGGTCAAATGGACCCCTAAACTTTACACCAAAAATCAATTAGGCACTTAAACTTTAAAAAAATGTAATTAACGCTCAAACATGTTATTTTTGGTTAAATAAGTTAAATTTACCGGTAACCAACATGTTACCGGTAAAATTACACCATTGACTGTTTTTTTGTCGTTGACCGGAGAAATTTTATCAGGAAACATCACCATCGACCAAATGGTAGCATTCTTCGGCAAAGGCGACCGGTAAAGGTTGCCTTCGCCGGAGATGGAGACCAGAACAGGTCACCTTCTCCGAATAAGGCGACCAGAAGTGGCCATTCCCGGAGAAGACGATTAGAAGTGGTTGTGGCCGGAGATTCGTCGGATTTTTTGTTAGAATGAGAATGACTGCCTATAACAAGTTTGTAACCGGTTGGTGGATTTAATTGCATGAAAATAACATGTTTGAGGGTTTAATTGCACTTTTTTATAAGTTTAGGTGTCTAATTGACATTTGGTGTAAAATTTAGGGGTCTATTTAACTTTTTCCTTAATAATAATAATAATAATAATAATAATATTAATAATAATAATAATAATAATATTTGGTGACTGGTGAAGTGGTATGGTGGTGTTGTGGTTGAAATGGTATCATTTTGTTTCATTTTTAACCTTTATACATGTATTATACTATTTAGATGTTTGCATTCCTTCGTCCCAAATCATAGGTATTAACGAAACTGATAGGTCCTTTAGAGAATTGTTGACATTTGACCACCAGTTTCTACTTAGTATGTTTATAATGTCACAATTCTGATCTGAATGGATTCGATTTAGACTTTACCTCTCTGTTGGCACTTTTCCATCAATTAAATTTTTGAAAAAATATTTTTAATGAATATGTTTGATAAAACATATTTACAAGGAAAATTAATTAACATGTTTGGTGTTATATGAAAACATGATAATTAAATTATCTGAAAAATTAATTAACATATTTGGTTCGTTTAAACTTCCACAACAAAATTTGTATAGTCTCTAATATGTCCTTGCTATACAAAAAAAAAAAAAAAATTAAAAAAAAAAAAACATAACAAATAATCGACAGCTTAATAAATTACTTGTAAATTAATAAACCATATACTAAAAATTAGCAAATTATTAAATTAATTAAGTACCCAAAAATTAAAGTCAAGTTAATCAAAACATATATAAAGTATTGTGCGCGCACGCACACATACTGCATCGTTACGTAATGAATCATATTGCAAATTAGATTACATAAAACTTTAACTACGTACTTGGATGTAAATCTATTTGATAAACAATGTGTAATGGTAGGAGAGACAATTTTTTTATATTTATAAGAGACTTTTAACATGACGCCAAAAATGATAAATACGTAATTGAATAAATTTGGTAGATTCTTAGCCACCCGATAAAAATAATCATACCTCCCCTAGGTGGAAATTACTTTTCTTGATATCATGGAATGTGATTCCCGTTGACATGAACTTTTCTAAATCAAAGATCGTACCCGTTAAGCGTTCATTGTGAAAATGAATATGTCGGTTTTGCCAAGTATAGTATGACTAGTTTTTTCACGCGCATTGCGCGAATAGGATAATGCCCAATGTTTATTTTTTAAAAGTTTAACGAAATATTCCGTTACTAAAGTGTATATTAACGTAATATAATGTGGGGTTATTTAAGGAAAGAAAATAATATAATAGAGGGTAAAGAAGGAAAATCATAAAAAAATTATTAAAATCAAAATAATATTGACCATTAGTTTAAGTAAATAATTACTACCAACATTTTTTTTTTCCGTTAGAACTCTAACTTTATTGGCTCTTGTTAAAATTGTACATTTGTTGGTACCATTATTGTTATTTTCTATAAGGCTTTTCATTATTGTTGTAGTGAATTATCCCAAAAAAAATTTAAAAAATTGTGGTCTCAATATTATCAGTCGTTATATCATGGACCATGGGTCATGGCTGATACTGCAGTTGAGTTGAACTGATATTGCAGTTGTGTTGAACGGCTACTGTAGTTGTGTTGAAAGGGAACTGTAGTTACGCGGAACAGAGGCCGTTTCATTCGTCTGGAACTGCAATTGTGTTGAACTGATACTGCAGTTGTGTTAAACGGATGAACGGTATCTGTTCCGCGTAATTGCAGTTTTCTTTCAACACAACTGCAGTATCTTTTCAACACAATTACAGTATCCGTTCAATACAATTGAAGTATCAGCACTATGGTCCACACTATAATTTGTGAATATTATTGAAGGATTCTCATCGGACCACTATATGCCGCTATAGTCTAATTTTTTGTACTAGTTAGGACTTATTAGGACTCTTATTGAACAATGTACAAAACTTTAATTATCTAATAGTGACATGTCAAAATATCACTTTATTTCATGATATGTGACGGAAATTTTTCCTTAAGAGATCATGCATCATTTTTTTTGTTGGAGAAAAACATCCAATAATTTGAGATTTTTACATGCCACTATAGTCGGTAAATATATTATTATTATCCACAGAGCTATGTGGATCACGATCCAAAATAATGTCATTTTGATGTTAAAAAATCTTGTTCCACGCGCGTGTTAGAATAATAAACATCTTGGAGTAAGTAATGTATTTAATGAGTTAGAATAATGTATTTTATGTGTTAGAATAATGTATTTTATATGTGTTAGAAAAATGTATCTTATATGTGTTAGAATAATGTATTTTATATGTGTTTGAATAATGAAATTTCTAAGGTAAAATAATACATTTTATGAGTTAGAATAATGTATTTTATGTGCTATAATAATGTACGTACTTTATGTGTTATAATAATGTATTTTATGAATTAGAATAATGTACTTTATTTGTTATAATAATGTATTTTATGAGTTAGAATAAAATATAATGTACTTTATGTGTTAGAATAATGAAATTTCTGAGGTAAAATAATATATTTTATGAGTTATAATAATGTACTTTATATGTTAGAATAATGTATTTTATAAGTTAAAATAATATATTTTATGTTTTTTTAATTTTTGTATTGTGATCCACGCA
Organism: Ipomoea trifida; assembly: GCA_003576665.1. Classification (NCBI taxonomy): domain Eukaryota; kingdom Viridiplantae; phylum Streptophyta; class Magnoliopsida; order Solanales; family Convolvulaceae; genus Ipomoea; species Ipomoea trifida. Next base: position 15,074,576 of record CP025656.1, on the reverse strand, counting down.
ACTGTGTGGACCGTAATGATTGACTATTAGTATAATTTGTAGTACTAGTTAGGACTTATTAGGACTCTTATTGAACAATATACAACACTTTGTCCAATAATAACATGTCAAAATATCACTTTATTTCATGATATGTGACGGAAATTTTACTCCATAAGAAATCATGCATCATTTTTTTGTGGGTGGTTGGGGATCCAATAATTTGAGATTTTTATTATTTGTTGACAAACATTCAATACTTAAGGGGTTTTTTTTCCCCCTTTCTATCCCACTTTTAACACAGGGCTTGCCTTATCATATATTTTGCCAACCTCCCTTGCCAACCTCCCTTGTATTTATTTATTTATTTTTCTTTTGATACATCTAATAGAATGAGTAGTGATATGATTGAATTAAAATTAAAGGTACATTTTATCTCAATTATTAAAAATTTAAATTGAAACATATGGCTATACTATTTACACAACTTACCCATCTCACTTTGTCTTGCATATCACCCACCTTGCAAGCTTCAATTCACTCTTAATCTTACTCTTTTTTCCTTTTCTTTTCTTGAAATTTAAACATAAACACATACTTACACCTTTTACCCTAGCTACACCCAATCTAACGATTGTTGGGTTAACCTCAATAATCCATCGTTGCAAGGATCGTCGGTGAGTCTAGAAAACCCAACGAGAGTTAGGAGTTGATTGAACGAGTCTATAAAATTTTCAAGTGAAGTGTTTTGATAGGACATCTAAAAAAAATGCAACAGGGATTGCTGTTTTTTTATTGGGAAAATTGTAATTTATACACCTCCATAATATATCAATTATCAATGTCACCCCTGAATTATTAGTAGTGTAAATGTTGCCCCTCAATCTTCAAAACGTTACATATATTGCCCCTCTAGTACCGTACGAGAGGGGCAATATATGCACCGTTTTGAAAAATTGAGGGACAACATTTACACTTGGGAGGGGCAATATATGTATGGTTTTGAAAATTAAGGGGCAACATTTACATCACTAATAATTCAGGAGCGACATTCATAATTGACATATTATGGAGGGGCATAAATTACAATTTTTCCTTTTTTATTTGATAAATTCACTGGGTCTTTCTCCGTCCGTTCAACGGTCCGATCCACCCGCGCTCGCTCCGAGAGACACAGGAGCTGGCCTAGGGAGAATCGTCACTTGTGGAAATCTTACCCGAGTTCTCCCAAAATTCTTCCTTACAAAGAGAGCTCACTTGCCACCTGAGCTACCCCATTGGGTTAACAAGGTTGTTGTTGAGTGATTCATTAAAATCCATATTTATTAGTTTTTAGGCGGGCTTGGAAAAATTCAATAAAGGAATCCACCAACAAGGGGTGTTTGCTGAAATCGTTGGAGCAAGTCAAGTCTTGATCATCCCTTGATGATCCGAGGAGTTAGACTTAGTAGATTTTTAAGGAAAAAATGATTGGGTCCAAAGAAAAAGAAGTTCTAATTTTTATTTTTATTTTTGGGTTTCATTATTTAACGTATAAGTTACAATGAAAACGACTTTTAACATTTTAAAAACGTTTTAACATATATAAATGCATGATGCATGTCAAAAAATTCAAACTACGCAACCCCCAAATTCATTATTCATGTGATGCGTATTCCAACGTCATTTTTTAGTATGCTAAAAATTATAGCTAAAAATTATAGGCTCTGTTTAGTAAAATAGTTAGTTTATCAGTTAATTTTAATTTATTTAATCATTATTAGTTGTTTGATTTGGTTAAAAAAAATTAATATAAGTATTTAGTTAATCAGCTTTTTGTAACTCTAAAATGTTAAAATTTAAAAAACTGTTCAAAATAACTTTTTCAATTAGTTTTTTGAGAGAAAAAAAATTATACCAAACAGCTATCAGCTAACAGCTAATTTACCAAACATCTTTCTACAATCAGCTAATTTTATAAACTAGTTATACCCTCTAACTCAATCAGCTAACATCCATTTACCAATTGTTTGGTAAATGGGTGTTAGCTGATTGTGTTAGAATGTATAATTAATTGATAATATTAACTGATTGTAGAAAAATATATGGTAAATTAGCTATTAGGTAGTATAATGGTCAAATATATCAAAATTGGCTGATAAGCTAATTATTTACCAAACAGAGCCTATGTCTTTGTCTCAAATTTAAAACTTTTGGTTAATTTAAAAAAGACTTGCATCAGTTTATCCACGTCTTATAGGTAGTATAATTTTTCTTTCCTATCTTGAATTGCTTCAAATTGTACCCCAAAAAGAAAATCTAACAATTACTATTCTTTATTTCAAAATTCTAAAAACATAATAATTTAATTACAGTTATTACAACAGTCGTTATACCATGGATCATGGTTGATACTGCAGTTGTGTTGAACTGATATTGCAGGTGTGTTGAACGGATACTATTGTTGTGTTGAAAGGGAACTGCAGTTGCGTGGAACAGAGACCGTGTCATCCGTCTGGAACTGTAGTTGTGTTGAACAGATACTGCAGTTGTGTTGAACGGATATTGCAGTTGTGTTGAAAGGATATTGCAGTTGTGTTGAACGGATGAACGGTCTCTGTTCCGTGCAACTGTAGTTTCCTTTCAACACAACTGCAATATCTTTTCAACACAACTGCAGTATCCGTTCAACACAACTGTAGTATCAGCCATGATCATTGTCCACAATATAATTTGCGTTATTACAATGTCATTATTTACTACAATCTGTTGTTTCAAAAAATTTTCAAATAAAATGACCTATGTTTATAACACCATTTACATTCGGAGTTGCTAAGCATAAACTCTTCTACTAATAACAACCTATTAGTTAGAAAAATACAAACATATACTTTGTAATAACAAATTTTAAAAACTATACCCACACATAAATAAAACTCCATAAATTTCACAAAATAACTATAAAGTTTTTCAAAAATAAATCAACATATAATACAACTCGCCATATAAATCTAAAAAAAAAAAAAAAGTTTAGTCCTTATAAAATTTAAATTTTGAATTAAACTACATTTAAAACCTAGCTCGAGATTTGCATTTGTTTAAACATTATTTTTATACAATAAGGACATCATAAATTAAACAATGTATGAAGTATTGAAGCATTTTTGTTTGAATATATATCTTTAAAAAAATAAAATCCATTACTATCGTCTAAGAAAACTTTTCATCGGCTATTTTGACAATATGTTATCCCATAAGAATAAACTTAATTAATACGGAGTATGTATATTGCATGACTTACATTATTATTATATATATTAAAGTTAAAGTAAAGCAGGCCTCTACTCCCCATACAAGTTAGAGTGACATCAGGGGTCAAATCATGCTTTCAATTGAAGCTCCAAAGTGTGAAAGTGACATTGCGCATGAGGGTGTACGTTTTGACACTCCAATGACAAAGGGTTTGTGTCCGACGAAATTGACAATACCATGCACAATGGCATATATATATATATATATATATATATATATATATATATATGTGTGTGTGTGTGTGTGTGTGTGTGTGTGTGTTTGTGTATATATTATGTATGTAATGTATGTGTTACTAGAAAGAATATTAGGGTAACATTTGTGTGAAATCCTTTTCGGTCAGATTTTTTGCCTCACTAATTAAAGATATGCACCGTCTCATGAATTGAGACCCGTGAAGCGGTCTGACAAATTTTTGCCAAATTTTTACATTCTATTATCAAATTTGGTATTTATTATAATATTTATTTTATTTGTCTATTTTTATTTTATAATTTGATTCAAATATTTTCTACTAAATATCTAAAAACATAATAAATGTTAGTCTGTTTTTCCGTTAAGTTTTTTTTTTTTATACATTATGTTATAAAAGTTGAACTACATAATATTTTGGACAAATATACCCCTATCATTATAACTTCCGTTATCTTTTCCACTATTGTTACTATGTGCATGCATCCACCATATATTTTTCTTATCTTCTTCAATAATAATAATATATACACATTAAATATTGGAGTTATATGTTAGTTATTTTTTTTTAAATATAAATATCCAATTTATAAAAAAATGTTTTACAATATTATTATTATTATTATTATTATTATTATTATTATTATTATTATTATTATTTACTATAATTTAAGCATCTAAAATCTAAATTAATTTAAAATTTTAATATAAAATACTAATATTGGGCACATAATTTTTGCGCATCGCGCATAAAAAAAAGTATAAATATAATAAGAGGCAATAAAGTTAGGTTTCTAACGGAACTAAAAAATGTTAGTGTAATTGTATGTTGAAATGGATGGTTCATATTATTTTTGTTTTAGTATTTTCTTGCGATTTTTTCTACTTTGTCCCTTTTTAAATTTTTCCTGAATATCCTCGTATTTCGTCAGTGTAAACTTTAGTAACGAAATACTCCGTTAACTATATATTATTCTTAAGTTACTCATTGATTTCCATAAGAAATGTCTTAGATTCGAACCTCATCCCAATCAGGGTTGACATAATTGTTGAACGTATGATGTGAATATGTTAGAGTGTATTAAAAAAATACATAATAAAATTTAACATAAACTTTGGTCAATTAATTAGTCAGACTATATACATACCATTCAAAGTTGAGTATCAAAGATTACAAATAAGGAACCTTGAAAATCATTTTCTTGATTTTTTTTAAAAAAACAAAAAAACAAAATTTGGGTTACGTTTTTTTTTGTTTCATTTAATTAATCTTCGTTTGATTGTAATGAACAAGACTCAATATTTTAATTATGCTTTTGAATTATTTGGAATGATTTACGTCATTGTGGCATTAATAATTTATTTCAATATTTTTATAACGGTACAATTATACATTACTTTACAAATAGTGTACTAGTATTTTTTATCGGACAAAATTGTTCTTACATAATTAAAGTTTCATATATATACATATATATATATATATATATATATATATATATATATATATATATATATATATATATATATATATATATATATATATATATAATCATGTATGGCGCCCCTTAACGTGCGGTCAGTGCGGCCGTACCACTATGATAATATTGGACAAGATAGGAGAATGATAATATTATTAATCAGGACGTGAGGCCCAATAAAATGCGTAAAAAGCCTAAAAGTACCGACCCAATGGCTTGGGATGGCGGTCCAAAAATAAAGAGGCTAATAAACAATATACATAAAATCATGAGGACTAAATAAATAATATATAAGAAAAAGGAGAATAATAAATAATATGTAAGAAATAGAAGACAAATAAATAATATATAATAACTACCCTAACCGATAATTGTCCCTTGTACCTTCGGCGAAATGGGTAAAACCCAGACCATCCAACCATAGGAGTATTTGTGTCTTGATTGATGTCTTGAAAGGACCGCAACTTGGCATTTATACTGCTTGAAGACCCCTCCGGACCAACCACGCACACACACATCCTCTACCCAATCGCCATAGAACGTACCCCAACCGTCATGGCACGTACCCTAGTCGTCATCACACACACACCCCCATGTACCAACCTCCACACCACCATACACACCACCCCCTCACGCCATGTGCATGCTAGCCACCACACCTCGTGCACATCCCATGTACACCTCCTTCTGGGGCTCCTACTGGCTTGCTTCTATGCCTTCCGCCCACACCACATGCCTTCCTAGCCTAACAAAATTTGGGTCCAACCTCTTTCCTTCACCACCCCTTGGGCCAAGGCTTATCTAATAAAATGCATCCCGAGGTGCCATATATATATAAATAATACATCTTATAAATACATCTTTTCATCATAATGGATTGATCAATAATAAGATTATTCTCAGCACACAGTATCGAATATCGTCCCGAGGTGCCATATATATAAATAATACATCTTATAAATACATCTTTTCATCATAATGGATTGATCAATAATAAGATTATTCTTAGCACACAGTATCGAATATGATGCGAGAAGAACCTGTGACCTCTCACTTGGTTGAGCCACATCTATGCCGCTTGACCACAAGTTCCTTGGCAATCTTCTTAATTATCAATCCAATATAACAATCTACTGAAACTCAACTACTCCTCAAAATGTGATAATGGGGTATTCAAGTAAAAATCTAAAGGATAATCAATCTACTTGTACAATGTGTAATGACCTATTGAATATTTATTTATCAATAATGTAATTAAATTAATAATAGTTAGATACATAAATATATAATAATAGGCAACACTTATAGAAAATAAAGATTGTAAATTTTTTATGTGCTTCAAATTAAAATAATTTATCTTATTTCTTTGTTATGTTATTCTAGACAAAAAAAAAATAATTAAAAAATAAAATTACAAATTGAATCTGTTTCTACAATTTTTTTGTTATCACCCTTTCATGATAATAGTTTGTTTAAATTACTAAATGCTTAATTAATTTTGAAAAAAAAAAAAGAAGAAATATATAAATCTATTACTAGTTGTTTTTTTTTTTTAGTGATGTGGTGTGTACTAGGTAAACTCAACTCCTATTTAATAAACTAATAACTCACAAATCACGTATGAGAGATATAATATTGCTCCGTATAAATCTAATTAATCAAATAATGTATTAATGTTACACATGCTTTTCAAAACCAACCTTCTATTATAACAGGGGAAGATATTACCCAAAAAAAAAAAAAACTATATTCATTTAAAAACAACAATTTCATTATACAAAAACTCTATTCAAATTTAAAAACAACAATTTAATTATAAATTAGTGAAATTTTATTATGACTAACAAAACGAAAATGAGAGAAAAAAAAATCTATTTGCTTTGAAATGACAGTATTTGACTCTTTGTGATCAATTAATAAGAAAGGAAACGTTGTAGGGCTGACTTTGTAATTTACTATTTTTTGATTGGATGGCCAAATGAATAATCATTATTCAATAGACTATGGTCCTATTTGAATACTAATACACATTATTTTATATATATTATCAAGTAACATATATTCAATACATAAATAATATATTTTTAATATATTAAAAATGTACCTCTTATTTTTATTTTTTGAATGCTACTGACTCTATTACAATGTAGTATCTGTTCATAAACTACTTTCTCAACCTACTGAAGCACAAAGAGACAGCAACGCCTCCACTGAGACTCGAACCCACCACCTCCCGTATACCATGTACCTCTTATTTATATTTCACACAACTGTATAAATTCTAAATCATAGGACACAGACAAAATTGACCCAGACAAACATAGACGTATAGATTTCATGTTCAGTAGAAAACAGATGTCCCAACTACCCAACTGCATGCGCCACTAGCCCATATATGTTTTCGGTTATGAATGCATCTCTGATACTCTTCATAAATAGATGAGAAATAATGCTGCCTCATACACTGAATGTGAAATTATTGTAGGTAACTCAATATCTTGGAATAATTATATATTGAGCTGCCGAGGGCCTTGTGGTCCAGTGGCATCAAACCCTTCCCTATATACGGGAGGTGGTGGGTTCAAGCCTCAGTGGAGACGTTGATGTCCTCCTTTGTTCTTCAGTAGTTTATGAACAAATACTACACTGTAATAGAGTCAGTAGCATTCAAAAAAAAATTATATATTGAGCTAATATAATTAAAAGGACCAAAAGAAAAATAAACTTATTATTATTACTATTGAAAATGCTTTATTTCCCTTATAAATTTCCCCTCCATTATTTGATCTCCTGATGTGACTTTCATTCATTGGTTGCCCATGAATTGATAACTCACCACTAATTAAAAGTAACATTTAGTTACCAATTAGATGTTGTCATGTCATGAGAAATGGGTTGGAGAGAAAAATAGGAAAAATAGTTAAATACACTCTGAAACTTTATACAAAAGTACAATTGCGCCCTTCAACTTTAAAAATGTGCAATTAAGTACTTCAACTTCATAAAATCAATCAAATAAGTCCACTTACCGATAAATATTCCGTTGTGGACTGACATCATCCACTGTTGGCTACCATCCTAGATAGTAATTTTAAAAAAGGACCATTGACGATCGAAAACGGTCGTCGGATACTAGTCAGTCGCCTCCTTCTCCAGGAAGAAGGCGACCGTGACTGGTCTCCTTCTTCCAATTCAAGTGGTTCCAATGTTCCATATTCCTTTCAATTGATTTAAGTTTTGCCTCAACATAAATTTCACATTTTTGATTAGTATTAATTTGGAATGTAGGTATATGATCCATGTTAATTAATTTACATAAAGAAATGTAATTAAAATGACCTAATCTACTTTACAAATTGAAAGACTTAGCATGTATTAACATATTTTACAATATTACATTTTCCCATTATTATTATTATCATGCACATGCATACACAATATTTTTTCTTTTATTCTTCAAAAGTAATAATGTAGGTAAACATGCTATCATAATTCTTAAGTTTAATTTCATTAAATTTTAATTAAATCTTACCATTTATTAAGTAATATATCATATCTAAATTTTTTATTTTAATAAAATTAATCATACCATTCAAATTATCAACTATACTTTATTTTACTATAATATGAATTCTACAACTATACATTTAAAAAAAAAAATTATATGCTATAATTTTTTTTAAAAATATTTTATTTAATATTAATATTGGGCAAATACTTTTGCTCATCGCGCACATAAAATACTAGTAATTATATAGTGTTATTAAAAATGATCGGCTTTGGCTTGAGACAATCATTGAATCATGCACAATAACAAGAAGCTTCATCCTAATGAACGTAATCATCGTGGCTATGTATTCTTTGAGTTAATTCTATTTTTATTCATAAATTCATAGGTGATAGTTCACTTTTAGTCATTTTTATCATAAGATTCACTTTTGGTCGTAGTAATATTGTGGTATAACCATTTTTGATTATTTATCAACAAAATATTTTAAATATCGTTAAATACAAGTACATTCGGTATTCAATTATGAATTTTGTAAAAAAAACAAAAAAACAAAACAAAAATATAGCAGGTCAACCTAATTTGTATAAAAAAATCGAAATGTCTTTGTATTTAACGATATTTCAAAGATTTTGTTACTGAATGACTAAAAATGATCATACCACAATAATAATAGGACCAAATAAGAATATTCTAATAAAAATGACTAAATATGGACTGTCACCTATAAATGTAGGACAAAAAATGGATACAGTTTATTAACTTTTAATTAGAGTCTGAAGACGCAATAATGACTACGCGATGCAGTATGCGGAACTTAATTAATTATGGTTACAAAAGTTATTTAACAAAAATGCAAAGATGTTTACAATTGCGGGGATAGCTCAGTTGGGAGAGCGTCAGACTGAAGATCTGAAGGGCACGTGTTCGATCCACGTTCACCGCAAGCTAGCTACGATACCTTTTCAATGTAAAGTATACATTTACTCTGTATATAATCTAATAAGTTTCAACAGATGATACGTACAAGCATTCCGTTGTTGTCCAGCGGTTAGGATATCTGGCTTTCACCCAGGAGACCCGGGTTCGATTCCCGGCAACGGAACATCCTCCTTTTATTGGTTATAGTTTCTCAAATGTGAAACTGTAATATTCCAGTTTATTTATTTGTTTTAATAAATAACATTACGAAAATGGTTCATGGAGAATGATTCATCCCGTCATCCAATGACTGACGGCAGAAATGGTCCAAATTTTTATATATATATATTTTTCTAATTGATTAGTTCAAAAAATTGTAACACAAGCACACACAATGTTTGTTGTTGAAAGATTTGTTAGTTAAGATTTGGATTGCGCAAGTAAATGAGCTAATAAATAACGCGGAGAGATTTTTATAGTAATTCAATATTGATTAGAAATCTTTGGATATAGTCTACTCTCCTACTTTTTTATTACGAAAAAAATCATCAAGTAATTTGTTACTACACAATTACAATAATGAATTAGTTTGTACTTTGATCATAAATTAAAGTTAGTCACAAAATATTACTCCCTCCGTCCCATTTTATTTTTCTGGTTCGATTAACGAAAATTGACTGAAATTATTTTCAATTTAACTTTTCATAATATTAAGTTTAGTATTAATATATACAATTTATATATTTAAAGACTACATTAAAAGTATTATTAGATACCAAAAATCAAATTTAAAAATAATTAAAAATTAATAAAGAAAATAAACAATAACGAAAGAGTTGGTTTGACCAATGAATAGTAAACATGATAGTCAAAATGTGACAGAGGGAATAGCTTTTTACGAGTGACACCAACTTGTTACTTGAGCTCTTTTTACTTAGCACCCTAAGCATAGTAGTACGTCTGCAAATAACAACCAAAGATTGTGATGTTCTTCAACTTGTGTTGACTCAAATAACTTATTATAGATTAATTAACTGTTGAGTCTAAAGTTTTGCTTGATGTAGGTTTTAACACTTATGGAAAGGTTTAACACAACATCTAAATATTAGAAAATATTATCATATGCTCATCAATTGTTTAATCAATCAAAAATACAATTACAGGACGATTGGTTTACAGAATGAATTTGGAGGGAATAAGAAAATTATTTCATTAAAGAATATAAGAAAAGATATGATGGATACATGTGCATGATAAAGTTAATGGAAAAGATAGCAGAAGTTATAACGGTAAAGGTATTGTTGTCCAAAAAATGTATAGCACAACTCTAAAAATACAATGTACAAAATGATTAGTACTAAAAACATGAACATAAATTAGGGATATAGCTTTTTCTAAAAAATAAATTAGGAATATAACTTTGATTGAGACTTATTATATTTTTAGATATTTATGATCCAAAAAACTCCCACATCTCTTTCCTTTTTTTCCAACTTCATGTATACGTCATATATCAACGTAAGGCTAAAATGTTCGAGCTTGCTTTTCACACACATCCCATCACTAAAAAATCATGGATTTTCATCATTCTTCTCCATCCACTTTTCAATCTTTATAATTAACATGTCAAAATTATGATGAAAACAAAACATAGATAATACTCCGTATTTTTTTTTTTATCCATCACTCAAGGTGGACAGAGAACCTCAACAAAATTTTGAATTCTATTAGACATTTTCCATCCATGAACAAAAATCATGTCTACTACGTTCATCAAAACTTGAAATTATTTGAATTTCACATCCATAGAGCACCATCCGAATATCAGTGATCTTTATAGAGTTTTTGGTACAGTAACTGATGACATGTAAGAGAGATAATGCAAGAGAGAGAAATTTGAGATTAGTCTGCAAGGAAGGAGGTTTTTTCAGAAATGTGAGACCCATTGTTTTTGCTTTCCAGTCACTCATTTGTTGCGTGCGCGTCACACTGCTCCCAGTGGGCGCGTCCTTAAGTCTGACATTTACTTTTTTTTTTTTTTTTAAATCAATTTTGTTTATTTTTTTTTTTCTCTTTCCTCTCATATTCTCTTTCCTATTCACACTTACAAAAACTCCTTAAAAACCACAAAAAAAAAAACAAAAAAAAAAAACAAAAAAAAAAAACAAAAACTTTACTATTAGGCCTTCCCCAATGGTTGGTTTTAAAGAAATTTTGGAACAGTAAAACACAATGAATGAGTTTTTATCAAATGGGAAATGGAGTTTTTATATGAGTTTTTTCTCCTGAAAGATGGAGTTTTTTGCAAATTGGGGTGGGACCCACTGGGAATGGTTACAGCGCCTCGCGCACGCGTGAGGCGCAGTTTTCGTGCCCAGGTGGGCGCTTGCAGTGCACGCCCGCCTGGGCGCGTAAAATTATTATTATTATTATTTTTATGTCAGTTTTTGACTTTTTGTTTTGTTTTTTTTTTTCCTTTTATTTTTTTCCTTACTCTCATTTTCTCTTTCCTAATCACACTTACAAAAATTTCTCAAAAACTACACCCAAGTTTAACTATTGAGGAAGGCGTTATGGATGAAGATTAGTTCCATAGTTCTATCCACCAAAAAGAGATGAAAGTTCAGTAGTTTTTAGTAGTGTCCATAATATGGTCAACTTGATGAGGTTATTATCTACGAAAATTGTACTTTTATACTAGACTCATGACCGGCTGACAGCAAATAACATTAAACTAAAACTAGATGGGCAAGCACCTTGTGTTCAATTGGCATGTAGTGGCCACCCTTAGATGGGAGGTCATGAGTTTGAGTCTCAGTGGAGGGTCAGTTGTTTAAAAAAAAAAAAAAAAAAAAAAAACTAGATGTCTAGAAGGATCATAGGAATTAACTAGAGAGTTAAACAAAATGTCATTTCCTAGAACCATAGTTGTCTAGTTCCAGTACTCTCTTTTTTTGAAAACATTAGTAAGACTAATATATGCCATTGTTTTTTATTTTATTTTATTTAATACTTAGTTAATCTCAGTTTCGTCAGACTACAAAGCTCACAGGACCTTACCCCGAGAGTCACTGTAGAGATATATAGTGAGTTGCATAATCAGCAAACCAATCCTCCAGTCGTGACATCAAGTCAGATGACGAATCACTACGCTAAGTCCCGAGACAATTATATACCTTAGTTTTAGTAGGGAAATGGATGCCATTTTTAAAATTAATAGTGTATATGCATATGCATATATACAAGTATATATCAATGAAAATAAGTATGCAATGACCATCAACTGATGTCTAAAAGATTTTTTTTTTTTTTTTTCAAAAAAAAAAACATGTCCCTAGGACTTTTGATACCTTTAAACCAAAATCCTAACTTCCACTGACCAAATGCAATGCCAGGTAAGCTAGATGACTAATTGTTAACCTGAGAAACTGGATATTTAGTATAATTAAACAATTTTAACTTGTTCGAGCAATAACATTGTACTTTTTTTTTTAATTAGTAGCCTATTTGACCAATTTTCCTTCAAAATATAATCTTGAAACAGTGAACATGCTAGAATCTCCAAGTCCACCCCAAGAAGATACCCAAAACTCAAGTGCAAACTATCAAACTATAATACATCAGAGTAATTGCAAACTATCAAACTATAATACATTAATATTCATTTTAAGTGCAAAAAAATGTGAGTGCACAACTGCAAATTTGGCAGTAGAGGCTCCCTAGAAGATACCCAAAACTCAAGTGCACACATGTTAAGATAACAATAACAATAACATAAGCAAGTAAGCAACCTTTCAAAAAAAAAAAAACAATAACATAAGCAATGAAATTGCAAGAAAGCAAACATTGAATTATGACAGGGTTTGTTGATGAGAATGTTAATATACTTACACAAAGGCTCTGTATTTCTATTGCAGACTCATCTCACTCATCTGTTTGAAACACAACAAACAATTTCCAAAAGTAGAAGAGAGAGATGCATTTGGAAGAGCAGAGAGAGAGAGAGAGAGAGATGTTAGCAAAGCATTGTGAAATGCTACAAGGGACAACAAACATGTTACTGCATGAATTGTTAATAAACAAAGCATAAACCTAATGCACATTCCCATGCTTCCACATCTCTGCCTCCCTTCTATGTTTTTTTTTTCTTCTTTTTGTTTTTTTTTCCTCGTGTTTATATATTACCCCTCCAGTGTTCAAAGTACACAGGCTGAAGAAGCACCACATAGACATACAGAATACAGACTACACCTACAAACACAGAGAATATCCTACTGTTCTATCCACTACTGCTAGCCCGAAAAAGGTAAATGATTCCAAGTGCATCAAAAGAAACACTATTTCATACAAGCCTCTCACAAAATTATGCTCAGATCAGACCAACCACTCACAATGCCCATGAGCTTCAAGAGAATAAATAAAGGAACCACTAGCTCAAGGATACTTACTGATCAGTTGGGCGTTTTGGAGCAAGCAAAAACAATTTACATGATGTGCTTTGCTCAAGATAAATATTTATTTCTTCAGACAAAAATCGCATCGACTTTTGTGCAACAGCATTTCCAAATTATTAATATTTTCTTTAGTTCATATGGTGGTAGAACTCGCCAAAGACAATTCATGCAGCTCACTTAGCATCCATTCTTCCCCTGTTTGACCTCCAAGGACTATCGCTCTAGTTCCTCCGACAACGCAAGTACTGTGTCCCCAAGCAAATCTTGGAGGTCGACCAGGTACATTTAAAATCCTCCATGTAGGCTTTTCTTCAGTAGGGTCTAGGATGTAGAGCTGAGAGGCCGAGTGAAGACCAGCAACAGACCCACCAAAAACCACAATTCTACCGCCAGGGAGGCTTACAGCCACATGATCAAGTCTGGGGGGAGGAGCTATTCCTCCAGGATTTCCAGCACCAGGCATTCCACTGCCCGTCACACATCTCCAGCATGGCTGCTCTTCGCTCAGATCCATTGTAAATACATCACTCGATCGGAAACGGAGAGGACCACTCTTAGCAAGCCCCCCAAACATCAAGATTTTCCGGCCGCCATAAACAGATAGTGTGTGACCTAAACGGGAAGGTGGAGTCCATGCTACAGGTATCTCTCGCCACACAGGCTTTTCCATGGAAAGATCAAGCAGGAAAGTGTCGCTCAGAAGTACTCCAGAATCTGCACAACCACCAGACACTATCAACTTGGTCCCATCAAGGGTGCAGGAGCTGTGCCAAGATCTTGGAAGTGGTGGGGCCAAACTTGAGATTTCACGCCAGGTGGGCTGCTTGGCATCCAAATCCAACACAAATACATCATTCAGTAAGCCTTGAGTCCCACAGCCCCCAAAAACAACAAGATGAGACCCATTCACACAAGAAAGTGTGTGACCCCAACGGCCAGGAGGTGGTGAACTCACTTTTACATGTTTCCACTCTGGGTTGCTCGAATTCAAGTCTAGCACAAATGTATCATTCATGGGCTGCATATTTACCCCCTCTCCACCAAAAAGAACAACACGATTCCCAACTGCACAAGCACTGAAGTTGCAACGTGAAGGTTCAACAGCACCTCCAACAGTTAATTTCCTCCAAGCTGCTGCTTCAAGTGTAGTTAATTCCCTCGCCAATCTACCCCAACCTAATCTTTTTGCTCCAGGTACTGTCTCCAGTACACGTGTTGTTTCACTTCCCCAAGCATTCTGACAAACCATTCTCCAAAGATCTTCATTTTTTGTCAATTCATAGAATCGTCTACAAACAGAGCCAACAGATGCAATATCTCTAGGTGTCAACCGTGAAAGAATCTTTAGAGACACGACTTCATCACTCAACTGTAGGATCCCACAAACTCCACGAGTGATATTCCGGTTTCCATCAGAAAATGGTCCGAAAGAAGAGAGACTAGATCGATACCTATCAGATGATCTTATAGACTCCTTCACTGAAGATCCTGGCAGTGGACCAAGATCAATATTTATTTCTGTAAAGAACTGGATACCAATAATATGAGTGATTGTCTCATCATCTCCATAAATAGGGGTCATGCGCAGTCTATTCATCAATGGAGATCCATCCTTTCTAAAATTTAATAACTCTCCCTGGAATTCAAGCCCTTGCACTAGACATCTTCTTATTTCAGCAACTACAGCAGAGTCCACTAATGGATGCCTTCTTTTAGCAAATGGGCCCCTACATTGTAAAAACCGACTGCAGAACAAAAATAAAAGAAATTGAAAATTATTAACAGAGAATACGATAAGACAAAATACAGAAGTACGGAACAGAAGTGTTACAAGCTAGCTACTGAAGACTTGAGAAGTAGAGAAACTAAGAAGCTATTATAACATGAAGGGAACTTGAATTCAGGACATATTTGAGATCATAATATTGAAAAGATATAATTGAATTGGTGAGCAAGGAGGAAGATTCAGAGCTAATGCAGCTCCAAAATGTTCATGTCTTAACAAACACGGTATTTGATGGTCAGGGACCCAAGGTATTAAAGCCATTTATCTTTTCATAGTTGTAGAAAGAGACCACTGTTCATGGATACATAGCTATAGGTAAAATAGTACTCCATAATACAATAAAAATTGAATTGCAGAACTGCACAAGAAAAGGGAGAGAGAGAGAGAGACTTTGATAGTCCCACAAATTTCAATCCACTAAGGGTGGACAGATAATCAGATATACTTGGCCAATTTAAAAATTATAATGTGTCTATAACTGGGATATACTTTTCTGCCGAGTTCATGCATATAAAAACAATACATAAGTTCCTAAAACTGCAATCTGCTTCGCAACCTGGACCCATCCATCCCCATTATCAATGCAGAGCATCTAATATAAGATCCATTGGTTACACTATAAGAATATTATAGTTGGAAAAAACTATTTCCAAATGGAAAACGACATATGAATAAACTAAATTCTAGGTATTCTGGTATTGGCAAGGAACATAGAATGAACATTAAATGAAAAAAAAGCTCCAATTCACAAGTGTCTGTATATTTTGGTAGATAACATGCCTTCTACCCCCAAAGAACCACTTAAATAAAATGAGAAGGAAAAGAATGTTCAGTAGTGTGTTTCCTTCCCCACCCCCTCAATGGCAGGAAAACCACTTATTTCCCCAGGTGAATGAGAATCCTTCTATGTTGAAAACCTTCATTTCAGCAGCAGAACACATTCAATTCCAAAACTTAAAAGTGTTTATGAGAACCCATAGGGCATTTTAACATGGCTTGTGTAGAATTTACAGGACCTGCAGGTGCCCTGAAGTCTTATAAGACTAGTACCTTTGATCCCATATATTGCACATTAACACATCACCTAAAATGCATTTCCCAAGCAATTTATCTGTTTCTGGTGCTAAAAACTTGATACACTAAATACACACTAGCCTAAATATAATACCAGTAAAACACACCAGACCACTTTATCTTACGGGAATTTGGATCTTTTGAAGCAGACTAATTTTGAAATAATAATTGCAACAGTATCTTACAAGTAAAAAAGTATGGCTTCTGAAATAATAATTATAAGTATAAATGTATAATTATAATCATAACAAGAACACATGTATAAATCACAATGGGTTTATGGAAAACATAAGCAAGATGCACTCTACCTCTGCTTTGGATGGCTAGACAAGCTTCTTTCAAAAGCAGAAAGCACTCTATCAAAAGCATATATACATAGCACTTGTACACTCTTACACCAATATTTTGTTTTCAAATATTATATGTTGAAATAAGCTCCCAACATCCCATACCACCAAGTAGAGACTAATTGTGGTTCCACCCATAATAGCATTAGTTGGGCTTTGGGCTCTCTTCCAAGCAATTTGTACAATGCTTTGAGGTATTACATTAACACCAACATAAGCTCTACCTCAGAACCATAGATTTACTAGGCCCTTTTCTCCTAAAATGGTGTAAAAGATGTTTATGATGTCATGGAACTTATCCTTGCAAGAAACTAGAGGTTTGCAACCTAAAAGCAAGATGGAGAGAGGGGACTAGTGGGAAAGGGGTTGTGGGATCTCCCCCAAAAATAATGCAAAAAGAAAGCAATAGGAATGTAAGATTTCCCTTCTAAATATGATTTATTACAACAATTGTAAAATTCTTATATACAGCAGTTTTGATAATAGCTCAACTTAGCTGTTATCGTTCATAGCAAATTCCTGTACAACAACAACTCATCACTATTACAGAACTTTAGATTCACATACTACTATGGGAATATGCATTGTGTTCACAAGTAACTGCTTGATTACATTACACTTACCTAAAATCAACTGGAGAACTGTTAATTCAGCAATCCAAAACAATACTCTTCTAATGTTTCTTCCTTAGAATGCTTAATTCACATTTTGCATCAGCTTTATCTTGTAAGGCAGTGATTAGGCTGTTCCCATATAGATGTTTAATTGCATTAGAATATTGTGCACTCAAGTTGATTGGCTCAACATTGTTTTCAATTCTGAGCCTAAGTATAAACTCGAGTATTATGTTTTGACACTCATATTCAAACTGAGTTTAGTGAATTATATAGACACACTGGCACACACACACACACATGTAAGTATGTATATATAACCAAAACTCTAAAATCTAAATTTCTGCCATTATCCACAATATGAAGTGAATCATGTTGTTCAATACCCATAGCCACAAAGATATCTGGTGTTATCTAATCAGATTTTGGTATACATCAGTCATGAGTAAGCTCAAATGCTAAATTCTGGTAAGTTCCAAAGGTTTTGAGTTTTGACAGATCCATGCGAAATACCCATGTCCTCCAGGGCTCCAGGTATATGTCCACTATTACATTTTGATAATATGACAAGTCTGGTTAATATAGTTGTACCATTCTATCAATTTGTTGAAATGTGAATCTTACATATACTGTGAAATACAAACTTCTTTACCCATTTCTGAAACTTCACCATCCTTTAGAGGTTTAATTTAATATTGCAGTGCCAATACTTTGCAACAAACAACCATGAGAAACTGAATATAGGTAATCAACTCATCAGAAACGGAATAGGCAAATATTGAAGAAATTAGACGCACATGATCCCTACATATGTTCTGTTTGTGTAGAGAAAGTAGAAGTTCCCAAATAACAAAAGGGCAAAAAGGGTATTCAGCCAGTCAGATAAGTTCTGCCTAGAAACAGTAAAGAACAGCAGAATAAAACCTATAATAATGCAGCAGCAAAACTATTGATCGAATACTACAGAGATATACCTAAAAATCACCACAACAAAACCTAGACTATCTGGATAAATTAGACAAAAATAACAATAATTGGATAACAAATTATAAAGAAATCAGGAGGAAGGGCAAGCTTTATCGTCCAAATAGTGAGAGTTCTTTGTTTGGCATTGAAAGCCATAACACCATAGAAATAGCTATGTTCTTTGTCCTGAAGAAGGCCAATTGGGCACATATAGCTAAACAACCTAAAACTCTCAACCATCAAATACGGGAATCCCCCTTCTTTGGATGAAATAAGAAAGAATTCACATTAACGATTTCCCATTTCCACTATTCGCTCTACCTAGTGAAGAAGAAGCAAATTACACCACAAAATTCATTTCAATCCTCGTTCCAATTCCAACTTTCCAGAATTCACAGTAGAGTAAATCGTATTCTACAAATTAAATGTTAAGACTCACCAGTTTCGGCCGAGAACCTCTTCAGCTCTGTAACCAGTAACCATCTCAAACACGGAATTAACATAAATAATGGGGTGGTCCGGCTCGAGGGCGTCGGAGACAACGAAACCGCAAGGCGCCGGCTGAAGAAGCGAGTCTACCGGAAAAGGAAGCGGCGTGCCACCGGCGGCATCGCTGCTGAACAAGAACCCTAACCTCTCCTCTTCCTCCTCTTCCTCCCCCAAATTCTCCTCGTCCCCGCTGAAATCCGAGTTGCTATCCCACTCCATCACAGGCCAAAACAAAGCTTTCGTTCGATTCCCCCAAAGGATTATTCACCCCATAATAATTCTTCACCCTCCAAAATCGCCAAGGAAAATTGTCAGAATGTGAATCCAGAAGCAGAAGCGAAGCTGTTTTTGGAAATTTCAAAAATTAGTGAATATAATTTTCGCCTTTTTAATTTAGGGTTTTTGGTTTTTTATTTTTGTTTATTTATATTTCTATTTTTCATTTATTTTTGGGGGGTTTGGGGATGAGAGAATGAGTGGTTGGCGGATGTTAGGGCAGGGGGAGAAGGGTCAATTAGACCATGTGCGTGTGAGTACCGCCTTTGAAATTCTCTGAGAAGATAATCTGCATCTTTGTTGTACATCGCGCTTTGATTGTTGCACTTTTTTGTTTTAATGTCACTGTTCATTAAAAGGATGACAATGGGCGTTTTCGGGTCGGAGGACCATATGCACTTACGGCTCAACCCGCCTTTTCGTCTCAAATTTTTATGGCCTAATTTTATCCAATATAATTAACAAAAATATTTATAATAGTTTTAAATATTGTTTCACAAATTATCTTAAAATTTAAAAAAATAAATAAAATAAACTACATAAAATGTTTACATTTAATTATAAATTTTGTATTTTCAGAATTTTTTAAACATATTATATATTTTTATTTTAGAGAAATTTTATAATATCAAAAAATATCGTGTAACACTACAAATAAATAAAAATAGATAGTGACATCTATACTTTGTTATACTAAAGGATTATGTTTTTGAATACTACTGAGGATTATGTTAAAAGCTTAAGTTTCATTTCCCTATTCGTCATTATATCTATCTATCTAAGTATCTATTATATTTAAAATTGATGCAATATTGGAGATTGGGTTTGGCCCACCTAATATTATGGGCTTGTTTGGTTATCAGTGATTAGTGGTTAGCGGTAGCGAATTGTGTTAGCGATTATCAAATAGCGGATTGTATTAGCGGGTTTGACCAGCGGATTATGTTAGTGGGTTGTAAAAGATGTTTGGTAACATTAGTTGTTTAGATTAGTGGTTCACATGTAAAATGACATATAAGGACATTAGTGTATTGTTTTTTTTTTTTTTAATTGTTGTGGGTAATAATTTTATAATAATTATAACCATTTAAAAACTATAAATTTTTCATATATTTAATATTTTAAAAAGTTAATAAATAACAATATAGCAAAAAACATGAATTCAAATGAACAATACATTTCAAATTGAAAAACAAGTCTATATCATAATAAATAATTATGATATAAAATAAGTCTAAGAAGAACATTTAGCTGTCATCAAACTTGAAGCAATGTCATTACGAATACTTGTCATCTCTTGAGTTCTCATTTCTTCTTCACCTTAAGCAAAATTAACTTCAACATCTTGAAAAATATCTGGAGGTATGAATTCAGGATCTTCGTCAATAACTCTAAAAGTTGGGTCTTCAACCGTACTTCTTCTAATATAGTTGTGTAGTGCAAAACATGAACAAATTATCCTATTTTGATCTATTAATGAATATTTTGGCATTTTTTGTAATATCTTCCATCGAGCTTTAAGAACACCAAAAGCCCTTTCAATACAACTTCTTAACGATGAATGCACTTGATTAAATACTTCTCTAGACCCCCTTAGATTTGTCTCACGAAACTCCGATTGATGGTACCTTGTCTTGGGGTAAGGTGTCAAATACCCTTCTCTTTCTAGGTAGCCTTTGTCGACCAAATAATACTTGCCTAAATGAATACAATGGTGATATATATATATATATATATATATATATATATATATATATATATATATATATATATATATATATATGAGTACATAATCATATCATATAAAATTACTTGGTGGGGGCTTTGGAAAATTGAGACTTGAATCATTGATCGTGTCAAGGAAAATGCGAGAATCATGAGCCGATCCCTCTCATCCGGTTAAAACATATGTAAATAGCAAATCAAAGTTACATGCTTCTAAGACATTTATAGTTGGTATCCCTTTCCTTCCTCTATAACGCATTTGATCCTCCTCAGGTATAGTTATTGTAATATGTGTACCATCTATAGCTCCAATGCAATCCTAATATAATACAATAAATATCATATTTAGTCAATCTTATTAAAAATAAATAAATAAATAAATAATAATAATAATAATAATAATAATAATAATAATAATAATAATAATAATAATAATAATACCAAAATGGGGTAAGCAACATACTCAAATACCTTAAAATGTTGCATATATCTCTTATCATTGATAATTTGTGGTGGAATTTCCTTGAACTCAGAATCTTTTGGTACAAGTATATCTCTTGAAAATCTATTCATAATATTTAGAACTTCTTTAAAAATTCTACTCACAGTTTTACCGGAATGTTGAAAACGCTCTTGAGTATCCATATTAGGAGCACCCTTACTAAGTGCATATACAAATAAACCCACTTTCTCTAATATCGACATCCTTGAAGACCTCAAACCATATTTGTTTTCTAAAACAACACACAGTTGACGAAATACATTTTGACTCATTCTAAAGGTGTTAAAACACCACTTTTCATGACCATTTAATAATTCATCCATCCATCTTTCTTCCGTTAAATAAGAAGGCATACACGGTTCTTTGTATATATGATTCAAAAAATAGAAACACATAGCCAGTTGCACATGTTATCAAATTCCAAAATTTGTCATCAATTTTCAAATACTCTTGATAATGGAGATATTGTTGATTATATAGGAGAAGTTGTCTAAGTCGCATATCGTTATTATTCATACCTGCATAGAAACAAATAAAACATGCTCTATAAAACTTATAAACATAATAAAACAATTTCATAAATTTGACAGCAAAAATTAATAATAGCATAACATAGTTTGAAAGTTAAATATTCATAAACCTTCTTTACAAAAAAAAAAAAAAAAAAAAAAAAAGCTACACAATCCATCATGAACATCTTCATAAGTTTGATGGTAAAAAAGGCAGCATAATATAGTTAGAAAGTTAAATAATGTTTATAAACTTTCTATACAAAAAATTACACCACCCATCATGAACATCTACATAAGTTAATTTGATGACAAAAATTAGTAGCATAACATAGTTAGAAAGTTAAAAGTTCATAAACTTTCTACACAAAAAAACATCACCCATCATGATCAAAAGCTAAATAAGTTAAGTTTTTGGATGCTTCTCATGGTCATACAAATATTTAATGTATCCAAGCCTACTCTTATCATCCGGCAATAAAAAATTTTTTTTTTTGAGGATCTTCAATCATTGTGCAAGCAAAGAAAAACTCGAGGGCATGAGGCTCCAAACCGGGCAAGCTACACACTTTTGCCAAAGCATCTTCAACACCATACCTTGTTGTACTAGCATTCATTGAATTTATCATATTCATGTCGCTATTCATCATGTTCCTCATTGAAGTATTCATTTCTTGTGTTGAAGTATTCCTCTCATTAATTTGTTGCATCAAGTCACCAAACATTTGATGGATTGTGGCAACCCCTTCTTTTTTAGTAGAAGTCCTTGCACTCTTATTACTTTGTGATGAATCACCCTCAAAAGCTCTCTTACGTCTTCTTATGTCATCCCTCTCAGCATGTGTCACTTGAGGGATATTAGTAGATGTAGGAGTAAGGGTAGGACTAGACTCTCTCCATACATCATCCCATGATGCTCTCCTATAGTAATTGTCATCACCATTATTATTAAGATCCATGTCATCAAGAAAAACATGCTCATCATTCCTATGAGCAGGTGGGGAAGGAACATATACTTCTTGTTCATGAGGAGAATTGGCTACCGGACTAAACTTGTACTTTCCTTGGGAATAAGATAAAAAAATTTGATCCATTCTATTTTCAAGCTCGGGCTCAATCCCTTCATCTCGAAAAGAATCGAATTTGAAATTTTCGTATAAAACAAAACACAAAAATTTGTAATAGATATGTATATATAAATATTTAAAACTAAAGTAAGTCAACTTAAAAGATAACTAAACCTTAATTTTCATAGCCCACCATTCATCGTTAGCACTTATAGTCTCTTTCACATGATCCCATCCTAGTCCCGTCTCTTTTGCTTTCAATTGTTTCCATAAGCTCCATCGATTTCTCATCCAATCCACCTTATTTTTGAGTTTATTTTTATCCCATGCCAAGTTACTTTAGTTGTTGAACTCTAATTCAATCTTTTTTCACATCAACCTTTTAGAGGCGACTCCACCTTTTTTTCCCTTACTCGTTTCAAAATATTGAATACAACGGTCACAAAGTATGTAAAGTAATTCTTTCGACCAATTAACTCTACCTCCTTTATTTTCATCTTTGTTATCATTTCTACTTAGCTTGACTTGCATCTATATTTCTCTTTTGAGTTAGTGACATCTAAACATGAAAATATGAATGCAAAGTAGCATTTTAGATTAATAGAATGAACTATCACTACTACAAAACTGAACATATAAATATGACTTTACACTACGTCTCTTAATAAAGGTATAGTGCATAGTTTAAACAAATAAAAATCCACTACAACTGTATTTAAAAGGTGTAGTGAAAAGTAATTTTGTTAAAAAAAATAAAAATAAAAAAACTTTCCGCTACACCCTTGGGAAAAGGTGACCGTGGAAAAATAAATAATAAAAAATTATTTAATTTTCTGCGGCACCCTCCCCTAGAAGGTGTCGCAGAAAGTTTATTAATATTTTATTATATTACTTTCCGGGGCACCGTCTCCTTATGGTGCCGCGGAAAGTAAAGGGAAAATTTTAATGAGTAAATTACCAAAATGGTCCCTCGACTATGTCGATTTCACCAATTTGGTCCTACTCATATTTATTTGGCTAATTTCCTCCTTCGACTATCTTTTTTTTTTAACCATTTTGGTCCTCCGGCGACTTAGACAGTATACGTCCGGGTATGAGTAGGACCAAATTGGTGAAATCAATATAGTCAAGGGACTAAATTGGTGAAACCAATATAGTCAAGGGACCGAGTAAATTACAAAAATGGTCCCTTGACTATATTGATTTCACCAATTTGGTCCCTCTCTTACCCGGACGTATACCGTCTAAGTCGCCGGAGGACCAAAGTGGTTAAAAAAGAGATAGTTGAAGGAGGAAATTAGCCAAATCAATATGAGTAGGACCAAATTGGTGAAATCAACTTTGTCGAGGGATCATTTTGGTAATTTACTCAATTTTAATTAAAACAAAATCAGATATGCTCGTCATTATTATCGCAAAGTCTTGACCACAGCCTCTATCTCCTCCATTTCATCTCCTCCATCGTACGCCTCTCCTCGTTATTTCCGCCGCCAACAGATCTGAAGCCACAGCCGACGCCGTCAACGTTCAGCCACCGCCTCCTTCCTCCGCCATAGCTACCTTCAGACACCACCGCCCTTTATCCGCAGGAGTTGTCGGTAAGTCTAATTTCAATTTTTTGGTTATTTATTTCTTCTCCTAAACTCTAAAATCAAACAAGGTTTCCTTCCAAGGAAGGCGAATATCTGTAGGTTGGACTCTAGAGTTTCAGAGAAATAGAGAATCGAGCATTTCAATTAGGGTTACGTAACTAAGAATGAGTTCAAGCCGCGGGGGTGCAAGGAAGGGCGGCGCCGGTAGAGGCAAGCCGAAAGCCACAAAGTTGGTGTCTCGATCTTCTAAAGCGGGGCTCCAGTTCTCGGTCGGCAGAATCGCTCGATTCCTCAAGACCGAAAAGTACGCCGGGCGTGTTGGTGCTAGAGCTCCGGTTTATCTCACTGCTGTTCTTGAATATCTCGCTACTGAGGTGTTGGAATTGGCTGGGAATGTAGCAATGGACAACAAGAAGAATCGCATAGTGCCAAGGCACATTCAGTTGGCTGTGAGGAATAATGAAGAACTTAGCAAGCTTCTGGGTGATGTAACTATTGCCAATGGGGGTGTTTTGCCCAATATCCATCAAACTTTGCTACCAAAGAAGGCTGGCTCTGGAAAGGGTGAAATTGGGTCTGCTTCTCAGGAGTTTTAGGCTATCTTCATATGCCAAAGTTCCTAAATTTGCAATTTTCATATGCCAAAGTTCCTAAATTTGCTAGGCTATCTTCATATTGTTTCTTTATTCAATAAATACAATATGATTATTATTGTGTTAGGTATATCCTCTGCTTTTTTGCCCATATTCATTCTTAGCTTTCACTTGATTATGGCTATTGTGATTTTAAGGTTCTCCTAATACTAGTTTTGCTTGACAGTTATTGTTGTAGTGGAGTGTGTTGCTTTATGTCCTAATGGTTTGTGTTGACATTTTGGTTTTTTGGTTGCATTTATTGGAAGTTTGGTAGCAATAAATCACAGGTCTGTATTTCTTTTGCTTGTTTGATATCACTTATCTATGTCGTGTCTTTTCAGATATTCTTGGCCAACCATGAGAAATTTCATGTTGAAGCCGACAAACATTATTGAAAAGAGACTTCAGAGCTTATTTATTTATTTTAATTTTTTTTTAAATGAGGTATTCGCGGCACCCATTGAACGAGTTCCCCGGATACTTTTTAATTAAAAATAATAATTATTCTATGTTTTTCGACGGGTGTAGCGGAAAGCATATACTTTTGCAGTCACTTCCATATGCTACTGATATCTACTATTTTGTACAATTATTCACCCCTTATTCTAGTTGTTTTGAAGGTTATTTTCTGTATCCTAGTGAAATTGGGAATTGTTTGTGTGTTATATTGTCCAAGTGTTGAATTATCTACAAGGAACAACAAAGGAAGAATATTGGAACATTTTGGACAAGTTCTGGAAGAAAAGGGAATTACAAGGAAGAATACAAGTTGGAAAAGAATTGGAAGTTGCCTAATGGGCCAAAAGGCCCATCTACCTCCTATATATTTGACCTATTTTCTACAATTGGGGAGTTCCCTTACAGAGTTCTGAACCCTAGCTTTTAGTTTATATTTCCCCAGCATAGTTTAGACTAGGAGTTAATACCAGCCAAGGTCCCTCGAGTATAGTGGTTCCGCCATCTATGGTCCTAAACTTTCAAATCAACCCTCCGCCATCCTCATTTTTTCGAATTTGACCTGCCCTAGTCCTCTTGTTAGTTTTCTCCGTCTGAGCCGTGAAATGTGAGGGCAAATAAGACATTTTACATTTGTTCTTTCCCAAAACAATTATCTGTTCTTCAACTCCAGCGGCGAGAAGGTGTTCTGCGAATGTTCCCAGCCCCGGAGCAGTGCGACAAAGCCAGCTTCCTGTGCCGCCACCTTTCGGAGTGCCCCTCCGCTCTGAACGACAGCAGCTCCTATTGCTCGTCCCAAGGCGGCAGAGTCCTCTAATCACTCGATTCTTGATACGAGAAAATGAAAGAATTTTCAATTATCTCCGGCGATAATTGAAAATGAAAATCTCACCCACCGGAATTCGTAATCCCCTACGTTGGATTTGGATAGAATAATAAATGTCAACACTGAACTCCATGTGACCATTCCCTGTTCTTTCCTTATTCTAGTATTTCTTGAGGGTCACTTTTCCTTCTCAACCATTTTATGTCTGTGGTAAAAACCCAATCTTGAGTCTTGACTGCTTTACAATTCCAATTTCTATTCTTCATTTCACTGCTCCGCGTCATTGCACCTTTCTAATTTAAGTATTTTCCTTTGCCCAAAAGCAAAGCATAATTTCCAAACCGAAAAAGGTGATAACATACAGAAGAGGAGGAAGTGTAACGAAGAAGAAGAAGAAGAACCAGATAGTTTCATATTGGGATTGAGCCTAGCAGCAGGGGTAGTTTCATATTTGAGCAAATTCACACAGTCAAATCCGCAGCAACACTCAGAACTCTCAAATTAAATGGATAGACAAGCTTCCAGAGCTTCACTTGCCTGGTAACCCCCTTCAAAAATGCCAGAACCGTCGGTGACGACTAGATAATACTCATCGTAGGTGAGGTAGGGCTCCTGAACGGCGATGTGGCTGTAATCCCCAAAGTAGAAACTGAAAATGGCCTCGTAGTGGTCCTTCTCCTTCTCCTTCTCATGCTTGATCAGAGTGCATAGTATTGCAGTGATACCCACACGCTTCTGCAAGTCGCCGGAGTAGACCTTGTTGATGAAGGGAACCATATCGTCGAGAGAGGTCAATTTTTTATGGGAAATAAATAAAAAGACTATTATGCCCTTACATTTCACAGCTGAGACGGAAAATTTTAACGGAAGGACTACAACAGGTCGATTTTGAAATTCGGAGGATCACGGATGGTCTATTTGAAAGTTTAGGACTATAGGTTGCGAAACCACTAAACTCGGAGGACCTTGGATGGTATTAACTCTTTAGACTAGTTTTACATTAGATTATTTTATTTCAAGCTTGAAATCTTGGATTGAAGTTGGATTTGTTATTTATCAGTTAAGTTTCTCTTCCCTTTATATTTCTTGCAATGTTTATCTTTAATTCTTGCTTTGTTGTGTTTACTCCCATCATGAGGGAGTAATTCGCTTATGGGTTTGGATTAGGGGTTCATTGTTAATCTTGATGTTCAGTTTATGATTAATTGCATAAAGGGATTGAATCTTTTGCCTAGGGTTTATGTTGATTTGGGGATTTCTATGCACTAGTTATTGGTTTGTGGCCAGAATTAATTGCTAGTCTAGGAGAGAGATTCATTACAACGACAGTTGGATGGAGACCTCGAGCCTTACCAATTTCAACCTAATTTTCCTGCTATGAAAGTAGAGTTAATTTTGGGGGCTTACAATGCTTAGGAGCTTAAGGTTATAATTGATGCATCACGACAGTGGGGCAATTACAACCTAATTCACTTATTAATTACGAAAGTAGCTGACTTGAATTCTTCAGTGCATTGCCCATAGATCCCTTGGTTAATTATTCTTTCCCTAATCCTGAGTTGGTTGGAACATCAAGATTACAATCCCCTAATCTGGCTCATACTTTTATCATACAGTTTACACCTTAATCAATTGCTTTCTTTTACACCATTCAGTCTTTGTTGCTTGGATTCTATTAATTCATATACTCTAGTGCCTGGTAATTCACACAATTACGTGCCATAGCCCCAATCCTCAGCGAAACGACATTACACCCTTTTTACACTCATCATTTGTGCTCATCAACTACACCTGTACAGGTGTAGCGAAAATACTTGTACATGTGTAGCTTATGTGCTTTTTTGTACTGGTGTATACATAAGTTGCAGTTATGATTTTAAGAAGTAAGTTTCTGCACTCCTAAGCCTTGTTGTTATGATTTTATCTCATCATATAAATTGTCAAATTTGTTCTTTTGGCCAAAACTAGAGTGGGGAAAAAGAGCTTACCAAAATTCAAAATTTCTATATATGTTAACTTTAAGGAATCACTCTGTCATGCAACTGAAATATTTCTAGACTTAACTAGGAACTCAAAGCTCACCCATGTACTACAGAGCTCTCTAAGTCAGCTTTTGTAGTTGTAACTAAGGTTTTGTTGTTTGTGTGCTATCAACTATTTCATCTTAAGGTTATAGAGTCTTTTTAAAAAGTTTAAACATCAATTGCTATAAACTCTTTAATCTTAAAGCAATACACACAAGGAAAAAAGTAGTGCAAATATTAACTGCACTCTCACATTCTGTAGTGCTCACTCACTGCTTTCTCTCTTTCTTTGCAGTTCACACTACCTCACTGTATTCACACTGCTGCTACACGTTATACATATATAGTCAAAAACATCTACTCCATACATACATAGACACATTACACACTACCTTACTGCACACATAGACACATTACACACTACACTAAGTGAATATACAACAAACTCGCAGGAATCAAAGCACAAAATGTTAACAAATTAAAAGAATACACTAGCAAATCTCCCTTCAAAACACCGTAAATATACAACAAAGTCGTAGGATTCAAAGCACAAAAATGTCACATTCATGTAGGGAAAAAAACGAAAACACCTGGAAAAAGATAATCAGAAATCGTACCTCAGAAAACAATGGATGCGTAACTCACAGAAACCCTAGGTTGAAGATACGATCCACCGTAGCCTGCCGGAAAACTTGCCGGAGATAGAGGTGTGCAGAGTAGCCCGTGAGCAATTTTTTGCCTAGGAGTATATTTGAGATTGAGAGAAGTAGATTTGAGATGTAGAGAAGAAAATTCGGACTGAGAGGAGAGAACCAAATTAGCGACTAAGAGGAGATGAGAGAAATAAGGGCAAATTAGAACTTTGAAAAAAAGGAAACTCTATGCTAAACGCTGCTCTCCCTAGCGTGTCAAATTTGGCGGTTTAGATGACGATTCGCTAATTGAAAAAGCTATTAACCAAACATCTTAGTCAAACCACTAAAGATGGTAAAATCCGCTAAAAATCAGCGGATCAACTGATAACCAAACATAGCCTATATGTGGGTTGGGATGTGAGGGCTATGTGGATGCCGAAGGGGGTATCGGGGTATGGCGGTTGGATCGAGTAGGGGGTATGTCGGTTGGATAGGGTAGGCGGTATGGCGGTTGGATAGGGTAGGGGGTATGGTGATTGGATAGGGTAAGGGGTATGCCGTTGGATTGGGTAAGGGTTATGACGGTTGGATAATGTAGGGGTATAGTAGTTGAACTGGGTAGAGGCGTGTGGCGGTTGGACTGGGTAGAGGAGTATGGCGACTAGACCAGGCGAGGCCGTTAGCTACTGGACCAGCTGGGTTGGTTGGGGGTCACCCAGGCCAACGGTGCGTCTTGGGGCCTCAGCAGGCAGTGGTGGCGTAGGGTAGGGGGATGCGTAGTTGGTTGTAGGTGGAGGGTGCAGGATGTCGTACACGTGGAAGATCGTGATAAGGTCCGTAATAGTATAAATTGGGGGGTTGTGGTCTGTTTAAGACATTACTCAAGACATGAAGACTTCTTTGGTCTAGTGGTTTGGCCTCCCCCTTCCTGCTAGCATGCATGGGTTCAAATTCTGGTGGTAACATAGTTAGGCTATTTTATTCTATTTATTTACTAGTCCCTCAATTCTTTATTTATTTAGTTGTTGGTCCTTCAGTTTATTATTTATTTGCTATTTCTATGCCGCCATTCTTGGGGCAGTACCTTGCGGTTATACATATTTCTACTGGACCTCATGCACCACTAATAAAAACATTATTTTTCTATCCTGTTCGATATCGTTATACCTGGTTTATAGTGGATACGGTCATAATAAAACCATCATTGGCGCCGTTAGCGAGAACCGTTACAAAAAGTATGTGTTCCCAATCTCTACCTGTTTCATTTAAGTCCAAGTACGCCCAAATGGCCGGATCCCAAAGCGAGTATTCGCCGAACCCCGTGCGGCTGAAAAGGATGTGCAGGATCCAAAAAGGCAAGCATTGCCCCCTCTCGGAGCTGAGAGTGCGCCAGTCGATGCCACCTTTAAAGGGGTTGGTAGGGAAGCCAAACAGGTCCACTCTACCCCGCCGAAAGTGGAGGTTGCCCCTACGCATCACATGGTCGCCAACATCATAGGCGGCACCCCAAGATAGAATCCCATAGCTTTGTTCTCTAGCAACCCAGGCACAAGATCTCGAGATGAGCATAGACTAGGGACAAGAGAGCTCCTCCATCCCTTTGGGATCAAGGTTCTAAGTGGGCTGCAAGGAATAAAATCCTTAAGAAAGCCTCCCTACCCGTCAATGAGTCCGAAGGAGGAAGCACATACCGCACCCCGATGGCGGGGGGATCCCATAGTAGGGGCACGAGCCGTTCTCTAACAAAAGCCACCCTTTCTGATGGATGGGCAAAAGGAATAGACCCTAAAATCGCAGAACTACTCCAATAGAAAGAACGAGGTAACCTCCCAGAAATGCTTAAGATATTGGTAACCCCGCCATTCACCCGAAGAATTATGAGAGAACTCATTCCTTCAAATTTCAAACCCCTAGGTATCAAGCGATTTGATAGATCGGGTGACCCGCAAGAACATATCATAACCTATCAGGCTACCATGATGCTAAAGGGATCCTCAGAGGCTGTGATGTGTAGAGGCTTCTTTTCAACCTTATCGGGCCAAGCTCAACGCTGGTTCACGAGTCTTCAGGGAAGCACCTTTGATTCTTTTCACAACCTAGCTATAAAGTTCATCACTCATTTTATGAGGGGAATGAAAGGTCGGAAACACTTTACACATCTCACCACTATGAAACAAAGCATAGGGGAATCATTGATAGATTTCTTAATCTGCTGGCTAGCAGAAGAGGCAGACATAGAGGATATAGATGAAAAATCGACCATCGTTATGTTCGTAGATGACCTAAGGGCTGGAGAGCTTTATAAGAGACTGAGACGCAAAAGTCCGAGCACCTATGCCACTCTTATGGCAAAGGTTGATAGATATGTAGAGGCAGAAGATGCGAATCGACTGAAGGGGAGTGGAGAATAAACACCCTGGCCTCGAAGAAACCCCGGGTTGAGGAACTAGTTAAGAGAAAGGGAACGAACCCACGGGTATAGGAGAATTTCATAGGAAGAGGGAAAGCTATAACCGATATCGGCTCCTAGAACCTGATAGGGTTCCACAGGGTACCTCCTCCACGGGCACACCGCCCCCTCCCCCGTGAGGGCATCATCCATTATTCCTCTCACCCCCCCCCCCTCAAAGCGCGACCTAGTGAAATACTTGCTTATGCCGAGGAATGTCAAATGGTCAAGGCCCTCAACCAGCACGGTAAGAAAATCATGGCCTCCGACCGAGAGAAATATTATCACTCTCACCGTCGATATGTGCATAACACGGATGAGTGTCAAGCCTGGAGGAAGGAGATAAAGGCCCTCATCCAAACAGGTTAGTTGCGAAATTTCATAGATTGGAATAGGATGCACCTTGGAAATGTGTGGAAGGGGGAAACAACTGAGCGTTCCAATCATCTGAACCCCGCCAAAGAGAAACTCGCTAAGGAAGTTGGGGACAGATGTAAGCGCCTAGTGATAAATGTAATTGTTGGGGGATGACCATCGATGGAGGACGAAGCAAAATATGTAACCTTTCAAGCAGGGGGCCCCTCATCCAAGGACGCTACAGTTATCTCGATGGGAATCAACAAGCCTCTAGTAAAACGGGTTCTAATAGACATGTGGAGCAGTGTAAATGTTATGTATCACGACGTGTTTGTGAAGTTAGGATCAACTCCGAACAATCAAAACTTTGCTCGGGGGGTTTACCGGGGACACCTCGAGACCGAAGGATCAATACGCTTACCTGTTGAATTAGTTGTGCGAATGGCGTGTGCCCATAACATTATCCTCGGGAGACCCGAGTTAGTTAACGTTGGAGTAATCTTGTCGATGGAACACCTGTGCTTGAAATTCCATACACCTAAAGGGATTGGGACAATACGGGGAAACTAACAATCGACTCGGGAATGCTACCGAAAATCTTGCCAAAAAATAGGGGAAGAACAACTGCTCATGCACATCGTGGAAAAAGAGGTGGAAAAAGAACAATTAATGAAGAACATGGACCGATCGTAGAACTGGAGGAAATAATGTTGGATCCATCTAGCTTGAGTCGGTAGGTAAAGATAGGGATGTGGCTCACAGAGAATTTGCACAAGGAAATTATTCAGGAGGGAAACCAATAGGCCCCAACGAGGAAGGATGTTCCATTAGCCGTATCTAGAACGCACATCATCTGAAGCGATTCTTTTAATAACTCAAGATGGAGGCAGACTAGTTGAGCTTTAGGAGGGAAACAACCTCATAAAGTACAATTATAAAATTTGTACGTACACATTCGTTTTCTACTTCTATGTTCAGAATTCCTTAACTGCTAACCCCACACAGAACCAAGACGTAGCCCTAGACTTGGTTTGCACATCCTCACCTGGGCTTGCATGGTATGGTACGCAACCCAGCGTGCATTTGAAAGATAAAAAAATAAAAAAAGGAAAAAAAAAGTGTGTGGTGGTGCTAGCATGAGGCAACAGGCAGCCCATACACTTATATGTATTTCTGGGCTAAAGGGACGCGATCCCTAAACTTGGCAAAAACATATCTCCACTTGGGCATGGAGGCATGGTATGCAACCCAGCGTGCATCTGAAAAAAAATGAAAAAAAAATGAGAAAAATAAGTATGTGGTGTTAGCATGGGGCAATGCACAACCCACACGCTTATATGTATTTTCGAGATAAGGGGACGCTATCCCTAAACCCAGCAAATACGTATCTCCACTTAGGCATGCAGGACATGGTACGCAACCCAGCATGCAATAAAAAAATGTGCGTGGTACTCGCATGAGGCAGCAGACAGCCCACATACGAATACACCAGGTTAAGGTGACACGATCCATAAACCCAGAGTGTACACATTTCCACTTGGGCTTGCAGTAGTCAATTTATTATCTATTCCGCTTCTCATCGGTCGACATGTATCTATCCCGCTTCTTGACGGTCGACATGTATCTATCTCGCTTCTCAGCGGTCGACATGCACTATCTCGCTTCTCAGTGGTCAACGCGGTCGATATATTCCTCTCCTCGGTGGCATGGCGTCTCAGTAAACCTGCGCGATAGGAAGGTGGCGAGTATCTCTATCTTTTTCTTGTAGGGTATCTATGTATTACATGGTACATGTGAGATCTGAGTCATCCTAACGAGCAATAGGCTATAGAAACTGAGCACCAAGCTATCCAGAAGAGATGAAGAGTTTTCAGGAGTCGAGAACTTCAAGGCGCGTAAATGATCAAAATTGTCGATATTTTCTTTGCTCGTCAAAGACAATCATAGAAAGTAGAAGACTTATGATGAAATATTGGAGGTTGGGCTTGACCCACCTAATATTATATGTGGGTTGAGCTCCTATTATAGAGGAACTCAACACCCCTCTCATCCTTGAGTTTACGATGTGTGATCATTTTGATCCTACTCCACTTGTTTTTGTTTTTTTGTTTTTTGTTTTGTATTATTATTATACCGTTAAAGGTCTTTTTACATGTTCACCACTAATAATAAACAATTAATTTTGTCAAACATTTCTTTACACACTGTTAATATAATCCATAGGTTAAAATTACTGACACAATCCGCTAACCGCTAACCGTTATCCGCTAATTGCTAAATAAGGTCACTGCCAATAATAGCTTAAAATGTAACTTTTAAAATTTTCAACAAATTTTAAACAAATCAAAAAATAATTGCGTATATATTTTAATTAATTTGACAAAAAGATAATTAAAGCATTAGAAATATTGAAGAACATTACTAGAAAGAGATTCCATATATAGTTGCAATAAGGTGCTCAACTTTTGGATGGATGTTTGAATAACACGTGTGTTGTCTTTTGTATTTTTATTATAATTCATTTTCATGGAAATGCATGCTCCATGTATTGTAGTTCATCTTCATGGATCTGTTCCATGTACTATTGTTCATCTTCATTATTCATCTGTTCCATGTACTGCTGGTAGAAACATCTGGAAATTTGAATTTACAGGGGAAAACTTGGATGTATGTAGAAACTTGAGTTACAAGATGAAAACTGAACTCTCTTACTGTAAAATATGTAAACTAATTCTCTGATGTCTGTAAAACTAAGAAACAACAGCAATATATAACTGAATCACAATAGAATCATCTAGAGTTACCTCGAAAACATATAAATCGTTTGAGTTCATGCCTTTTCTAAAGAAATCTGCAACATAATAATATAGGAGCTAGCCCGGCCCTATTTTGGGGCTAAAGACACAAGTAGGATGAAAACAAAAATATAAACAAAAATAGGACATTTCAAAAATGAGAAAAACTACTTTTCCAAATGCATTTGATGTCAGACCCGGTTAAACGCAAATGCAAGTGAAACTTGTGTATATCGAGATATGGAAGTGTTTTCTTTTAACTTCTCCGGCGGCCTAACGGGTCGCCGGCTTCTCCAGTGTAAACGAGAAGCCAACAACCAAACTCGTCCATTCTTCGCCGGAGAAGTTTAAAAAGAAATGCAAGTCCCACTTACCTATCTCGAGATAAGTAAGTCTAACATGCGTCTGTGTTGGACCGGTCTAACACCAAATGCATTTAAGAAATTAAAGTAATTTTTTACATTTTTTACCAATTTTTGAAATGTCCTATTTTTGTCCATTAACCCCTCTATTTTGCAGGTTGAGAGAGGGAAGGTGAACTGCTCCGAAGAGGAGATGGGAAGGCCTCCGATATGGTATCCCACGACAACTTGTCTTGCACCCGTCGCTTTCTATCCAAAAACGCTGGCCTCATTGGTATTTCACCCACCTCCACCTTGCATGTTAGCCTTGCTACAATTTCAGACATTGGTGGTCTTACATTTGCATGTGGTTGGAGACACAAGAAAGCCACAAGAATTGTATGCATCACATCTTTCTCAGGAAACTCATTTTCTCGCAATTTGGGATCTACTAGCTCCATCAATTTTGACCTTTCATACAGCCTCCATGCCTGCAATATAATTAACATGGTATCAACATGGTTGCATAGGCCCTAGGCCCTAGACCCTAGACACTAGTCGGGCGGTAGATTAGCACCTAGCGCTTAAGCGGATTAGGCGGTGCCTAGGCGGCAACATATAAAAACAAAACAATAATGCCTAGTTGAGCAAGTTAACTTGGGCCAAATTTGGCCGAACCCACCATCAACTCGGTCCAGTCGCCGAGTTTGGCGCTAGGCAGACACCTAGGGAGCAATTTGTCTTCTGGGGGCGCCTAGTGCTTAGGCTGGAGATTTTTGCAACAGTGGGTATCAGAGAGATCCAGCTTAAAAGTTTAGATTAGAGACAAAAAAGGTTCTTACATATTCAGGGAGGTACTGCATTTCTGATGGCAAAGTAAGATCTGTGTTTTTCCTGCAGCTGATAATTTCAAGCACCAAAACTCCGAAACTATAGATGTCAGCTTTTTCGGATAGTTCTCCTCGAATGGCGTATTCAGGGGCAGTATAGCCTCTGCAAAAGATCCAAGGATTCAAGAAACTAATTAAGTCAGTAAAACATTACTTTGGCACTGGTTTAAAAGAACTACTTTACTTACAGTGTTCCAGCAAAGTTAGTGCTGAGATATGCTTGATCTTCAGGGAAAAACCTGGCTAAGCCAAAATCCCCAATCCTCGGTAGAAATTTGTCGTCTAGAAGAATGTTGCTAGCTTTTATATCTCTATGAACAATTCGAATGTGCGAATCCTCATGTAGGTACTGTAAGCCTCGAGCAACCCCGAGAATTATTTGGGACCGAGTGTTCCAATCCAAGAAGACATCACTTTTTCCTGAAACAGACATCATATATAATATCAGAAAAGATCAAGAGTATATAATAACTTGTGATGAAGTGAACAGAGAATTGAAAACAATATAATGTGAACTGTGAAGTGATATAATATACCATATATTAGAAGGTCCAAACTCCTGTTCTTCATGTATTCATAGACCAGCAGCCTTTGAGCTCCATCTGAGCAACAGCCAAGAAGGCGGACGAGGTTCTTGTGTTGTATGCTTGTGATGAGCTTCACTTCAGAAAGGAATTCAGTTTCTCCTTGCTGTGATTTGTCTGCAGATAGCTTCTTCACTGCAGTTAGCCTCCCATCTGCTAGCATCCCCTATCAAATTCAATCAATTACCAATTAAACAGTTTTCACTTAACAAACTCCACTCAAAACAAGTCATTATATTGTGTGATTTGTTTCAAAGTGGAATAAACTGTATGTTGCTTGTCCCCTTAGAAATTTAAGCAAAAAGAATTTGTTACAGCAGAAAAAGACAACGAATTATATCGTGAACTAGAGTCCACCTTGCAAGGTGATCTTGGTCTAAAACACTGTTGTTTTGTCAAAATTTTTGATTTTTTTAATCCCATGTATATGTTCAAAAACTCAAAACTTAATGTTTAGAAACAATGAATATTCAGAAACTCAAAGCTTAGCTTAATGTTCAGATATACTAGACATTATATGTTCAAAAGCTCAAAGATTAATGTTCATAAATTAAACACTGTATGTTCATTATCTCAAAGCTTAATGTTTATACATTAAACACTACAACATTCATTCTGTCACAGGTCCATGACATGCATGCGGGCCTTACCTATATTCAAAAACTCAAAGCTTAATGGTCAAAAACTAGACAAGATATTTTCATTATCTCAAAGCTTAATATTTATAAATTAGACACTACAACATTCATCCTATTAAATGTTCATAACATGCCTTACATATGTTCAAAAACTCAAAACTTAATGTTCATCAACTAGACAGTATATATATTCATAACTAGTATGTTAAGAAACTCAAAGCTGATTTTCAAAAAAAAAAAAAAAGAAACTCAAAGCTAAATATTTCAAAAACACGTTCACCATAATGAAACACTATCGTTTTAAACCAGGACCCACCTTACAAGATGAACCTATTTCTCAGTATAACTATTGGGGAAAAATATATAATAACACTATAAAACTGACCATACCAGAAAAACTGGCCCAAATCCACCTCTTCCAAGTAAGTTACTTGGGTGAAAGTTCTTGGTAGCCTTCTTCAGAGTCTGGAAGTCAAAATGGGAGATTGTATTCCCACCAAAGAAATCCTCTCTTGCTGAAACAAACAAAGCATTAGCCAAAACAATGGAAAAAAGAACATAAATCTAGACTTTACACATGATCATATCTGATCTACTACAACGAACCTGGTGGCTTTTTTACCCTATCAACTAAGGCTCTGAGATGAGGAAACTTGACAAACTTCCAGAGCACAAATAGAATAATCAACAAAATGAAGAACACAACCACACTTCCAATGAAAAAGAACAACCCCGGTGAAGACATATTCGATTCGCCGCTCTTCTCCTCTGCAACCATATAAGGCGGCGTGGGAGAGATCACTGCATATATATATATATATATCCACAAACCATATATAAAAACTAAATTCAAATTCTACTTGTACAAATTGTGAGCATAAATATAAACATAAATGTGCAGTCCAACTATCAGCTTAGGCTTTTAGTTGGGTGGAACACATGCTTCAATTAAGTAAAGGCATAATATAATGAAACCCAAAAAGGAATTAACACACACCTTCTAAAACCAAACGAGACATCTCATTTTTTCTTCTTCCTCAATCTCCGTGAGAGAAAGCGTCAAAGAGGTTTCGATTATGTTGTTGGGTTTTTTCCTTAAATGTTTTGGATGGGCACTTTGAAATGTTCCGCATGATGTGAGTGTTGGGGAGGGGAGTGTGAAAGGAAGACATGGGAAGAATCGGAGCTGCAAAATCCAAAGAAGCAAATAGTTAGCGGGGTACGAGGACGATGCTCCAATTGTACGTACTGTTGTCTTCTTCTACCAGGGACGGCAGATGTGATGGCGTGAAGTCGTGAAGATATCAAAGCAGAGTTAACAACACAACTTAACGAACTTTCTTATGAAATTCATTTCATTTTGCTCCTTCAACTATACTTTAATAGCATTTCCATCTCTAAGTTATAGGGGTGTCCAAATTTCGAACAGGAGAATTTCGGTTAATCGTTTCTGGAATACTTCGGTTCGGTTAATGGTTTAAGGTGTTGTAAAATTTCGTTTAACAATTAATTTGGTTCGAAACTATCGGTTAACTGAACGGTTAATTGAAATTTTAAATATATAAATAAATAATGTGAAATCCCTAAAACTAAAATGAAATCTCTATGGACTATGGATGTTTTAACTTTGGATTTTGGATTGAAGTTATGAATTTATAATTATATGTATTGAAGTAGTTGGATTTATTA
Source organism: Ipomoea trifida (assembly GCA_003576665.1). Taxonomy (NCBI): domain Eukaryota; kingdom Viridiplantae; phylum Streptophyta; class Magnoliopsida; order Solanales; family Convolvulaceae; genus Ipomoea; species Ipomoea trifida. The sequence goes on along the minus strand of CP025656.1, from coordinate 15,035,484 downwards.
TTATATGTATTATTTTAAAGATTTGAAAAATTAGCTAAAAAAATTTATGTTAATCGGTTGACTGACAATTTAACAAAAAAAAAAACAAAAAATTTCGGTTCGGTTAATTCGATAATACTAAGTTTGGTTCGGTTAACGGTTAAAACTTTAAAAATTTCGGTTAAAATGGTTAAGTTAACCGAATGCACACTTCTAATAAGTTATGGATAATAATTGCAATTGTAATACCATAGATCATGGATCATGGTCCACCTTGTATTTTGAATTATGGTTCAATGCTAGAAATTTTTTTAACAAATTAATGGAAAAACTAAATTTTAAATCTAAACCGTCAATGTTAGACCCTAAGTAGTAAAAAGTGAACCACTAAACCAAATAAAATAAAATAAAAAAACTAATCATAAACTCTAAAATTGAAACCCTAAGTGCAACACACTTTAGCATTTTTGCAAGTGCAATCTTTTAATACTAAATATACAAAATGTTAATACTAAATGTGCAATATGTCAATACTAAATGTGCAAACCTGAAAAATTATGAGAAATGCGCACATATTTTAGTGTTCAAGTTTGCATAGTAAAATTGATGATAATTACGAAAATGCACCATATTTTTTTTTAAAAAAAAAAAATCTAATCTGGTCCATCTAGTTATTCCAAATGTAAGGCTAAGATTGATTCTTAATTTTCTCCTAATTAAGAGTTATTCTTATATAATCCAATACATACATAGATAGTTAGTTCAACATATCTAATTGGTGTCCGGTGTCTTCTTTTGGTGTCTTCTTATTGTGACCTATATGATTCATTGATTAAGTAACAGGTGTATTAAGGGGGCATGACAAAGTATTATGTGACAATAAGAGCGTTCAATAATTAAGGATCATGAGAAAAGAGCCATATACTTATATTGATTTTCCTTTATAACTGAGTTACAAATGTTGTTACAAGAATAAATTGAAGTTAAAAAATTGAACATACAGTTAAAAGCATTACAAAGAAAAATCAATCAAAAATTCCCCTCGCTCACTTGAGTGAGAATATGCATATCTGCATTTAATGTCATTTACACATTATGATTATAAGAGCAAGTAAATCGACAAATGTATGCCAAGGACCTTGTAGTCCAGTGGTATCAAACCCTTCCCTTTATACGGGAGGTGGTGGGTTCGAGCGTTCGTGGATAATACTGACTCTTGTGCTCCAATAGGTGTGTAATAGAGTTAGTAGTATTCAAAAAAAATTGACAAATGTATTATTGTTAAGGGACATGTCAAGATAAAAGATAACTATCAAATTATTTTGTTAAGATAAAATTAGTGATATAGCGGCTTGTTACTTATCATATAACCAAAGCTATATGCCTTATGTTAAGCCTATAGACTAATTTTTGTTGTAACTTTTGCTACTTCTCCTCCATTGTATACTATTTATAGCCTGTTCATTTGTTCATTAATAAACAAGACAGTTTTACTCTATACCACCTTAAACCATGGGTTGAGGGTATGCCTTGCAATTCCAAGTGTATTTATAGTTATTACTCCCTCCGTCCCGAAATGGATGTCTTATTTGTTTTTTGCACGTTTTTTAAGAAATTAAAGTAAATGTGATGTGCTTTCCAATTATGCCCTCAACTTTTTCACTTTTGAAAATAAAAGCAATAAAGAAAGCAAAAGTCATAAGGGTAAATTGGGAAAAGTAGAATAATGGTGATGTTCAATTTTGAAAAGATGACAACATTTTGGGACAAACTAAAAAGGAAAGTAAGACAGGTAAAACGAGACAGAGGGAGTATTAGAAATTGAATAAAATTACTTTTTATGGACTATTATTTTTTTGTCAAATCAAACAAACTATTTTTTTTATGTACTTTCATGATTTGACTATTCATATATATATATGGTCATGTTCAAGTGTGGCCGTGCTCTTAGGTGTGAACAGTGCGGCCTCACCACTATGTATACAGATATACACCACTCAGTGTTAGAAAATGCACCACACAAATATGCATCGTTAGGGACGCATCACCCAAAAACACACCACTAGGTATGCAAATATACACCACACAGTATTAGCAAATGCACCATTAGGGACATGGGAGTTATGGTGCATTATTTTGGGTGTGTGGTGTGTTTTATGGTGTTTTTGTATATTTTCATTGTGGTGTGTTTCTTAACATTGAGTGGTGTATTTCGTAACATTGAGTGGTGTGTGACCGCACGGCCACACCTAAGAGCACGGCCACATTTGATTAATATTCTCTATATATATATATATATATATATATATATATATATATATATATATATATATATATATATTGGATTTGACCGAATGTTACCTTTTTGTCAAGGTCATACAAAGAAGATCAAATGCCACAAATGAGTTTTTTTTTTTTTTTTTTTTTTTTTTTTTTTTTTTTGAAGGGATGCCACAAATGAGTTAAGAAAGAACGGCCAATATGATAGTAAAACATCATTGTGCTTCGATAGTGGAGTTTGAAAATGGATAATAATAATGAGATGAATTATACTTGATATATTTATAAGCTCAAATTGATTAATAGATAAATGAAAAATAAATTTTCAAAGAAATTAATAAAAAAGACTTTGAAGAAAGTCTTGTCCCACATTGAGTGGAAATGCAAGTACGAATGTGTGTGTGTGTATATATATATATATATATATATATATATATATGCCTTTTAGTAAGTGCAAAATATATATGTTACTAAATGATTCATATATAATCAATTTAAATAAAATTCTTAATCTGAAAATACAAAACTAATTTACTCACATTTACACTGAAAAATATGATTTTTCGCTCTGAAAGTCACACACATATACACCGTCGGATAGTAAAAAGTATGATATTTTGTGTTTAATTTTAAAAAATTGAGGATCATATATAATCTAATTTTTAGCTAAGGGTACTAAATCGTAAACAATGGTATAGATGGGACACCCCAATTGCAATTGAATCTACCAAAGAATTTTACAAATTCTTAGCTGTCCGTTAGTTGGCGAGTCCCCAATCCTCGTTCCTCAGGCGGAATTAAGACACAAATAAAATAAAACAAAACATTAAACAATAGAATTTAAAATTTCCCTCAATTTTCAATTCGGATGACACTGTCAAAACATAAGGATGTTCAACATAAAAAATAAATAAATAAAAAGAACAAACAAACAAACAAAGAGAGAGAAAGATACAATGTAAAATCACTCACTTGGGTTTCTTTTATACTCCGTAACAAATTTATAAAATCCAAGTTGCTCATGTGTTTTTTATTAATGCTTTTTAAAAGAATATTTTTTATAAAACATAATTATAAGACATAAATGACAATTTTCTTTAGTACTTAGTGTCTTAGTAGTGTAAACTTCTAATATCAACATTAATATTATAAGATTATACTTCAGAAGTTAAAAATTATTTTAAATTTTTTTGAAACAATTAAATTCAATTTATAAATTTAATCTATCGAGCTAACCCACCAAATTTAATTTATATTATGGACCAGGTTCCACATATCATTATGGACCATGGATCAAAATGATGAGGTACATAATTCATACTTATAAGGTACAAAATTGTATAACACGAAACACAAAAAATCACAACACAAGACACATGTTATATATTTACTTATTTTCCAAATTCGATTTAAATATATAATTTGTGTTCATAGGCATATAATTTCACAACACAAAACACAGAAAGTCATAACATAAGACACAATTACTAATTTATTTCAGGTACAAAATTCATACTCTTTAAGGTGCAGAGAATTTCATAATGCTAGAGACATAAACTCACAACATAAGATACATACACATACACCAGGATTCACAGTACACTGTGAACCCTATTCCATGGTATAAGGATAGGTTTCTGGATAACTCATCTTGAGCTCTGGTTATCAGGCTTATCAAATTGATTTTTAATCGGGCTAAAATTTCATGCTCCTAACTTAAAATTTTCCAGATTATTTGATCAACTCATCAATTTTGGACTAAGATTTACATCTCTAGTCTCAAGTATACGTCGGACTTTGTCAAGAAATTTATCACTTTAATTTGAAGCTACATCGAAAAGGGCTGCCCATTCTTGAACAATGCTTATTAGTTGCTAGTATTCCTTCAGGACCTTCACTAGTCGACTTTCCTCTGTTGCAAACACATGCACGTATGCGTGGTGCTCATCTTTATGTCTTCGATCACAGATGCCTTTCAACTTTCAAGAGATGGATAATCTGTTTTGAAAAATTACTTAAAATTTACACTTAAAGTAATCATCTTGAAAATTATATTATTTTTAATGAGGTCCACTTTTAATCTGGATTGGATTAAAGTAATTCCGATTCTTCGAAATGAGAGGTTTAATATGATGAATGAATAAGAAACGGACTCAAAATGTACCCATTTGAGTTGGGAAAAAAAGGTTGGAAGGTTTTTTTTTTTTTTCTTTTTTTTTTTTAAGGAGTCACCTCAATACAATCAATAACATCTTCCTGGCCAAACAATCTTGGCAACTTGTCTTCGTAATTGGTATATTATATTCTTCAATCTCTCCTCACTCCCCTAGCTCGGGTCATCGCATCTCTTTCTAGACAATCGGCAATGCACTCTCTTTTGCTCTCGGTAGATATGTCCAATCTTAACCTCTCAGTCTTTTTTCGGAAGGTTTCTACACTCCCATGCTAAGTTACTGCATCCATTCCATTCTGTCATTATCCTAGAGTAAACCAACCGCCGTGATTGAGTCAAGTTCAAGGACAACTTTCCGGAGGCTTGTCTCCCACACACCATTTTTAATCCTTCCATAAGGGGAGGTTTTTAAGTAAAATTTGTTCCACATTGAAAAATGGGTATGTATTTACACTAGTATATATATATATATACAATTTAACGGTATATATATAGGGTTTGAATTATATAACATAGATTGCCGATGGTTAAAAGTGAAATTTACTCTGTTTTGTAAAAACAAAGAACTAACAATTCTTATTTTGGAGAAAAAAACTTTGCTTTGATTAAAAACATCTTTTTGGAAAATCAACAAAAATTTAAATAAATAAAGAAATAAAGTTGCATCATTTGTGAGAAAAACAACATCACTTTGGTAAATAAAAGGGAAACCTACATTCTTTCCGTCTAAAGGTGCCTCATTTTGACCTAAATACGCATGGATGGTTCAACGAGACTAAACAACATGCATATATCTTTTTAATATTAGAAATTAAAGCTTAACACATACAAATTATTTTTGAAAAATATGCATGATTTATTCAATAATCAAACTTCTGCTTATTTAAAATTTAAATAAAGAAAATGTGTTCCACCCCTACAAAACTAAATACTCTCTCAGCTCCTCTCTGTCTCATTTTATGCGTTTGGTTCAATTAACGAGATTTGACTGAATTTATTTATAATTTAAGTTTTTTATAATATTAAGTTTAGTATTAATATACTAATTTATATATTTAGGAACTATATTAAAAGTACTATTTAACAAAAGATCAAATTTAAAAATAAAAAATAATTTATAAAAAAAAAAAAAAGACCAATGAATAGTGAATAGGAACAACTAAAAATTGATGGAGTAACTAATCTTGATTGATTTATACCAAATGCATGCTTATATGATGTCAATTAGCTACTTAAGAAAAGGTCCCTTATACCAGGAGAGATTAGTCTTTTGTTTAGATTTTCTATTTGGGCTGAGCCATTCCTTCAATAGATGAAAACTCACCCTTCTACCGTTCCATAGGCAAACAACGTTTTTATATGGAGTCACCCAATTCCTCTTTTTCCACCCATGCATAAAAGCCATAATAGTTCAATTCTTAAGCAATCATGGCATTCAACTAAATACCTATATATACGGGAACATATAGCAACCATTCTAAACAATGACATATCTCCAACACGCATGTGAAGTTCAACAGTAATGCCGCCTCCATGGCTCCATGATGTGAAGTGCAACAAATTATTTAGTACGTGCAAATTAAAGACTTTTATATGTGCTAAAGCAATAATGATGAGTCGGTCAATACATTGGACAAACATTTTCCTTTCTAGACTACGCTGTGGTAGTGTACATACAAAAGTTTGCAAGCTGGTGATAGATAGATAATAAGAGTTAGGAAAACATTGTGTTGAAGGCCCTAGCTTGCTGTCCACTTAAAAGTTGCCAACCAAATCACATCCAAAGCCACATAAACTTTTGATGGATAAATGATCGGAGGAGCCCGTTGGGCATGTCACTAAGGATTACAGTGTGTGTGTTTATACATATATATATATATATATATATATATATATATATATATATATATATATATATATATATATATAGGAAGGGATTCTGGTGAGATAAAAGTCCCAGGTGAGAAGTGAGATAGAATCTCAGCCATAGATAAAAAAAAATTCGCCACCTACGAACTTCAATAATGTGCACTGAAACAAAGGCAAATGTGCACTAGAAGAAGAGAAAATGTGCACTAGAAGGCAAAAAATGCGCACGGGAGGCACAAAGATGTGAAACAATTATTGGAAAAAATTAAATTTAATATAGGATCTTCAACACAAATCATAAACGACCATAAATAATAAACAAACAAACAATATTCAACTCAAACTAGTAATTAGTGATCAAAATTAATTGATCTTTTAATAGAAGTTCATCATCTACAATTAAAAAAAGGCTATGAAAGGCACAACAATGTGCACTGTATGGCATAACAATGTACACTAGAAGAAGGAAAAATGTGCACTATATGACATAAAAATGTGCACTGGAAGAAGGAAAAAATGTGCACTAAAAGGCAAAAAAAATTAACTTACACAAAATTACAATAATGCCACCACGTTTGTTTTTAAATCTCCAATTTGAACCCTTGATTTAGACTCAATCTACGGATATAATTTTATCCTATTTATCACCTCAGACAATTGTTTCATATGATTCTCTCTCTCTCTCTTTCTCTCTCTCTCTCTCTCTCTCTCTCTCTCTCTCTCTCTATATATATATATATATATATATATATATATATATATATATATATATATATATATAAGGGTTCAGGTGCGGGTATAGTTTTCCTTGCGGTCAGGCACCTTAAGCATTAAAATGACGCACCTTAAGCTAAGAACAAAAATCACACACCTAAAGTTTTTAAATGATCCACCTTCAGTACACAAACTACGCACCTTAAGCACACAAAGAAAGCACTTTAAGAACACAAGCCACGCACCTAAAGTTTTAAAATGACGCACCAAGTTTCAATATTCACGCACCTTAAGCATACAAATCACGTACCTTAAGCAGAAAAACTATGCACCTAAGCAACCGCACAAGAACATATATATATATATATATATATATATATATATATATATATATATATATATATATATATATATATATATATATATATATATATATATATATATATATATATATATATATATGTATGTATGTATATATATGTATACATATATATACATATATATATGTATATATATATATACATATATATATATATATGTATATATATATATGTATATTATTGTGTCTTCTAGGTGGGTGGGAAGGAGTGAAAAATACGGATAAATCTCATCAACCATTCATTCAAGATAAAGTGCTCTTAAAAAAATCCGATCATCTACAATATTCAAAAATGTGCACTGGAAGACACAATAATATACACTAGAAGGCACAAAGATGTGAAACAATTATTGAAAAGACTAAATTCAATACAAGATCTTCAACACCAAATCATAAACGATCACAAATCATAAACAAGCCATGCAAGATTCAACTCAAATTAATAATTAGTTAATCATTCATGATCAACTGCTATTTTAAAAAAAAAAAAAAAAAAAATCTGACACATCTTGATGAAAACATTTTTTTGAATTTAATTGATGAAAAGTAACAAACGACCTCTTCGAGAAAATTCCATCTTTACCGTCTTCCTCCGTATTTCATACTCATCACTCTAATAATTGCATTGGTTGATATATTCTTTTCTTTGAATTATGTTATTATGTTGTTATTAACTTTCTAACTTGATATTTCTTCATCAATCTTTCTGTAATGTTGATGAATGGGGCACATATATGGGCACCAAGCTTTTGACAGATCGAAGTGATGTAAGCCAAATAACTTTTGTCACTATATGTATAACAATAGCCTTAGTAGTGGATGTGTTGAAGTGATCGAGAGAGTTCATCAACTCGCCCCAGCAGCTTAGTAGGTCAACATATATAACTTGCAAAAAAATGAAAAGAAAAGAAAGAAAAAAAGAAAGGGGCCCGGGTAATGGGCATTGATGAACCCACCATGTGTCCCAGCTCTGCTCGCACACTGCTTTGTGTTACGCAGTTTCAGAGGCTCCTTAGCTGCCTTTTCACTTACTTTCCCTGCCCACCATAACAAACACCCTCTGTATTCCACTGTTACTCCTTTCTGCATTCATTATTACTATTTTATGATAGATTATGTTTTCCGTCGTAGGCCAGACTAATCCTAACTCCAGAGTCTTTGTCCAAGAATCGTTAAAATAGGTAAATGGTGAATTTTTCTATCAGTCCCGAGTTCCCATGACTTAGCCGTCCATAGCTTATAATTGATTTGGGCTTGCGCCTTGAGCTATCGGTTTGTCCTCAAACTTACGTCAGACTAATCCTAATCCCAGAATTTTTTGTCTAAGAGTTACTAGAAGAGATAAATCGTCAATTGTTCAGTCTATAAAATCATGAGTGGAATGATAATATTTTTTTGAGATAAACAGAATATATATAGATACAACAGAAACACTCTAGGAAAGAAATTACATATTAGTAAGAACAATAAATTAAAAGACTTATTCTACAGCAAATAAATAATATAACTGCTAAACTAATATAACTAATCTGTAATACACTCCCGCAAGATAGAGGATCCATCGAAACTCAAAAAAGAGTCCCGGCCAAGGGGCTTGGTAAGAACATCTGCTACTTGATCCTTCGAGCCAATATGAGTAACACACAAAGAACCATCCATGACCAGTTCCCGAACAAAAAATAATCCAAGACGAGGTGTTTCATTCGGGAATGAAAAACTAGGTTCTTAGCCACATAAGTGGCAGCTAAATTATCTCAATAGAGCAACGGGGCAGTAGATAACTGAATACCAAGTTCACGACTGTTCGGGCTTGAGCCTTGAGCTATCGGTTTGTGCTCAAACTTCAAGAGTCGGGACTATTATCCCCCACACTCGAAACTAATCAACAAGATTTAATATTTTTGTCAGTACCTACGTGATGATGAATAGACCGATGAAGATGAGGTTGCGTGCGTTTATCTCTTGTGTTTTAAATTGGACATTAATTGCGGCAAATGCTGCCCATCTGCTGACTGCTGTTTCATATCTTATAGCTCGTAACAATAATAAAAAGTGGGGTGGGAGTGTTATAAAGGCCTTCCCCCCTTGGAATTAGATGCCTTTTTGTCTTGTTTCGTTTGTATTTTTGTTGTAAACACATCTCCAAACCCCTCTCTAATTTCGCTTCATTCTTTCACCATAATAATAATAACACTAATTTGTTTTCTCTTCTATTTTTTTTCTTTTCCACTCAGAAGAGCCAGAGATGATATCGCTATCACTATCACCACTCTTTCTCTGGCTATACTTCTTCGTCTTTCTCGCAATCGCTCCTTTCGTGATTTCCTCGCCGATTTCCCCATTTCCCGCGCCGCCGGAGAATTCGAAATCCTCGGCGGCGTTTAAGCCCGGGATGGCTGTTGTGGTTGGGATTCTTACTACGGTGTTTTCTGTGACGTTTTTGGTGTTGTTGTACGCGAAGCATTGTAAGGGGGGGAGCGGCGGGGAGGATGGGTATCGGGGCGGGGGTGTTTTGCCGGCGGCGGCGGCGGATTTGAGGAAGAACTCCGGGATTGATCGGACGGTGATTGAGTCGTTGCCGGTTTTCCGGTTCGGGGCGCTGAGAGGGCAGAAGGAAGGGCTGGAATGTGCGGTTTGTCTTAACAGATTTGAGCCCAATGAAGTGCTCCGGTTGTTGCCGAAATGCCGGCACGGTTTCCACGTGGAGTGCGTGGATACGTGGCTGGACGCCCACTCCACTTGCCCGCTCTGCCGCTACCGGGTCGACCCGGAAGACGTCCTCCTCGTCATGGATCCTTCTGTTCTCCAAAGAGCTTCACAGGAAAAGCCTCAAATGGCGGCGTCTCCGGCGCCGGCGCCGGAGCCGGTAAAGGGAAAAGAAGCCCGGAATTTCAGGGCGTCCGGGAGGCACTCGTGGGCGGGAGAGAGAGGGCCTGTAAGCTCACTACAGATCATCGTAGAAAACCCCGGCGGCGGGGGAGGAGCACAGAATACGACGCCGTTTAACGGGCGTAGGTCGTTGGACAGTTGGAAGAAGAAGAGCAACGGTAACGGTATTGGAAACGGGAAAAACAGCCACCACGAAACGGTGTCGTTCGGTTGCCTCGACAGAGCTAACAGAAAAGACGGGCTTTTGCTGGCGGACAAGACAGACGAACAACAACAACAGCAACGACGCCTGGAACACCGGATCATAGTCTCCGACTCAAGTGGGCCCCGCTACCGCTGGAGCGACGTGGAGCCTTCCGATTCGCTGTACCTCCAATCCGCCTCGCTCTTCAGCGAGAGCCGTCGATTCTCGGAGTCTAGGAGATCAACGGCGGTAACGGGGAGTGGCAGAAACGTAATTAATGGGAGAAGCGTGTCGGAAATAACAGGGGTGAGTAGGTTTAGGAGTTATGAGGAAGAAGAGGAACACAAAGAGGAGAGAAGGAGACAGCGACAAGAGGGGGCAGTAACGAGGTGGTTGGCTTGGATTGCTCACTATCCGTCCCAATCCAACCGTACATCTGGACGCTCAGATCAACCACCAGATTCCCTTACCACATAGCTGATAGCTCTTCCATTTTTTCTTTTATATTTATATATAAATACGGACTACTACGGAGTACTAGATTTCAGAATTCAGAGTGAGGTGTAAAAATTACTCTCCCACGTTGCACTTGTGTGTAATCTTATTACTCTCACATTCATCACAAATCATTTTTCTTCCCCACAATATTCCATTATTATGATGATATTGCTATTTTTAGTTTCCAATTTTTAAGTTGATTATATTAATCTTTTCATTTTGTTGACATCAAATGTTTAGTGCTCTATTTTCTTTTGTTACACCACAAAGTAACCTAAACACACCCTAATTGTAGGAGGCACATCTAAGTCCGTTCCATACTCAGACTAATTAGTACACCTCACTCTGAAATCAAGTTAACAAGATTTTATTTAGTTTAGTATTAGTATATACTCCCTCTGTCCCGAATTCGATGTCCTATTTGTCTTTTGCACGCTTTTTAAGAAATTAAAGTAAATGTGATGTGTTTTTCAATTATGTCATCAACTTTTTCACTTTTGGAAATAAAAGTAATAAATAAAGTAAAAGTCATAAAGGTAAATTGGAAAAAGTAGAATGATGGTGATGTTCAATTTTAGAAAGAGGACAACATATTTGAACAAACTGAAAAGGAAAGTAAGACAGGTAAAATGGGACAAAGGGAGTAATTTTTTTTTAACAAAATGAGTCACATTTCCTTAAAAAAATTTAGCAAATTATTGGTTATTATATCATTTAAGCATATCTTATCTATTTTCGTTTTCCCGCCCAAACTTTTGTAGTCGATTAATTAAATATTTTATTGGTCAAATAACTAATAAAACTTATTTGGTAAGAAAACATAAAATGAAAATTAACTAATTAATATCTATTAATTCGTAATATTATTTGTATATTAGCGTATCAATACTATTAATAAAAGTAAAATCTTTTCCTTCAACTTTTCCGCACAAACTAATATTATTAATTAATTGGTAAAATATTAATAAAGTTCAATTGGTAACAAAATTTTATTTACCAAATTTTGAAAATAATTAATCTATTATAATGCCATTTTTATGTCATTTAAACAAATCGATTGACGTAGGACCAAAAATGGTCATGCCACAATAATGTTAGGACCAATGTGGATGTTTTGAAAGAAAAAAAAAGATGACTAAAAGTTGAATAACACATATAAATCTAAGAAAAAAATGAATTAACACTTAGAACTAAATAGAGCAAAATACCTTTGTATTTAACAATATTTAAATGATTTGTTGACGGAGGACCAAAAATAGTTATGTCACAATAATACTGGGAACAAAAGATGTTTTTAAAAATAAGGACTAAAAATATATTGATACCTATAAATCTATGACCAAAAATAGAATCAACTTATATATATATATATATAGTTATTCCCAATTTGAAGTATGGATATTTGGACTATTTGTAGTTTGTTTTTGCTATTTTGGCCGTTTGGTTGTTATTGAAATCTTGTTGAATGTTGATCATTGAAGAACTATAGACTTAAGTATTTAATTTTTGAAATTAAGACTTAGGTTTCCAAATTTTTTATTTGATTATTAAAAATTGTAGTAATTTGACACTTTGACTATAGAAGTTGACATTCCTTGTACTCATCTAATTTCTCACAAAGACAAAGACTCTAATTTCTCACAAAGACAAAGACAAGTCGGCGTTGTGGAGATTGGAATGGGGAGTATACTCCGCAGCCCCTTCTTGCCCCATTGCCATCATATCCCTATTTTGAACTTACTATTTATAAAGTTTAGTCGGAGCACTATAAAGTACATTATATGCACAACATGCACTCTACCAAGAAATACCTCCAAATAAAGCCTAATCGAAACTCAATTGGATTAATCTCACCCTATGGGATTTGGATACCAATGCAGTATGCAATATATAGTAAAGGTAGGTCAAAACAAGGCAAAATAGAGTATACACAGTCGAACATAATCAAACTTCTTCACCCATCAAGAAAGAGCTTTTTCCAGGAAGAAAATGCATGCAGAATACACCCTGTAGGTTGGTAAAAATTTATTGGATCACACCCCAACCTGAATGAGAGTTTCAAAGGCAAAGATTTTGGTGAAGTAGGCAGTGGAAATGATGCATTGGCTTCTCAACACTTGGCACATACCGGCCGCACACATACGCTGGTGATTCCAACCCTCTCTGAACGCTTTCACATAATGCCATATCCTCCCTCTGCAAGTGTGTATTACTATTAGCAATGTAACACCATCAATATTGTTTTTTTGGGGTGACGAGGGAAATCCCACAACCCTTTCGGGTGTAGGTAAACCCTGTCTTGTGACCCTAACCACCAAAGGACCAAAGGAAAGTAAACCAGCCTATGTTACCCAAAGCTGACCATCTCAAACTAAGGGGGGCAAAGATTCAAACTCGTGACCTTGTGGTTACAAGTGTGGATCTCTTGCCATCTTCACTGGGGTTAGCCTGCAATATTGTCTTTGCCTACCAATGCTCATTTCATTTGCATCCTTACCTGCACTCTCTGACTATCTTCCAAGCTTCTGTCTATAAATTCATCATCACCCTGAAACAAGTTTACAATGAACGGTGATGGCTCATCAAACTCATAAAGCTGTCCTAATTTGTAAAAACTCCTACATAAAATCTCTAAACCCGTAGTGTCTCTAATTGGATTAGAAAGCAATGGTTCGTTAGTGTACTAATCTTCAGAGATCTTCAAGAACATGATATCAATGAACTATGAATTTCCTCACAATAAGTACTACAAATGCGTGGATAAACTGACACAGAAGATTCCATTCAAAAGAGCCGAAGTGCTACATCCATGTACATTAGCTCATCTAGAATTGTTGGATTTCAGTAAAGATATATGAGCGTATTACCTTTAAAGAAGTGTCTAGAAAATAATCGAATATCACTTGACATTTGCGAGGTCCCAGTGGCACTACAAGGTTGGTGTCCATCCAAGGCCCATACCTAAATTGAAGACAGTTCAAAACAATAGGGCTACAGGTTTAACAATTCATTAGTTGATTTAGCATTTGATGAATTAGTGAATATATAAATATATAACTCAGACCTATTAATCATGAAGTTTGGATAAACAAAAGCATATGTAGCTTTTGACCCCAATCGGTCAAATTCATCCTCTGTGGTCCCACCAAGACACTGTTGGATGCTAACTCTCTCAAATATCTATTTATAAGACGATGCCAAGTTGCAAATACACATGTCAAAGTACCCAGGTACATGAAAGTAAAACATCAAAAGTAACTATAGTTTTAAGAAATAACAAAAAAACTAAGTTAGTAGCAACATAAATTTAGTTTTTTTCTTTCTTTTTGAGGGGAAGGGGCGGGGGTGTATACCTCAGTGGAGTACGATTCAAGCTTGAGATCAGAAGCAAGAGATTTATGTGCATATGGGACATGATAACCACCATCTAAGTAATTGTCACAGAACACCTGCAAGAGAACTATAATTTCAATTGATCTTATAGTCTTGCTTTATTTTTATTTTTATTTTTTCCTTTTTTTCTTTTGTTACTTGATTTGATTGTGTCCCTTATAGTATATATTCTCACAGAAAGCGCCTGTATTTGTACCTTATATAATTGAAGCTAACTAAAGCATGCAATTTAATAGATTGTGATATGGTCAATAAAGAAACAGCATCAAAACTAGTCTGGTAAATAACCAAAAAAGTGGCATTTATCATCTATTTGCATATTTTGCAACTATGCTACACCTCTTATTTCAAAATTGAACCCACTAAAAGAAAAAGTGAAAATGCAACAGAATAATTGAGAGGAAGAACTGTGTACTTCAGCTTGGTGTCAAGCATTTCATACCCAACGAACAATCAACTACTTTTGGAAAATAAGCATGACAGTTGATGCTTAATAATGGATGAAAAGTAGAGTCTATCTGTGCTATAAAAATTATCATTTTTATAAAGGGTTGGGAACTAGTCTGACATTCTAATAATCGTCACTGACGAAGCCAGCAGAAAATTTTCATTTGGTAGGTTCCACTGAACTCTTTTTTATAGGGAGATGCTTGTTTTAAACCATAACAATTGTAACTGAGGTAGCCTGCAGGAAAATTATATTGGAAGGAATCTACTGAACAATTTTCAAGGAATGCCGTTTAAACATCAACTTAGTGCTAATGAAATTGGGACAGCAGAAGCAAATGATAATCCACAAAACAGGATGCATCTCTTTAAAAAATGAGACAGACACTATTGCACTAAAATGAGAAAAAAAGTTCAAGGAACTTTTCAGCTGGAGAACAGAATAAACAAAGAAAGCAAACAGATAACTAACCTTCCAATTACATTCAATGGTATATTCACGTCTGCAAACATAACTCAGAGAAGAATCAATTCCATTTGCAATCAGGATTTCAGATGAACTACCCAGCCATTCATTTCCCACAGAGACAGTCTCGGATTCGTGTTCAGGAGAAACAGCAGCATCAAAATTGAGAAGCACAAATGGACCCCAGATAGCCACTTTCATTGGAATGAGTCCCATCTCCTACCCTTCACATAGCAAAACAAAAAAACACACAAAGAAAATGAAGAAGAAGAAGAAATCAGTTTTAACACTTAGAAGTGTCCTTGATGATTGAAGGGATATCACTGTCATGTATTTATAGCATACATTCACTTCAAATTTCTGAATCCCGGTTAGTCTAGTAGCCTTGAGAAGGGCTCCATCCAACCCATAAGTCCAGCCCTGCACAAGTTGTATCCTTTCACTTAGTTAATGACAGTATGACACCAATAGACTTCAATTGTCTGAATTCCAAAAGTTATTAGACTTGAAATTGAATACGTAGGGAAATGATGCCAAAAATATTTGTAGAAGAGAAATATGAAAATACAATCACATTTAAATATAACAAGAGACAACCAACAACTAGCAACTCCAAAGCTAGAACTGACTCCTAAGTAAATCAGTCAGTTTGTCTTTTCTGAAGCAACTAACTCCATTAATAACAAAACAACCACATGACAAAACCAGGAGTGTAAAATGTAAATAGATTCTTCAAATTATGTTATGCTCAAATTAAAATATAATTAAAGAAATGCATAGCAATTGCATTCACTGATGCACCAACTCTCATACTCACCCTTGAAATTTAATGTCAAAGTAAATACTCAGGTAATCTGTTCAGAAGAGTTATGAAAGATAAATAAGCTCATCTGACTAAATCAAATTTACTTAGAGCAAAAAGTGAAATGAAGTGATGAAGGCTCCATTGCATATATTGTAAAGCAAGGCACTTGTTTTCTACAAAAAGCTCAATTATGCTGCAAAACCATATTTAAGTTCAATAATGCCCCAAGTTTTCACAGTAAAACTGTGCTTAAATAAAAAAGTTCACTTTGGTCGAGCTTTTCGCTTTCTCACTTCAACCCATAAGCACAACAAAGCACTTGATTTCTGATTTTCTAGATCTTCACTTTGGTGAAGCAAGAGAGTGATGAAGTACCAGAACATTGATTAGCTGCTTTAAGTGACAAATCAATTGCTTTTAACATGATTGCAATAAAAAGTATTCAATGTACAGATGTTTATATACAAAAATATGCATACAAGTAGACGAACTTCTACAAACATCTTATTTCTTATGTACTCATATTTGCATGATGCAAACAAGAAGACCTCAGTCACTCCATACTTACAAAGTGGGAAACATTTTCAAAGGTATATGAACAAGGTATATGAACAAGTTTATTCAGTGTAATGAGAAAACAAATCATCAGTAGCTATGATGAGATAATACAAGTCAATCTCCTCAAAAAACTTTGGCAGTATGTGATCATAAAAAAATATAGCAATACAAGAATAAAGCATGTGTACAGTGTACTGCAGGAGCCAAAAGATTTTAGAAAGTGCTAGAATGCAAGCATGAACTCACATGGTATGGGCACACAAAGCATGTTCTTTTCCCACTGCCGGAAGCCAAAACAGAGGCATGATGCCGACATACATTATGAAATGCTTGTATTTTGCCACTGTCATCTCGACATACCACATATTCAATGTTTCCTAATCTGCCATATATTCAATACTGATTAGCTATTTACCAAGCACAATGTAAAAATTGAAGAAAACCCATTTGCTTCCTCCAAAGAGACACAAAAAGACCCATTTGCCATAGGATGTTTGTCTACTTTGGTGCAAGACACCACTAGCAAGTTATCTTAACTAATATAACTTTACACTCCTTGGAGGGAGAAGTCCAACGGTAAAGTTCCCTGATTACTAACATTGCAAATAATACAAGAAAGGGTAGTATGGATGGCTCAATAGCCCTCTAACAAATGAGATAGCTCTATAATCATCTAATATAGTGTCATCAACCACAGCGGTTGTTCATAACAGAGTTATTTACATTAAGGAATTGCCTAAAACAGGAACCAAAATCAGCTACTGTATGGATTCTCTTAGAATGCCCTACCTATCAGCTTCAAATTTCCATCAGATATTTATTTATTTATTCCCTTTTCCCTATTTTTCTTCCTTGAGAAGAGTTGATGCATGAAATAATAAATTATATTTACAGTAGGTAAAAATTCACAGAAATTTAATTGGGAAAATAGGTGCATAGCAATCAATACCTGCCGGTAAAAAATTGGCGGGGTTCATTGACTTGCTCAGTGTAGCCTGAAAACAAGAAGTAGCAAATTAAGTAAATCTTATGTAACTAGATTAGATCACTTAGGCAAAGGCTATGGATTATATATTATATTTTAGGAAATCCGTACATAAAGTGGAGTAAATTACGAATTGTTAAGATGCATGATCAAAATTCATGAACATAAAAGTGATAAAACAGGCACTAAATCAGATTCCAGGAATGAATATGTGTGTGTATACCAACTGCCTGCCAGCCTGTGTAGAAGACGCGAGTGAGCTCGAGAGAGTAAAAGGAAGGATCGGTGTACCAGGAGCTGGGCGGGGTTTGCGCTTCTTCAATGGGGATATCCGGGTTGAATTCTCGGGTCAGAGAGTTCTCGCCCGGTTTAAATGCCCCGCCTCCGCAACTCAGTGGCAAAACTCCGAGCCCGTTTCTGAATCGCAGACGGCAATATCGAGGAGTCGACAGCGCTGAGGGCTCTCTTCTGTGCACGGAAAACGGAATCGTGGCAGCGATACAACCTGAAGCCATGGATGTTGTCTTACCACTCTGCACTGTCTGACTTTTTTTTGATTGATTAAAAACACATTGCTAGCCGGCGGATTACTTATTATTATATTTGTTTTTGTTAGAATATGATAATTTGTGTGGCTCAAATTTGCATGGGCCATTTCTCCGTTTTTTGTCGAGCTCGTGTACGATTCTTACAGCATAATCCATTAATCCGTCTTCAACTATCCACAATGTGCATGCCCTTTTTTCTCTCATTTACTTAGTATAAATAGGTAGCATTTCCTTTGTAATCAATGGATCAATATCATCAAGTGAATTCGTTCTTTCTTCTTTAGCTATATATCCTCACGTACGTGTGTGTGTGTATATATATATATATATAATAATAATAATAATTTCTCAATTTAGCAATTTCCTTATTTGTCATTTCTATTATTTCTCTATTATTTAACTTCTATAATTTTCAATTTTCGATTATTCGCTTCCGCATTATTCTGCTATATTCCTTACAACATCTGTTTTGCATCTAGTATTATTATTATTATTGATATTGTTATTGTTATTGTTGCAAAAATCGACAGCTTATGCGTTATGCACCCCTAGGCCAACGAAAATTGGTCCCTAGGCGGTCGCTAGCGCCTAACTTGGCCGACTAGGTCGAATTCGGTTGAACTAACTTGGACGAATCGGCCTTGTTAACTTTTTAAATTATATTTATATATATTTAAATTTATTTATTTATATAAATACACATGCACTATTTTTTTTTTTAGGTGGCCACCTAGGCGTTAGGCGCTAGTTACCGTGCTAGGACCCTAGTTTACTGTCCGACTAGCGCCTACTGCAACTATGGTTATTGTTATTATTATTAATGAGACATATTTATTTCTTTAGAAGCATAATGATCGTTGAGATTTTTCATGTAATTGGTGTCTCTATTGAGGATTTTAATATATTTTCATCATATATGATCTTAGCTTGCAAGTTCGTAGGAGATCAAAGCTTAAGAATAATTGTTCGGGATGGATTTAACATGATATTATTATTCCACCACCCATATGCACATATGGTGTGTGTTTGCGTGTTTTTTTTGGGTGTTAAATCGTTTGTCATTTTTAATGAAAATAAAGATGATTTTATTGAACCATATTATCATAAATTTAGGTTGTCAAGGGTAAAATAGGTAACAAACACAAATATTAAACAAATACAATGTTGGGTTACATGTTTCCTTTTTTACTCTTAGGGTGTGTTTGGAAAGCAGGAAAATGGTTTCTGGAAAATGATTTCTGGAAAGTGAGTCATTTTTCAGAAAATATTTTTCTTTCTTGTGTTTGGCTGCAGAACAGAAAACTGTGTTGGTGTGTTTGGCTCATTTTCCAGAAAATGGGTAGGAAAATGAACAGAATTATATAATTGAATATTTTAATTAATTTGTTTAAATGTAACCACATTTATAACAAATATACAATCCAAAAAATAAAATAATCACAAAAAATCACAACAAAATAATATCTATCTCATAAAAAAATAAAAAAAAAATAAAAAAAATAAAAGTGACCGACTGGTTTCAGATGTCAAATAAAAAAAATAAAACTCATAATATCTATCTCATAATAAAAAAAATAAATTATTACTTAAAAACAAAAAGAAAAAGTTGAAGATGTCAAGAAGATAGGATGAAGATGAAGAAGTTAAAGCATTTAGGAGGCTTAAGGAGATGGAAGAAGCAAAGGAGAAGGAAGAAACAAACTTTGGAAAATGACTTCCCCCAAAAAAAAAGGGAAGTCATTTTCCATAAAATTGGACTTATTTTCCATTGACTAAGAAGTTCATTTCCATTGACTCTATTTTCCCCCTTCTTCCCAAACACCAAAAACCTGGAAAATGATTTCCAGAAATCATTTTCCGGGTTTCCAAACACACCCTTAATGAAAAAAAAAATGAAAATTAAGTTCAAATCCAATCCTAGTGGGTTTATTATTAATTCTAGACAAATTAGGCAAGTTGGCTACAAATGAAAGAAGACAATAAATTAGGGAAGTCAAGTGCTTGTTGAGGAGATGATAATGTCTAAAATGAGCTAAAGACCCCTTAGTAGTTACTAGTTAGTACTCCAAGAGCCAAATATAGAAAGAAAATGAGTGAAAATCAAGCCCATGGAGTTCGATCTAAACCAAGCCACCAACCACTGTCTGCCCTCCTCCCCATCTGTACGCCTTAATGGCACTAAAGTCGCCTAGCAATGGCCAGCCGCCCCTGCCATCCATAGTCACACTTGCAATTGTGCACGGCCGGGGTGGGGGTGGGCGGGCCGGGGGTGTTGGGCGTCGGTCGAGTTGGCCGAGTTCTGCCCTTACTCAATTCGAGACGTGGTGTTACGGCTTATCATAGATGAATGTGGTTAAATGGTTAATGTTCACATACTTATCACCAATTGGTTTTAAGTAGGATATGACAACCAGATAGCCAAAAGAACTCTGTGATTAAGCTGAGGTCACGAGTTCGAATCAATAGTGAGGCGAAAGACAAATTTAGTCCCATATGGGATATGCGCGTAGGTCGAGCCAAGTCCAATCCTATGAGGCGGAATAGTGGGCGCGGAGACTAAGGATCGAGTCAGGTGTTGTTGGGCGTCGGCCAGGTTGGTCGAGTTCAGCCCTGCTCCAGCGAGACGTAGCGTTGTGACTTAATACCAATTAGTTTTAAGTAGAATATGGCTACTTAACACCAGGGTGAACTCGGGTCCATGGCATAACAACAAATTATGCTATGGACCCGGGTCCACCTTGCAAGGCGTGGACCTAAGTCCATGTTCACAATTTTAGAACTCTGTATTCACAATTTTATAATTCTATGTTTATAATTTTAAATCTTAATATACAAAATTACATTACTCAATATTCACAATTTTGAACTCTATATTTACAATTTTGTAATATAGATTCAAAAATTGTGTTATACTATTGAATATAGAGTTATGAAATTGTGAGCATAGAGTTATGAAATTGTGAACATGTGTAAACATGGAGTTATGAAATTGTGAATATGAAGTTATGAAATTGTGAACATAGAATTATGAATTTGTGAACATGGAGTTATGAAATTACGAACATGGAGTTATTAAATTGTGAACATGAACATGGGTCCACCTTGCAAGGTGAACCCGAGTCCATGGCTATCCATCAATCAAGGTCTCGACTGACCTGATTAGATCGGACCATGCTAGCGCCTGGGTCCGGGTAAGACCCGACCAGCCGATCGTAAGAATACGAAGTCGCCTCCCGACCAGCAGAGCCAGAGTATAAATACTATCATACACATCCAAAGCAGATTTACCATTTTGAACATTATATTGAACACAATATCCAAGGAACTCATCTTGTACAATACATCAATAAGAAATTCACAAATATTAGAATAAGAATTAAGAAAATAACTCAAAAAATCACACTAAGATAAAATACATACATCAAAGTCATCAATTGCTTCCATTGCTACAACATTTTCACATCGACTAGTAGTTATAGTTGAACTAGTCGTCGTGGTCAAAGATGTGACTTTATATGCTTCAAATAGCATATACAACTTGTTATTCGCAACATCCAACTTTTCTTTGTAAGTGCTTTTATCCAACTTTTTATAGCAAAACTCCAAAAGCTTATATTTCATTCTTTGATCCAAGGCAACTCTCATTGCTAAAATAACACTATATTGCTCCCAATATTTATCAAACTTGATTTTCATTCTACAAGCCATCTTTTTAATCAATGAATCTCCATTCTTCATATTCATTGTCGGCGGTTGGAGTGGCGAGCTGGAGGCAGCGGCTGGAGGCAAGAAGGCGGAGTGGCGGGAGGCAAGAAGGCGGAAAAGGCGCTGAGAGGCTTGTGACTCTCGTCCGGTCCGCTGGTCGACAAAGTGAGAGATGGATTTAGGGCTAAGAATGAAGAATCTAAGATATTAATAATCATAGACGATAGACAAATGAATAAACAAAGTGAAAAAAAGAAAAAAAGAAAAAAACTAGAAATTAATGGATGGCTTACTTGCGGAGGCCGGTGACTCAGAGAAGATGAAGCTGGAGAGGCGGGATGACGGCAGCGGCTGGAGGTGAGATGGCGGAGTAGCGGCAATAGCTGGAGGCGAGAAGGCGCTGAAAGACTTGTGACTCTCGTTTGGTCCGTTGGTTGACAAAGTGAGAGATGGATTTAGGGCTAAGAATGAAGAATCTAAGATATTATATATATACTTATTTATTTAAGTCTGGCCTGCTCCTTCGCAGGCCATAGTTTTTATAACCCTAACTCATCCCGCTGCAGGGTGGTGCAGACCAGCTCGCGAGCTTCGGCCCACTTTGACAAACCTATGGTCGGCGACTCGCCATTTGTCTGCCAGGGCAGTGAGGGCACCATGTTGCTCCCTTCCCCCCCCCCCCCCC
>CP025656.1:14943477-15007901 GCA_003576665.1 Ipomoea trifida | reverse complement strand
AAATTTCTGGGGTCTACGCACTGATACTTCCCTACAGAATTTGCCACCAACGCCGCCACCCTCTCCGACATGAATCCCCCAGGTAAATTATGAATCTGCATCCAAAACTCAGCCTCATCCAAATCCACCCCCAACGGGTCATCCCCTTGGTTTAGTCTCTTCATAACGACAAGACTTTGTTCAAACGTCCAGGGACCACCATCAACCACCCTAGAGATATCGCGTTCTTGATAAAAAGTAAACAAGAAACGATGACTACCCAATTCCCGAACATGGACCCCCTTCTCTGGTCGCCATGCCGTGGCCATCACGTCACGAAAGACCACGAATTTGACCGGTCGATCCACAACCACTCTACCCACTGCAGCATATCGGAAATCCTGCACCGGAGGAGCAATATCGTCGACTTCCACCACCACACCTTCGTCATCATCAAGGATCGCCAGAGCTTCACAAGCCTCAGCCAGACCGCTGGTACTTCCCTTCTCCATAACAGAAGTCATAGAAAGGAAAGCTTAGCCGAAAAAAACCACAAGAAAACTCAAAGACAGGAAAACCCTAAAAAAACTCTCCACGGAATAAGAAACGAGAGAGAGGAAAACCCCTTGTTGTATACTCTCTACATTATTTTTTGATAAAGCATTTGCCTTTTTAAAATGAAAATAAAATTACAGATATTTTGGTATGTTCCTTTTTGTTAATGCATTTCTCCTTTTTTACATTTTTTTAAAAAAAAAAAAAACCTTATATGTGATCTATTCCTTTTTGTTAAATCTTTTACCTTAAAAAATAATAATATATGATTTTTTTTGAGTTAATTCCATTTTTGGTCCTAGATTTATAGGTGACATTCAACTTTTAGTCCTCTTTTATCAAAACATCCACATTTGGTCCTAGTATTATTGTGGCATGACCATTTTTTGTCCTAGTATTATCGTGGCATGACCATTTTTGGTCATCCGTCAACAAAATTGTTGAAATTTCGTTAAATACAAAGGTATTTCGGTCTTCAATTACAAATTATTTCAAAAAATTAAACATAAAAATATAGCGGGGTCAACTTACTTTGTATAAAAATGATTGTAAAACCATTGTATTTAACGACATATCAACAATTTTGTTGACGGAGGACCAAAAATGGTCATGCCACAATAATACTAGGACCAAATGTGGATGTTTTGATAAAAGATGACTAAAAGTGGAATGTCACCTATAAATCTAAGACCAAAAATAGAATTAACTCTTCTTCTTTTTTTTTTTTTTTTTGTATAATAGCTCATAAATTACATAATATATAAATAAATAAAAGCCCCAAAAAACCACGGGATGCTCTAAAAGCTAATTTTCCTTTGAAGAATTACTAAAATTAGTTCTCCAATTTAGGAAAATGGAAAGAATCTTTCACGAGTCTACAGTAGGCTGAGATATCAAACCTCAGTAGCAGTGTTTTCCCTTTGTTTGCTCCTTCTTTTTCTTTTCAGCAATTTCATTCTCTTTCTCTCTCTTTTAGTGCAAATTTTAATTTTAGTTATTGACCATTATAAAATTGTCACATATAAACATATTATTTTAATTTTATCACATTACATTTACAATTTTCATTTGCTTACTATAATTAATTATTCTTTTAAAATTATGTATTCCAACCGTTAATAAATATGACTAACATTTAATTGAAAATATTTACAAGAGAAATAAAGAAATTAGATGTTAGGTTAAAATGGTAATTAAAATTAAAATAAATTAATTTAATACTTTTAATTTATTTATTAATGTTATTATAATTTATTTTTAATGTTTGTAATATTTTTAAATAGTTAGCGTATCAAATTTCTGATTATATACTGTTTGAAATTAAATTTCAAAAAATAGAGAAATAGAAAACTAAAAAATAAAAATTGTTGAAATGAACTGGAGAAAAAAAAAACCCTAGAAAAATGGAAGTTGCGGGAATGAACTGGAGAAATAAAAATGATAGAAAAATGAAGTAGGCATGTCCTTATTTTCCCTATTAAAATCACTACTTAACATCATGTTTATGAGTCTTTAAAAGATTAATTAAATAAGTATCGCCCTAAAAATGAACTCACATAGTAATTAAACATTAAAAATATGACTGAATAATATCAAAGAGTGTTCAATAAGAAGTGAGATTTGTAATTTTTTTAAACACACAACATGATTTGATATATGACGTTTAACATGAAAAAAGAGAGATTCTGACATTCAAATATTAATCTAATTAAACAAAATTCTTAATATCATTTCCTTTTTTCTTTTCTTTTCTTTTGTTTGGTACACCCTTCGAGGCGTTCGATTGGATAGAGTTACAATTTCATTCTCATCTAATTTCAAAGACAAGTAAATTCTTTCATAGAATTAGAATCTCATGCTCCCTTGGTATTTCAATTCCTTAGTTTTGAGGAAGAAAAAAAATGATACAAAATTCTCTCTTTTTTAATCTAAAATTGATGTCTAACTTCTCCCTATCGATTGCATGAAAATTAATTACAATATGTCCACAGTTCAAGAAATGTTGTAGATGACTTATAAGCGGTATCTGAATATGCTTATTTTTTTTTGTGTGTGTGTTTTAATATGCATATGGGTCCAATAGATACTTGCCATTTAAGATTAAGATTAATAATAATAATAATAATAATAATAATAAGTATTGGCATTTTACACTTTATACTACTTAATTCCTTTCAATTTTCATTTATACCAAACATTGAAATTGAATTTTTCAGTAATTCAATCCTACAAATCAAACACTAAAATTTAAATTTTTTACTTTATTCTCACATTATTTTCTCCCATAAAATTAAAATTCTTTTCCCTCATAATTCAATCACTCCAACCAAAAGCCATGTTAATGGCATTTCACTCTCAATAATTACTCCATTTATCAATATTATTTAACTCTCACCCAATAATTACTTAGCCCATTTATCAATATTAGAAACTAGATAAAGTTTTTTTTAGCCCAGAGTTTCTACCGTTAAATACAGTAACTACTCATTTCACTAAATTGTAGACACCTAATTGGGTGGAACAACTAGCCTGGAAATTTAAAGTTGATTCATACCCAAGGCCAAGGCAACTTAGTTGGTCATATAGATGAAGTTTGAGAAGAAATATCAGGGATCGAGACTCACCAGCGACAGTGTGACAACAACATCTCAAAGTGAGGGGCTCATCTCAAAGTGAGGGGCTCCTTGTGTCATTGTGTGTAGTAAACAAATGTCTAGTATTCAGCTGAGTTAGTTATCATGATTTACATTAGTTTGCCGGGTTGGGGTGTGTGGGCCTTTGGGATTGAAGATTCAATTTTTTGAAAAAAAAATGATCAAACTTTCGTCCTTTGGTTAAAGATAGATGAGCCCTAAAGTTACATTTCTAATAAGGATAAAAAGGAACATAAAAACAAAGAATCAATACAATAGTGGCACCCAAGAAAAAATTATAGAGAGCAAGTTTAGAGACTAAGTATAGCAATACTCATGTAGTAATTTTTTTTTAATGTTATTTTTCCAACTAAAATCACTACTCAACAATCACTCACTATCAAATCATATTGATGAGACATAAAAGAAAGGAATTTTTAACCAATTAAATAAGTACTGACATATAAATGTGTTTTCATAATAATAATTAAATAATATTAAAATTTACTCCGTAATAATGCTGCGCTCCATCAAGGAAAATGTGATTTTATTAAATTTCACCAAAAAATTAAAACAAAAAAAAAAAAAAAAAAAAAAAAAAAAAAAAAAAGAAGAAGAAGAAGAAAAAGTGCAAGATGATCCGATACATGAAACGGAGTCCAATGATCTGACGATAGCTGTTCTTCAACATAGCCATAGTCATTCATATATACAACAAGCAAGCATTAGAGTTGGAACAGGAAAAGCATAGACGAGAATTAGAGATTATTTAATAATAGTGAAATGATGAAACAAAAATTGAGAGAGAATGCAGAGAGAAATTGCAATTGGCAGGGGTGCTAGTAAGAGCACAAAACGAGGCGTTTAGAGCACAAAGTGCAATAGAATTTGCGTTTGAACCTCAAGCAAATGGGGAAACAGCAAAGCAATCCCTTGGCTTCGATGTCCACCGCCTGCACTTTCCCTCCGCAGCTCGGACACGATCCCGGCGCCGCCTGCCGATTCACTTCTCTTTCCTCTTCATCGCACACATACACCATACGCATTCTCTCTCTCTCTCTCTCTCTCTCTCTCTCTCTCTCTTTGCAGTTGTACTTGGGGGAGGTGATGAGGGAGAGGACTGATAATTCTGAATGCACTACTCCTATATAACAGAACAATTTTAATTTGCTTCGCAAAATGACAAGGGCCCTCGGTAATATCTACTACTACTAACTTATTCTTCACTTTTCAAATAACTAATTAATTCTTCACAAATCTGCTTTTCATCTTTCAAGTTACCCTTAAATCTGTGGGCCTATATACTACACGTAAGCTCCACTAGCTTTTGTTCCTTAAATAAAATTAAAGGAAAAATACTATTTCTACTCCAACTTCTATTCTCTCGCATAAATTTTGTGTATGTATAACTTTTTTTACCCACAAAATAAAAATATTTTATCAATATTTGTCACATCAGATAATATAATTTTGGAGTCTCCATAGTAGAACTCAGATGACTCTTAAATTTTATTCTCTTACTTTTACTCTTTAATGTAACAAATAAGGATAAACTAAAAAGTATTTCATATCAAGCATTTGAGAGTTGGAGTAAAAGTTTTTTTTTAATACTATTGACCCTGTTACATGTAATATCTGTCCATATACCACTTTGCCCCCACTGAGGCTCAAACTCATGACCTCCCACTTGGAAGAATCACTTCATGCCGCTTGACCACAAGGCCTTTGACAGTTGGAGTAAAAGTTAAGAGTAGAAAATAGGAGTTCACATAATATTTTATGGAGAAAAAAAATCATAGGAACACACTTCATACTTGTAAGGCCTTCCTCAATAGTTTGTGGGTTTTGAGGAGATTTTGCAGGTATGATTAAGAAAGAGAAAATGAGAAGGGAGAGAAAAAAGAAAAAAACAAAAACAAAAACAAAATATGAAATTTAAAAAATAAATAAATAAATAAATAACACTGCTTTACGTGCGCAACTAGCCTTGCACGTAACGCGCCCTCCGAGCGCGCAAAGTATGATTTATGCGCAGAACAAAGAACCACTTATTAATGAAGTAGGACCCACTTTACCTGCAAAATCTCCATTTTACCGCAAGCATCTCCCTCCTTCTCTCACTTCCCCTCTCTCCTCCACCTCACTCCGCTTTTTCTTAGAATTTGGTCCAAAAACAACTATTGTGGAGGGTCTAAGGGTGGGTTTCTGTGATGCTGTCCCACGAATAAGTATCTGTGAGACATTTTAGGTCAAGATATATAAATGCAATACTTAATGTTGAAAAAATGTAATATTAGTCAATAATAATTGTCCTTTTTTTTTTTAATATGAAGAGCCAATATCACCTCCATTTAGGCTCGAACGCACAACTTCCCATATGAGAGCTACTTGGTGCCACTAAACCACAATGTTCTTGACAAATTGTCTCTTATTTATAAAAGAAAGTGTAGTAAGTGAACATTTACTTATGTGAAAAAATGTAATACTAATCATGAATAGTTTTCAAAAAAAAAATCATAAATAAATAGATTGATTGTTGCTTATGTTAAAAAGTGCAATACTTAAAAGGAAACTGTGATACTTTTAATCAAAAATATAATACTTTTAAACCAAAATATAATATTAGCGATTGAAGAGTAATTATGAAAAAAATATACTCCATAATACTTATGAAAAATCTAACTCATCTCACAAATTAAGATTTGCAAGACGCCAAGACTGTCTCATATGAGATTTTACCTACATATAATCTTCTACTTTTGAAAAAAAAATTCAAATAAATTTTATAACTTTTGATAAGAAAGTAATTAAACCCCTAAATTTTAAAAAAATTACAATTAAATATATTACATTATCATTTTCGTGCCTCTAGACTTAATAACCGTGAACTCCCGGTTAAATTCAATGTGGAAGTTTACATGTATTTTTTTTTTTTTTTGAAAACAAGTTTACATGTACTTGAATAAAATTTGAACCACATATATAAAATAAAAAAAATAAAACAAACAAGAAAACAAACAAAAAATCTATATTTCCTTCTTCTTTTTTTTTTTTTTTTTTTTTAAAATACCCCTTTAGACTTTGGTCATATTTCGACCAGCTCTCATCCCCTTCATTTTTTTTCCAATTGTAGGAAGCAGGGTCGCCTCTTCTCAGGAGAAGGATAGATGTGAAGATAAAGTGGCGACGGGTTAGTTATTTTTGGGTTAGTTATAGTAGTGACGAAGTGGTGGAGGCGGCTAAGTCTAGGAGGTTCAAAAGTAAAAAACTTTTTTTTTTTAAAAAGTTAATTAATATTTTTTTAGGGCTTATTTATTTATTAAAAGAGCAATGCTAGAGACCTTTAATATTTTTTCCTCATCTCTCATGATGTGTCAATGTCTCATTGGTAGCTAAATTTTATTTTGAATTAGTAGTAGAGTTAATTAATTCATGACACCCAATGAATGGATGTCACATCGGGAGGAAAAATATTGCCGGTGAAATTTAGGAAGGGAAGAAAACATTTTTCTTGTTAAAACTTAAAAAGATGTCAAATAAGCAAATACAAATATAACGTGGCTCTTATTTGGGAGGAGACTGATAAAAAAAACCCGATAATAAGGACTTAGTTCATTAGTTGTATGGTTTTAGTGACTTAATGCGTCTAATTACAACTTTTTATTAAAGTTTAAGACTGTTCTTTTTTTTTTTTTTTTTGGGACAAAAGTTGGAGTGTTTCTTTTACCCTTTTGTAAAAGATTTTCAATGCATTGAACTATTCTTTTAATTTTATTTTTTGGAAATAAAATATTCTTTTAATTTTTAGAATTTTAAATTTAGTTTATTGTTAGCTATTTATTATAATTTATTTTTTATGAACTTAGAATCCACTATCCAATCAGTATCCAATTTACTAAGGCAGTGTTTGGTATAATGTAATTACAATTCAATTTAAATGTAATTCTTTGGCCTACAAATTAAATTGTTTGGTTGAAGGAAATTGCAATTCCTTATACCATTGAATTACAATTCATATACACAAGGGTATTTTAGTCTTTATATAACTTCTTTCCTGCGAATTCTAAAAAATTCTATTCCTCCCTACCAAATAATGTCAAACGTGTCGTCTTCTCAATTTCTTTGGACCCGCAATATTCATTATCTTCAATTATGGTTGAGATTTATAAATGAAAATAGTAAATAAATTCATTATTTTACAATTATATTAAGTTAATGTCGTGATTACATTTTAACCCTATGTTTTCACAACTATTTTGTTGGAAGGAAGGAATTAAAGAAAGAAATGAATTATAATTTGGTGAAAAAAGAATAATGTGAGAATAAAGTAGGAATTTAAATTACATTATTTTGTAAAGAGGAATAAAATTATTAGGAATGAGTAGTAAAGAAGTGGTATAAAAATTTAAATGTCATTGTGTAATAATAATAATAATAATAATAACAACTAATTGTACTTTTGTCATTTCGTTCTTTTTGTTTTCTTTTCCCACGACTGAATTGCAATTTAACAAAAGGAGCGAATTGCAATTCCCGACTAAATAGTATAATTTGCGGGCCTTGCATAGAATAAAATAGAAAGGACCTCATTAATAATAATCAACCGACACTCCAACGATTTTTTCAGAACGTTTAATGACTATGGTACTTGCATTGTACTTATATACCTTCTATACATGTTAATGCCACAAAAGATTAAAATATCTTCTCTCTTTTTTCCATTTCAATTTTAATACGGAGTAACATTTTCACTTTTAATTCTTAATCATTAATTAATTTGACAAAATTTAATAGTAACATTTTACATATGGTATCATACATCCCTATTAATGTACTTTTAGTATATTAAAAATTTATATTGCATTCATGATCCACACAGCTACGTGAATTATGGTCCACACAATAATTTGCCTCAAATCTTGTATTTTAAAAAAATTGTCAACCAAACACTAACTGTACTGTTGATTCTCATTCCTAATGTGTAAACTCATGAACCAAACACACCCTTAGTTCCTTGAGTTTTTACTCCTCCGTGTTTTGAACATCTCATCAACCTTTACCCTTATATATAGATGATGGCATTTTTCGGATACTTTAACCAAATTAAAATTTGTTAGATCCAAAAAGGCAAAAAGTCAACAAAAAAAATTAAATTTAATCAAATTAATAATCAAGACTAAAAATGAAACACAACTATATTCGAGAGTTATAAGCTAAGTGTAACTTTAGTCTCAAATTAATAATCAAGACTAAAAATTAGTATTAAATATCACAGTATAGCATAAACACTTATAATCTAGGAAAATTATACATTCGTTTCCTAAGTTATAGGATATGTATAGCTTTAGATTATGTGAGTTGAAAATGTGACACTTAACTAATTACCTAAGTGGCTATTTTTGTTCTTTGAAAGATTAAAATAGTCACTTGTGAAAATTATATTTTTAATTTGGTCCATAAAATATTTATAAATGGGGGTCAAATTTGTAACTCATAATAATTAGAAATTAAAATTACACTTTTTTAACATAAAAATTAAAAATGTAAATTTTCACTTTTCTGTAATATATAATTCGTACAAACCCGATAGTCGATACTATACCAAAATATATAAATACAAAATGTCCCTATTCAAAATAATCAAATATATACATACAAAATGTCCTTATTCAAAATAAATTAAACACATACAAATCTATATATATATATATACACACACGAAATTGCTTCAGTTTCATGTATGTATGTATTACACATAGTCACATACACTGCAAAAACTAGAAACCCACTTCGTCCAGTGTGTACACATCCGTTCTATTTTATTTGTTCTACTTAATATTCATTAGTCAAACCAAACTCTTTTTTCTATATTTATTTTTTCTAGTATTTTTTATTTATTTTTCAATTTGATTTTTTGTATTTTTTGGTTCATTGGTTTAAACAACGGGAATGAGAATCAAAATCATAATTAGTGTTTGGTTGACAACATTTTAATACCCAACTATGGAATTTGATTACATCTTCAATTAAAAATCTCATTCCCTAATTAGAAACGGGTATCATTCCGGCCATCTTATTGCCAATATGATTTTTAAGTTTGTATTAGTGCTTTTAGATTTGTGTTTTGATTTTTTTTTATTCATATTGGTGAGTTGGATGTCATTATGAGTGTGTTCGGTTCATGGGTTTACAAACTATGAATGATAATCAAAAGCATAATTAGTGTTTGGTTGACTACTTTTTAAAACACAACTATTATTGGTTTTGATTACCCCTTCAATTAAAAATTTCATTCCCTAATTAAAAATGGCCGGGTATCATTTCATCTTATTGGTAATCTAACTTTTAAGTTTTGGGTTAGTACTTTTAAATTTTTGTTTTGATTTTTTATTCATATTGATGCTTTGGATAATTGGATGTCATTATGTTAGGATCATCAATTGCCTTGACTTTTTGTTTTCGTATATTTAAAACATATATTTATTCCATTATAGGGTTATATATGCAACCAAACATATTGATAATCATTTAATTTCAATTCCACCCTACTACCAAACATGCAAAATACTTTCATCAAAACACATTACCATTACCAAATATTTGATTCACATTCCGATTCCGATTCCCATGTGCGAACCAAGCACACCCTATATTATGATCAATTACCTTAATTTTTTATTTTTGTATTTTTAAAACATTTATTCACATTATAGGGTCATCATAAATAACTAAACATCAATTTTGGTAATCATTCCAATTTCACCCAACTACCAAGCATGCAAAATACTTTCACCAAAACTCATACCATTATAAGTATTTGATTTCCATTCCGATTTCGATTCCATGTGCGAGCCAAGCACACCCTAAATGTGAACAAGAATGCGATTTTAAAAAAATTAAACTAGTGCCAAAGACCTTGTGGTCTAGTACGTGGCACCCGGTGTCCCGGTTTACACTCCCACATGGATGATGGGAGTGGGTTCGAGCCTCAGTGGAGGCAACTGTTGACTCTTTGTGCTTCAGTACTTTGCGAAAGTAGTTATGAACAGATACTATATTGTAACAGAGTAAGTAGTACTAAAAAAAACACTAATGGGAAAGACAATACCATGTTTAAGTAATTGCTCAACTAAAAGCCTAAGCTGATAGTTGGACTGCACATATTATATTTATGCTCACAGTAAGGTGCGGTTGAGTTTCCTCACCAGTCTTTCATATCATTTTGGATCCCCAAATAAGTCCCCCTTACATACTATCAGTCTAACATCCTATGTTAAACAAATTATATTCTTTGTGAAGGGGGAGGGGAGTTAATTAAAATATATTTAAGTGTGTAAACTTTCACACTTACATATATATGGATGTGGATTTGTTCGGTGGGCTGACCCTTTGATGTGTTTAAGATCAAAAATGATAATGTTTAGACTATTAATAATATAAGGAGGATAATTGAAAAGATGAAGAAATTGAGAGGTTGCAATGGAAGGCAAGAGCAAGTGGTAGTGCTGAAGCTAAATATAAGTGTACTCATAAATGTTGTAATCATAGAGTATGTTGTTGTTGGTCATCTAATTGTTAAATAAATTTTATCTAGCTATAGGAAGTCTGATCCCCGTTTTAATATTTTTGAAGTGTTATTATGTATGTAACTTTCTATAGGAAGTCTGATCCCCATTTGAATATTTTCGAAGTGTTATTATGTACGTGGCTTTCAATTGAAATTTTATTTTTTCAGATTATATTATTAAGTGGCCCATGTTACAATTTTTTTTAATTGAATATTTGTAGTCTCTTGTTGAGTTGTTTTAGTAGTTTTCTTTTAAATAGATATTTGTGGGCTCACTTTGAAGTTAAGCACATGGTACAAATTCTAAAAAAAAAAAAAAAAAAAAAAAAAAAAAAAAGTGTATAAAACACCTACTAGATATATATAGGAGGCATGATTGATTACTTTTACAATATGAAAATAGATGTCTAGATATAACGACACTTTCAAAATTAGGTTACAACTACTCATTGGACAAGATGAAGTTATTCTCAAACACAATAAAATGTTTAATAAAATTGGTGACAGATTTTGACAATTAGAAAGTAATAAATGAAATTAATGCATGGTGTTAATGAAATTGAGGTTTTAGTAGTGAGCGAGCGCACATGATAGAAATTCTTCAATTCTATGATAGTGCATATGACATGCATGACACAAGCAAAAGAAAATATTAATGGCTTTAACAAGAATGTAAAGTTAGAAGTGTATTTTGCAACGATTGAAACATGAGTACTAAAACAACTAGAGTTGCAAAGAAGTGAAAACACATGGTTCCTTTTTGAAATTGTTACTTTCTCATGTCTTATATCACGTTTCCTATTTCTCATTTCTTGTTTCATACAACCTAAGTTGTAAAGGTATGCCTTAGATGAATAAAACTTGATCTAGTTAACTTATTAATGGATATTTCATTGGCAACTGTTATACTATGGACTAATGGACCATGGTTCATCTTACATTGTGAACCCTAGTCTAAAAATTATTTGTCTGCATGTGATATATTATGTACCTGAAGTTAACTATTTATGTGTCTGTAAATAAATTGAAGACACTTGAACACATAACATTTTAACTACAAACACATAAAATGGTATTTACATACACAAAAATTATTTAACTATAAATACATAATATATTAATTGCAGACACATAATATATTATTTCAGGTACAGAATATACTACACACACATAAGCTGAAGGTTATTTTGAATCAGGGTCCATAATGCAAGGTAAACCCTGATCCATAGCATAATTTGCCATTCATTGGGTTATTAAAAAACAAAAAAAAAAAAAGCCTTGATTACAATGGACTTTTACTTGTTAAACATTTTGATTGTGATGTTTTATCTGAACTTATGAGTTAATAAGACTTTAAATGTTGAATAAAATTATCAATAATTTTCTTTACACAATTTAGGGAACAAAACAACATATTTATAAATATAATAATTGTATTATACACATCCATATATTAGTGAAAAAGTTTTAGAAAGGTGTGAGTAATAGTCTACAAATATTTAGGGGCATATAAATTAATTAAAACATGTTTGCAATTTATATCTAACAAATTTTTAGAAGAAAAATATTATGGCTCTATTTTCTAGAGCTAGTAGCCAATTAATGCATACATTAATAAGTAAATTAAAGATTAAAACATATGAAAAAGTTTATAGTATCGACTGTACTGAGTACAAATCAATAAATTTTGGAAAAGTCTTTATTAGAGTAGTTTCTAATGTATAGGCCTTTATTTGACAATTAGTTGTTAGTAATTAGGGGATTGTATTAGCAGTTGTTTGTAAAAAAATTGTTTAGCAAAATTAGTTGTTAACTTTAACTGATTATTCTAAATGAGTGGTCATAAGTTCAAACTCCGGTAGTGAAGGCTTAGATTCTTTGAGTTGAAAATATTTTTTTTTTTTTAAATATAGAATAGATACTACTCCGTACATTATAAAGAATAATGGGTATTTCAAAAAAAAAATTAAAATGACTATATTAATTATTTTACTTATAAGTCAAACAGGTAAAGTCAATCAAAAAGGTAAAATTATTTAGGAAAGTGAATTACCAAAGTCCAAAGCCCTAGTGCCCTACTATCAAAAAGGAAAGTGAATACCGAATAGTATTTGGTTATATCAAATATTTGAAAACTAGATCCACATAACTTAGGTTTAAGGATCACCTAAGTCTTGCCGAAAATAAAATATTTAAAAAAAAAAAAAAAAAAAAAAAAGTAAACGAAACATTTTCCAGTATGAAATAAATCTTATATGTGGCAGAATTTCAATAAGCAATAGAACAGTCCAAACAAAATGGACAGATTCTAATCAATGTAAAGCAAGTACACGGCTCACCTTATCAAAGAATGGTTGGTTAGGGGCAACGCAAAAGTCTACAATGTTGGGTTGGTAAATATAAATATAAAGTTATAAGTTTAATTTCACACATATGTAAATAGTGGTATAAATTTCTTTTGTCACTTAAAAAAGAAAAGATTTATTCATTATAATAAAAAAATTTTATTTTTAGTGACGTGATCATTGTGATATTCTTATATTTAATATCTAATTTGGTCATATTTATTGATATTGTCACTTTTATTTAATTAGCTTTAATTTTTTGTGACAATTTGATGATTTGACAGTTTTAGTTTCCTCTTCTTATCCCCCACCCAAAAAAAAAAACCCTCATAAATGATATAATAAATTATATAATATAGAAAAAATGTGTTCATTAAAAAAAATCAAGTTATTGCTTATTATATCGTTTATAAGCATTTTTTTAACAAGGGAAAACTATGATGGTAAAATACCTCGTTGTCTTAGAAATTAATGTTAAGTAGCGTATGTTTAGGGTATTGTTATGAAAGTTTTTATATTGTTAATAGAAGAATTTTATAAGAAATATTTTTTAAAAATATAACACTTAAAACATATATATATTATATATGTTCATGTTAATTGATTGAATTAGTTCTATATTTAGTTGAAATATAATTAAAAACACTAATTCCATGTGTGTACACATAAAATTTTGGATAAATAAACTATTTATAAATTGGTTTTCAAAAAAAAAAACTATTTATAAATTAAGTCAATTTAAATTGTGTGTTTTGCCAATGACATTGTGGTCTAGTGGCACGAAATTGCTTTCCCAAAAGGAGGTCATGGATTTGAACTTTAGTGTGAGAGCGATATTGACTCTTTGTGCTTTAATAGGTTAAGAAAGTAGTTATGAACAGATATTACATTGTAATAGATATCTGTAGTACTTAAAAAAAAGTGTGTTATAATCTTGTAGAGTTGTAGTGGGACAATGATACATTACAGAAATATCTATATGTCCTATCAATTTCTACATCAAATTAAATTTCATGGAATCAAGTATGCGTTACGTGCTTCCGATTATAATTATGGTTAGATCATCAGTCGCTATATCTTGGGCCATGATCCACAACGCATTATGGATCATGGTCAGAAAACGACGTCGTTTCAATAAGTGGGAGCACTACAAGAATGAAGACATTTAGTGACAAAACATTTGTGACACTTCATAATTTAGTCACAAATAATACCCTTTTTGTGACCAAAAAAATAATTTGACACTATTGTGTGGGATAATTGTAATAACATTTTTTTTGTCACAGATAATATGGTAATTGTGACAAGTAAGTATTTGTTACGAATAAGTTGTCACTATTACTAGAATAATAGTGTCGTAACATACGTTGTCACTATTTTTTGTCACTAAATGTATGTTCATTTTGGCGGCATTATAATTATGGCGGGAACGAAAGTAATTGTGACAAAATATAATGTCGACACAAATTTTGGTACATTTTGTGACAAATAGTTGTTCGTCACTCTTGTTTATAATATTTGTGACAACCTTTTTTGTCAATAAAAGTACAATTGGGTAGTATCAGTAGAAATGATAAGCAATTGTGAGGAAAAATATTGTTGTCACTAATATTGTTATTTTTTGTGATGAAATTGTTACAAATATTTGTGAAGATCTATAATTCTGTAACCAAAATTACTAAATTGTGACAATAATTGTTTTGATTTCAAATTTTTGTACTAATATATGATAATTGTGACGAGTAATTAGTTGTTACAATTACTTTGTCACTATAATTAAATAGATGAACATTGTGCGAAGTTATGTTGTAATCAGTGTTTGTCACTAAAAAATATTTGACACTAAAATTGCATTTAAGTTAGTGTCAAATAATTTGATGTGAACTAACTATTAAATATTATGGTCACTTAAAATTCAATTACTTAGTGCCTCTTAAAATGAATGTAATTGTGAGAATACATTTTATAATACTCATTTTTAAGTGTTCTTATGTGTCAGATAAGTTTCACTATCACTTATTTTACTAATATGTTATATAAATGTTTTTGGAAATAAAAAAGTATATGTTTTGTACGAACAATATATTTCAAAAAGATTTATTAAAATTAACCATTCAAACTCAAAATATTAAAGTAAAGAATTCAAAAATTATAAATAAAAATTCATATAATACTCAATCATCATCAGCTTCCTCATCTTCAGTTGTTGGAATCTCATCATCATCATTAATAAAAGCATCTCCATCACTATCAGTTTCATCTTCTTCGATACTCATGGTATTAATATTTGATGAGCTTACTTCTACCGTTGTAGCATCCAAATCGGGCCTATGCAATACTGTAACATTATTATCGTCCTCCAAATTAGAACCTTGAATGGTAAAGCCAAAATTTTCATTTTCTTGACATGGTTCATCTTCTACAACATCATCAGGGAGATCATAGAAATCACGAGGCTTTGTCTTGACAACAACATGCCAATTAGGCTCCTTAATATCACTTACATAGTAAACCTGCTCAGCTTGAGAAGCTAAAACATATGGTTCATCAGTTTGTAACTTCCGTGTAATATTGACCATAGGAAACCCAAATTTGTCAACTTTGAATCCCGTTTTATGATAAACATCCCACCAATCGGCCTTAAATAAAATAACATTATTTCCTCCCTGGTAATTTAACTGTATAATATCTGTTAAGACACCAAAATAATCCAAGTTACCTGTATCTGCATCACCTTTTACAAGAATTCCACTATTTTGTGATTTTAGTTGCAAATCTCTGTCTTTTGTATTAAACCTCCAGCCGTTGATAAGTATGCTTTTGTATCGATAAATACGCCTGTCTGGCCCATAAGCTAAATGCAGCAATTGATTAGTGGCTATTTGACTTCCTTCATTATGTAATTCATTGACCTATCATGAAGAATAGTTAATAAAATTTAAAATTAAGTCCGTAAAAATTTAAAAATTATATGTACAAATAGATTTATAGTACTTACATATTTTTTGAACCACAAATAAAATTCAGTTTTGTGTCTTTTTTCTACATTTCTCGGATCCTCACTCATTAGTATTTGTTTATGCATGCTTTACATGTAAAAATAAAATAAAATTAGTAACAAGTAATATGATATATATATATATATTTTATATATATATATATATATATATATATATATATATATATATATATATATATATATATAATGACAATTTAGAACTTAAAGAAACTTACTTGGCAAACTCTGTAACTTCTTCACAGTTTTCTAGTACATACATTCTTGCTTCGGCCCATTCAGTTAAAGTCAACTCAATATATTTTGTTCCAAGCAAAGGCTTACTAGCTTGTGAAAAAACTTGTAACCCAGAGTGAGAGGAGGCATCACTTCCCTCATAATTTCTCCCAACACGATTCAATGTAGTTTTAGATCCATGCAAATATCTAGAACAAAAATGCATGCATTCTTGTACAATATAAGCCTCAGCAATTGATCCTTCTGGTCGTGCTTTGTTTCTCACATATGATTTCAGTGTACGCAAATATCGCTCTATTGGATACATCCATCGAAATTGTACTGGTCCACCAAGTTTAGCCTCACTCACAAGATGAATTGTTAAATGCACCATTATGTCAAAAAATGAGGGAGGAAATATCTTTTCTAACTTACAAAGTGTAAAAGGAATTGATTTTTCAAGTCTCTCCAAATCATCAATATGCAAAACTTTAGCACATAACTCTCTAAAATATGTGCACAACTCAATTAAAGCTTCACACACCTCTTTACCTAGCAAACCACGTATAGCCAAAGGAAGATATCTATGTAAAAACACATGGGAATCATGACATTTCAATCCAAAAATCTTACATTCAGTGATGTTCACACATCGAGATATATTGGATGAATAGCCATCTGGAACTTGTAGATCATTTAAGAATTGACAAAATTTTCGTTTTTCTTCTTTAGATAGTGTATAACATGCGGGGTGAAACACATACTTGCCATTACCTGTGGGAGTTGCATGAAGCTCAGGACGTATACTCATTAATTCTAAATCCAAACGAGTGTGTATAGTATCCTTTGTTTTCCCCTCAATGTTCAATAAAGTTCCAATTATGTTATCACACACATTTTTCTCAATATGCATGACATCAAGATTATGCCGTAACTCAAGTGTTCTCCAATATGGGAGTTGGAAAAAAATACTCTTTTTTCTCCAATTTCCAAGTAAAAGAACATCTCCGCGTTTCCTCTTCTTTGAATTTTTACCAAAAATCACCTGTTTAACAAAAATTGTAATGTAAGAGAACAAAAATTGACAAGCACTGGACTAATAAGTGAAATAACACATGAATGCGTAAAATAAACTAAACATCACCTGAGAAAATTCATTGTACTGTGCAAGAATATCATCCCCTGAGAGTTGTTTTGGTGCACTACGATTTTCTTTGGTACCATCAAATGCTTTACCATTTTTTCTCCAAGAATGCTTAATTGGTAAAAAACGACGATGACCAAGATAGCATGTTTTACGGCCATTCTGAAGCCTACGAGAAGATGTTTCAAGATTG
The DNA here is from genome assembly GCA_003576665.1 of Ipomoea trifida. Taxonomy (NCBI): domain Eukaryota; kingdom Viridiplantae; phylum Streptophyta; class Magnoliopsida; order Solanales; family Convolvulaceae; genus Ipomoea; species Ipomoea trifida. The sequence continues at coordinate 14,990,253 of CP025656.1, read as the reverse complement.
CAGGAAGGACATGCCAATTTTCCTTTTGTGCTCCATCCCGATAAATTACCGTAGGCTGGAAAATCATTTATGGTCCATAAAACAGCTGCATGTAACTGAAAATTACTCGTTGAGAATGCATCATAGGTCTCTACACCTTTCTCCCAAAGGTATTTTAATTCATCAATCAGTGGTTCTAAGTATACATCAATATCATTTCCAGGAGCTTTAGGACCAGGAATCAACAGTGACATCATGAAATATGGATCTTTCATACAAAGCCATGGTGGGAGGTTATAAGGAACTAATACAACTGGCCATACACTATAAGAGGTGCTCATATTTCCAAATGGATTAAAACCATCACTTGCTAAACCAAGTCTAACATTACGTGGGTCTATTGCAAAAGAGGGATGCACAGCATCAAAACGTTTCCAAGTTGGAGAATCAACCGGGTGTGCCATAGATTCGTCATTACATAACTTTTCTTTATGCCACCTCATGTCTTTAGCAATAGTAGATGACATGTACAATCTTTGCAAGCGTGGAATTAAGGGAAAATATCTCAAGATTTTCTGTGGAATTTTTTTCCTACAATCATACTCATTACCCATTCTCATGACTTTCCCATCATTCTTCCATCTATGTTCACCACAAGTTGGACAACAATGAGCATTCTCATACTTATTTCTGTAAAGTATGCAATCATTTACACAAGCATCTATCTTCTCATAAGAAAGACCTAAATCTTGAGAAATTTTCTTACAATCATAAAATGAGTTGGGGATTTTGTTACCTTTAGGAAACCATTTTTTCATTATTTGAAGCACTCCATCAACAGCATTTGCACTAATCCCATATAGACATTTCCAATTCAATAGCTCAACAATGAATGACAACGTGGAAGATTCCTCACAGCCAGGATATAACTCTTGCTCCAATTCTATAAGTAATCTATAAAATTTAGCAGCTTCTTTATTTGGACTAGTAGGATTACCTCTAGGAGCATCAACTCCTTCATTTTGATCATTAAATTGGCCAAAAAACTCTGTGTTGCCACGTCCAAGATCATCTAACATATCTCGCATTCCATCATTAGTATCACTTGTATCTCTCTCATCATCATCATCATCATCATCTTCATAGTGTTCAAAATCTTCTCCATGATGGTACCACTGCTTGTAATCTTTGGTTATCCCATTTAACATTAAATGTTCATAAATTATTTGGTGTTTCCTAAAAATAATGTTTCTGCATTTTTTACATGGACAACGGACATCTCTCCCTTTATCAAGATTTTTAAACGCAAAATCTAGAAAGTCCTTAACTCCTTTTTCATACTGTGGCAATGATCTATCAGAAATTTCCATCCAAGTTTTATCAATGGCCATTACCCTAAAACAAAAATTATATAAAAAAAAATTACCAATGACCTAGTATAAGAAATAAATAAATAAAAACCATGAAAAAAATATGAAGATGAATTCTTTATCAAACTCCACTACTGTATTGTTTTATGCACTTCTTTAACGAAGAACATGCCGTTACTGGTGAATAGCAAAGAATGAAACACAGAAAAAAAAAAACAAAAAAAAAAACAAAACAAAACAAAAAAAACAAACAAAAAACAGACTGAACCAAACATAGCCATCAAAATAAATTGCAGTTACAAAGATGTTACAGAAAGACAACAAAACAAGCATTGAAGGAAAAAATCACTGGACTATGCTATTTAACCCAATCTGTCATATACAACCACTGGACTTCAATTAACCCAAGCTCTCAAGAACTTCCTCAAAACTCAAGAAACATTTACTAGGAAATTTAGAAGAGAAGTATGAGCTTATGAGCATGTACCTCCTTCGGTGAAACGGACGGTGTAGAAAGCATCAAAATGACGGAAAGTAAAGGTTGGAACCAGTTGCTACTGACGGGGATGGTAGCTCGGATTAGCAAGTTCCGTCGTCGGCTTTCATCGGAAATTCTTCGGACGATCCTCTTCAAGCATTTTGAGGAAAAAGCAGAGGATTACATAATGGAGAAAACAGACTCTGCTTAAAAAAAAAAAAAAAAAAAAAAAAAAAAAAAGGATAACACGAACACTTACCGGCGGTGGGCGAAGGCGGTCGTCAGTTGTCGTCGACAGAAACTACGTCAACGTTGTCGTCGCTTGCAGTTTAGGGGCGAGCCGGCAACGATCTTGGAATTTCTCTGTTTCTGGACCTTTCTCTGTTTCTGGACCTTGGAACCCGGGCGATGAACAGATATATTCATTAGCTTAGGAGGGATTTCACAAATAGGAATCTAAAATCTAAATTCCTAAACTCATAACAAACTGGAATCCAAATTCCAAACTTCTATATTGATGACAAATTGGAATCCAAATTCCAAACTCGGATACTCCGATTATTATTATTATTATTATTATTATTATTATTATTATTATTATTATTATTATTATTATTATTATTATTATTATTATTATTATTATTATTATTATTATTATTATTATTGTTATACATAAATACATATATATATATATATATATATATATATATATATATCGAGCTCCATGAAACCAGAACAACACGGTGCTACAATGTCAAAATTAGATATATTAACTAACTATGATTAATTGTAATTTTGTTATTCCTATGGTTGTGACAGCTATGCGCGTGTCTTTACAATAAACAACATGATGTCAAATCACAAACATATTCTATTTTTGATATTCGGCACCATGCCACTCTTGCTCCATAGAACTTTCCTCTCTCTCTCTCTCTCTCTCTCTCTCTCTCTATATATATATATATATATATATATATATATATATATATATATATATATATATATAGTTTGTTAATCTTCTAAATATTAATACATTTGTTGAATTAATGGAAATAATTTGGTTTAACATAATCATTTTTGGTTTTGTTACTTAGTAATAATGACATCAATTTTGATAACGATTTTATGTTTTGAGAAAATTCGATTATCGGCGGTTAAACTTATAAAATTCAAATAAATTTAATATACACGAAGAGCCATTATACAAGATATCATGCAAAAACGAAGGAGTCATACTCCGCTCTGTACAACCATATATAGAAAGAGCATCCGTAACAACAATATGTGAGGGACATAAGTTATTAATCCGGTACAAAATTCACGCTTACATTAGAAAATTGACGTAAATAAACATCTAATATTATCAATTAGCAACCCAACTCAATACTTCTACGGACGCCCAAAGCTGTTGCATCCCCCGACGTAAGAATGTCATTCATAGAGATTGCTTGTTCATTCCTAAGTTTTATTCAAGATTAATCAAATTAATTGAATGTCTACCTTAATGATAATAGCCTATTATTTGTACATTATTAAGACATATCCAATGTAGTACAATTTTTACAATATGATTGTATAAAATATATAATATAAAATAAATTATATATAATAAAAATGTAGTTATGGACCAATTAATTGAATTAGTTAAAGTATACTTTAGTTTGGTTGATTAAGTAACAATTTCTTAAAATAAAAATTCAATTAGTTTGATTCTAAATTAATAAAATTAATTGAATTATTATTATATTCCTAACCACATTACCAAGTTTAGACTTTTGTTATTTATGTGCATTACCTAAAACTAATAATTTAAAATATTAACTATATTCAAATATTCCTAATTATTATGTATTATTTCTTTAGTAATTATTTAGTAAATTAGGAAACTAAATGGTAAAACAATAATGGCGCCTCTTTTATTTTGTTTTCAGGGATGATTGGCGCCTCTTCTCTTGTGTTTTTATAGGAAATGTATTTCTTTATATATATACAATTTAGAATTATACAGAGACTTTCATAGCAAAAATCACTTACAGGAACAAAAAATTTGTCTGCAAAGTTTCATCTCTTCCATCATTATCAAGGTATTTTTTAAAAACTCTTTACATGCTTTTGTTTTTTTCCACATATTCTACATGATTCTTGGTCTGCAATATATGTTTTTGTTCTTAAATTTTATTTATTTAGAGTTGTGATTTTATATTCTATGTGATTCTAAGTGATTTCTTGATATATATTTACCCAACTCTTTGTTCTTTTAGAGTTGATACAATACAAAATCTTTTCTCAATTCAAGATATTGAAACTCAACTTTTTGAACTTTATTGCCCATATAATCTTGATCCATTTGTTAATGATATTCCTTGTTCTAGTAAAATAAAATAGGTTTGAATTGCCAAAAGGAAGATGGAAGGCAGTTTCGTGTGCTTTATTTTTAATTTTTAATTTTTTTTAATTTTTTAGTTATGGTTCGTGTTCCTTCAATTAGTGGGTATACATATAGGATCCTGTAAATGCATGTGATTCCTCTATCATCATGCTTCTTGCCAGCCTATTATGTTCATAAATTACAGTTTGCAAAGAAAATAAAAAATAATAATAATAATACAAATAGTATTGTACTGGAAATCGAAGGATTTAGGTTGTTCATATATTTTAATTATATGGTTGCTAAATGCCTAAATCACATTACATAAACTGTTTTTGGTATGGAATATATATATTTTGATTTATTAATCTATGCATATTAATCTTTATTTATTAATAACTCAATTTTTATTTATGTATTTGTAGAATGGTCAATTTTAGACAATTGAGATCATTAACAAGTTCAACTGAGAAGCATAATTCTCATGTGGTGGACAAGTCTCAAAATAATGAGGTTTCTAATCAACAACTCTCCGGGATAGTTGAAACATCAAACATTGCACCTAGAGTAGAAGAACAAGTTAGTGGTTGCACAGGTGATGTGAATTTTTCCTTTAACTTTTTTTGAGTTTAAAATTTAATATTCTTTTTATATATAATATTGTATAGTTATATATTGTTTTTTTAATTGTATTGTAGGAAATGAAAATATTAAAAAGCGTGGTCGAGGGCGAACAATCAATAAAGGACTTGCAAAGAAAAAAGCTAGAGGTGAAGAAATCTGTATTTTATTTCCTCCACCATACCATAAGGTCTGTGGTAAAGATTCTAGTTTTTTCAAAGCTGAAGTCACTATGTGCATTCGGCAATTTGCACCACTTCAAGTCTCTAGTTGGAAAGAGATTCCTAATGAGGATATTAATACAATGTGGCTATTTTTAAAGGTAAGACTGAAACTTTAAATAATTTCAATATTATATTAGGTTTAGAATGAGAAATTAGAATAAAATTGGAATTGCTAGTTCAAATTAATTACTGAATTTATATACTTTTATATTGCAGGACAAATTTAATTTATCAAATGATGTGCAACCCCATGCTATGAAACAAGTTCAATTACAATACAAAAACAGACATTATCATTTACGCCAGAGCTATCTAAAATGCAAAGACTGTCCAAATGATGTCAATAAAGATGATTGGAGATGGCTAATAGAAAATAAATGGGAGACTCAAAAGTTTAAGGTAATTTTAATATATAATTATTTTATATTATAATTTTACTTGGTAGTTATTGTTATCCTAATTTGTGGTCTTTTATGTCTTTCGATTCTCTTCTACTTTATTTTTTATTGCTAATAATTTTTTTTTTATATATAGGACCAAAGCGAAAGAAACAAAAATAATAGAGAAAATCAAGAGATCAAATCAGTTAGTGGTACAAAGTCTATTGTACAAATTGCATATGAGATGGTAAAGTAAATTTTGTTTAATAAAAATTGAAGTCATGTTAGTTTATTCACAAAATTTGCAGTTAATTATTTCTTTTTTTTATCATTATTCTCTATTTTACAGAAAGACAAAGATTCTAATGAATGGCCAAATGCTGTTGAAGTTTGGAAGGCATCAAGAACAAAATCTAATGGAACTTGGTCTGTTCCAAATGGAGAGGAAATCATGGTATGAAAATTATAGTCATATAAATGTTGTAATATTCTTTATTAAATGAATTTAGTCAATTATTAATATTTATCTTAATTGTAGAATAAACTTCAAGAAGAGGGAGAGAAGAACAAAGAAAAGATTTCAGCTGCACCTCTACCACTTGTTGAGCATTTTAGTTTGGTATTAAAAAGAAAATCAAGCTATGCACGTGGTTTAGGTCTTAAGGGGATAACTTCAAAGGCCCAAGAAAATATTCTTCTTCAAGCAGAAATAGAAGCTTCAAAGAAGCGTGAAAAGAATTTAGAAGAAGAAGTTGCAAAATTTAAAGAAATAGCACAAGCTGCTTTAGATAAACAAGCTGCTGAAATCAAGCAAATTTTTGCTCACTTAGCAAGCAATCAAGGGCTTCAAAATATGCTAAGGAATGCATCTCCATCAACTACCTCAAGTGAAGATTAATCAAGACATTTTATTTTAAAAAGTTTTTATTTGCATTCTATTGTATTTCTTAAAACATATATTTGTTAGACAATGAAGTGTTTTGATATATATTTTTTAATTTGATGAGTAACATTTATTGAATGAATTATTTTATTCTAAATAATAATTAAATTAAAACATTTAATTATGAAAAGATTTTAAAATAAATAATTTTATATTTTGTGTGCATTACGCTAATATTATTTGAAGAAAAAAATTGTGACCAATTAATGGTCATTTATAAAAACATTAAGATTGACAATTGTGACACTATTTCAACTTATTTTAGTGACACAAATTTCGTCACTACTTTTCAGTATTTTAGTGACAAATATATTGCCACTATTTTTAAACATATCAGTGACGAAGATGATGGCTACAAGAAATTGAATTATTGTACGACTTTAGTTAACACTAATGATTGTTTTAGGGTTAATTTCTTTTGTCACAAATAAATACAACATTTGTTACCATGATTTTTGTCACAACAAAGTAATTATTTGTTACCACTCTTTAGGTCACTGATAATCATTTTTTGCGTCAAGAACATTTCTCACAAATAAGTACAACAATTGTGACTAAAGTGTTGTCACAATAAAATAATTAATTGCAACGATTTTAGTTGTCACTAGATCAATGTTTTGTAATAACATATTTCGTCACAAAATGTACTTTTATTGTGACCACTATTGTTATCACTCAAATACTACTTTTAGTGTACGTAAGCATTGTCACAAAAAGCTTGGTTAATTGTGACAACTTCTCAAAAGTCGTCACTACTACAATAGTGACGGAGGATATAGTGACGACGGGTGACGACTTCAAAAATTGGTCACTAATCGCAATAGTGACCAAAATCGACACTTTTTGCGACAACTTCTATTGTCACTAAATGTGAAATTTCTTGTAGTGGAGAAACAGCTCCCGTAAATCTCCGTAACAGATACTACAGTTCATCTCAAATCATACTGCCTCACATTTGTTTTTATATTATCGAATGAAACTGTAGTTATATCGAAATGTAACTGTAGTTGTGTTGAAATGTAACTGCAATGTATATAAACAGATATTGAATAACAGTTTCACATTTTCGGGTGTATATTGTCCAATGAAACTATAGTTATATCGAAATGATATTGTAGTTGTGTTAAAATGAAACTGCAATGTATTATAAAAGAAATTGTAGTTGTGTTGAAAGGAAACTAAATAACATGTTCACATATTTGAGTGTATAATATCGAATGAAAGTGCAGCTATATCGAAAAGAAACTGCAGTTATGTTGAAATGTAACTGCAGTGTATATAAACTGAAAGTGAATGACGCGGAACGGATGCCGTTTCATCCGTCTATTTTCATTAATAAAAACGACGTCGTTTTGATGCGCGGTCCACAGTAAAATTTGCGATCATCACATTCCTAGCTAGGTCATGTATTATAAATTATAATATTTTACACAAATAACTTATACCTTCTAAAAATATGTTTTTTTTTTCTTTTAAATTTAAAATTCAGATTAATTTCCTGAAATCAAACCAAAGGACCAACAATCATTAAATTAATAAAATCTCCATCAAACTTAAAATATTCTCTCTGTCCCATTTTATCTGTCCTACTTACTATTCATTGGTCAAACCAACTCTTTCTTATTTGTTTATTTTCTTTAGTATTTTTACTTATTTTTAAAATTTTTTTTTTGTGTTTAATAGTACTTTTAGTTTAGTTTCTAAATATATAAATTTTGTATATTAATACTAAATCTAATATTATAAAAAAAATTGAATTAAAAATAACTTCTGTCAAGTCTCGTTAACCGAACCAGACACATAAAATGGGACGAATGGAGTAGTATTCACAACTTTTTACAATACCAAAATATTATTTAAATTTGAGTAAAACTTGTGTGGAATCATGTCACACGAGACATATAATATTTTTTTAAATAAAATATAATACTAATCTATAGACCCATGAAAAATATTACAATCTATAGCTAAAAATGTATTATATGCCTCACACAAAACATACTCTTTAAATTTTCAATAATTATTTTTGAAATACCAAATTAATTATCTAATCTATCTATATATAATAACATTATCCTACTTCTAAAGTTTCCCGCCCAAAGTTAGTGGCATTTTGGTAAAATCTATTATTTTATTTATTAATTTATTTCTTAATCTATTAATTATTAAATGTTGGTGATTGAATAATTGGATTTATTAATTAATTAAAATGTTAAAAAGGTAATATAATATGGTAACATTAATTGGTGGTAAATAATTGATGATATAATTGGTGTGATATATTTGGTGATATATTTGTAATATATGTAATATATGTAATAGTATAAATAGAATGAATATGTGATATATTTGGTGATATATTTGTAATTTCGATTAAGTTATTTCAATCAAATAAAATTTAATACATAATTTCAAGATGTATTCTTCATCCAGTACATTAATAAATTTTTAATAACATAACATAATTATATATGTGATTTAAGGTTGAAATAAATTCCTTTTTTTTAAAGATATATATATCGAATTAAGTTTTAGTAGTCTTGAAGATTTTTATACATAAGTTCAAGATGTATTCATCATCCAGTACATTAATAATTTTTTAATAACATAACATAATTATATATGTGATTTAAGATTTAAATAAATTCTTTTTTTTCTAAATATATATATCGAATTAAATTATAACAATAGCGTAATTATGTTTTTTTTTTCTCCTACTAATCAGCCAAATTTCCTAAACTATTCCCAATCTCCACCCCTCTTAATTTCTTACCTTTTTCACCTCTATCTCTCTCTTCCTTATTTTCTATATAATGAATTGCTTATAATCATAATTCGTATTCCATGTGAAATTCTGAGCCATATTATACCTTTATTTTTCTCTCTTTATCTCTTAAAATCGGTTTCTCTCGGAAAATCAACAACCATGAGTTCTATAAACATGGTGAGGTACCGGATTGGCGACGCGGTGGAGGTGTTGAGCAACGAGGAAGGCTTTGTGGGATCCTACTACGAGGCAATATTTTCTTTTTGTACTATCTAAAATTCTCTTTCTAATAATTTTAATATTTCATTCTCCATTGTGTGTGTGTAATTTGGTTCAATTGAGAACATCATATTGTCTCGGACGAAAAGTGGTGACGAATGCTGGCCATCAATTTAGAAGATTTAATGACTGGAAATAAAGAGAAACAACTATGAAAATCTTGTGAGTGTATCGGTTGATGACAAATAGTACTCTCAAGATCTATTAAATTTTAATTAAGTTGAGTGCATTATTAGTTATCATCACCTTTTCGTAGTGCATATACAAAGTTTGTAACAATTACGAAAATGTCACCGTATTTTTTTTTAAATTCCTTTATTTTCCAATAGTTAGATCACTCAAGATGGACAGATGCTATTTATCTGCACTTCTCACCCGAAAGCAATGTCCCCACTTGATCAAAATTTTATATATATATAAAAAAAAAGGAGAATGAACAATGGGCCAATTGTCTACTGAAAAACGATATATGTACTTCGTGGAGTATAACTCTCATCAAGTGTTCGAATTTTATTGAATAAAGAAAAATTAATAAATAAAATCCATGACTCACCACCTTTTATTAATCAATCAAAATATGACACACCAGTCAAATTATTTTGATAAAGAATGTATTCAATGTAAATATAATTAGGTAATTAATTCAGTAATTAATATTCAAGGTAAATACTTAACAATCTATACTATATATCTATACTATACTATATATAAAAGTAATATCATCCTCCAAAATTTTCCCGCCCAAACATAGGGGCATTTTAGTAATATGGTAATTAGTATGATTTAGAATAATATTAATTATAATTGATTGTATATTCATTATTAGTAATTATAGTAATTATTATGATAGAATTTATTATTATTATTATGATAGAATGATAAAATGATAAAATAAGAATAATATTAATTATAATTGGTAATGGTAATAAATCATTATTAGTAATATGGTAATGGTAATTGTAATTATGGTAATTATTATAATAAAATTTATTTTTATTATGATAGAATAATAGAATAGTATAGAATATAGAATAATATTAATAATATTAATTATAATTGGTTATAATTCATTATTAGTATATGGTAATGGTAATGATAATTATTTTATATAGAATTTATTTATTATGATAGATATATATATATATATATATATATATATATATATATATATATATATATATATATATATATAATAGAAGTGTATGAAAACTTTTTCCCGCAGAAATTCAGGAACATTTTTGTAATCTCAATCATTTTGAAAAATTTATGGAAAAATATTAATAAATAATTAATAATTAATAATAATAATAATAATAATAATAATAATAATAATAATAATATATATATAACTTTTATGCATATTTGTGTCTTAATTGGCACCTAATTGATAGAAAATAAAAAGGTAATAATAATAATAATAATAAATAATAATAATAATAATAATAATAATAATAATAATATATAATATAAATATAATAGAAGTGCTTAGCCAAGTTTTCCCCAAAATTTAGGGGCACTTTTGTAAAACTAAACTCATAATTTATTTAGTAAAAACCATTGATTTTTTTGGCTAACTATATATATTTTCATAATATGATAAAAATAGTAAATAAAATAAAAATAACATCTAATAAAAATTAATCACATGATTAATATATATAAAATAATATTTGCATAATAATATGAATAATTTACAATTAAAATTTAAATTAGATGTATAAACAAATAATTATAAATTAATTTTCTCTTAAATAATTATTACTTTACTACGTGTTTATGTTTATTGGTTATAATATTATTTATAAACAAGAAAATTGCAAACTTTATTTGTAAAATTACAGTGATTTTAGTCTTCAATTGTAGACAAACAAGTCATATATTATTCAATTAATTAAGTAATACTTTTGCACTAATCTTATAATCAAATAAATGTGCACGCTCAATATTATAAATTTTTATAATTTCATCTTTATTTTTATTATCTAAATATATAATAAAAAATTTTATCCGTGCCTTACACGGGTAATTGTTTAATTATTTGCTCTAATTCAAGCAAGGAAAACATAATCGATCAAACCAATTTCATCAATTTCGCTATATAATATTCGATGATATAATTTATATAATTGTATATATCGATCCAAATATTATTAAAATATTATAATAAATCCATTCCGTGCAACGCACGGGCGAAAATACTAGTCAAATCTAATAAAAACTAAGAAGTGCGACGGAATGTTATACCCTTCATTTATGTTCATTTTTCTATTACTTTATATATATATATATACACACACACACACACACACACACACACACACACACACATTATGCTATAAAAGTTGTATTATACACTATTTTGGTCAAAAATATACTTACCGTTATAACTTCCGTTATTTTTTCCAAGTATGTTACTATCCACAACATCGATCGTATATGTCCTTATCTTCTTCAATGTTAATAATATATAGACATTATATATATTTGAGTACTATATAAGGTATTTCCTAAAATATAAAAATGGTTTACATTATTATTATTATTATTATTATTATTATTATTATTATTATTATTATTATTATTATTATTATTATTATTATTATTATTATTATTATTATTATTATTATTATTATTATTATACAATAATATAAATATCTAAAATCTAAATAAATCTAACATGTTAATATAGATTACTAATATTGGACATCTATTTTTACGTATCGCGCATAAAAAAAAATACTAGTTGGACACTTTTGTGGATGAAAGTGCATTCTTACCTAAAATAGTCCATAAAAATATTATACATTTCACATAGGGTGCAAACGAGCTGAGTCGAGCTCGAACTCGTTAAGAAATGAGCTGCTTGAGCTTGAGCTCGAGCTCGAGCTTGGCAATTATCAAGTCGCTCGAGCTCGGCTCGTCGAGCTCGATTGTTCAAGCTCGAGCTCGAAATCAGCCTCTTTTCACCTGTTTCAATTTTATAAATTTTAATATTATATATTTATATATATATATTGCTTGCGAGCGGCTCATCGAGCCACGAACCTAAGATATTAGAGCTCAAACTTAGCTCGATTGTTAAACGAGCCGCTCGAGCTTGAGTCGAGGTTTGACCGAGCGGCTTGCGAGCCGCTCGCGACATTTACAGCCCTAATTTCACAGAATCATACTATTTAAATTTTCAATAATTCTATCTGAAATACAAATTTAATTATTTATTATATAAATCTCAAACGGAAGATTGGACATTTCAAATTTTCAGTAATTAGGACCTGAGTAATGGTTACACGGCTTTTGGTTGTGTTATCACTTATCACTAGTGACTTTGTGCCTGTTAAATGTGGTCATTTTGAAGGTTCATTTTCCCCTAAAGAAGCAGAGGCGTATGGAGTAAGAGAGGTCTTAAACTGGCAATTATTATTGTGTGGACCATGGTGGTCCAACGTACGTGCAAGTCGAGATGGATGCTCTCACAGGGATGAATGAATTACAGTCCAATTCAAGCAATTTCCCTATTGTTAGTTTGTTAATTAATAATGTAAAAGAGTTAACTATTAACCCATATGCTAGCCAGGGAAGTCTTATTAGAGTCGGACGGTTCGAAATGAATTTTTAACCCTCCATTGTTTATCTGTGAAGCTTTTTTTTTTTTTTCAAAAAATAATTGTGTCTGAAATACAAAATTGTTTATTTATTACATAAATCTGAAATGGGAAATTGGCCACTTTTTGTTGACGAAAGGGCATTCTTACCTAACTGGATATGGTGCGCTCTCTCTCTCACTTGTTGTCATTTTCTTGAGTTGATTTAAATGTAGAAAACATTTGAGTTTACTTTCAAGCTTGGGATGGGATAAACAAACAGGTTTGGAGCAAAGTTCAATTATTGATATGACACATTACTAGGAATAGTGTAGCCCTTTGTTGGTTTTTTGGTTCATACTTTCTCAATGTTTGTGTGGGGAGAGGCATAAGAAAGCGATGCCTAACAGCCTCCCACTCTATGAAGCATCAATTTTGTTACATTTTTTTTTTTAGAGGTAATTTCATTTTTAGTCCTAAATTTGATGTGATAATTCACTTTTAAGTCTTATTAGAATATTTATTTTTGGTCCTAGTATTATTGTTGCATGATCATTTTTTATCTTTTATCAACAAAACAGTTTAAATATTATTAAATACAAGGACATTTCGATCTTAAGTTATGAACTTTTTTTCAAAAAAATAAACGTAAAAAATATAACGGTTCAATCTACTTTGTATAGTTTGTATAAAAAAGATTGAAAGTCTTTGTATTTAAAGACATTTCAACGATTTTGTTGAAGGATGGCTAAAAATGATCATGTTACAATGATATTAGAACCAAATGATGATGCTCTAATAAAAAATATTAAAAATGGACCCGCACCAATAAATCTAAGACAAAAAAAATACAATTGACTCTTTTTTAAATAACATTTTTGCAGAATTTACATAATACTATCCTTCGAAATAAACCCTAATGCTGCCTCCCTTTTCTCTCTAAAACAAAAAGCTTTTCTCTGCTGCTCAACTTCGGCTTCCACCGCCGGCCTCCGGCCGGAGCTCTAATAGAGCTTTGAGCCGGCGGTTTTGCTCACCTTCTACGTTTACTCTCGCTCTTCTTCCGCCCCGACCACCGTCGCAGCTCCGTCCGCCTCCAACCACCGCCACAAATCTTCTTCTTCCGTTTTCTTTCCCTTTAAATAAAATAATAGTAGGTAGGTATTGGGGTTTGTGTTGGTAGTCTTGAACTCCCAACCCTACTTTGGCTTTACCACTTTTTATTTTCTCTATTATTGTGTTTTCCTCTCGTTACCTTCACGGGTTTTTTCCTCTCGTTACTTTGACGAGCTTTTCATTATCATTAGCATAAATCGTTTAGTTTGGTTTCGGCAAGTGTTGATCTTATCCTGGTCGAGCAAAAAAGAATGATGATGAAGACCCAGATCTTTGATGAAGTTTTAAGCTCCTTGAAGGAACATAGCTTCCTAGTTATGAAACAGTCTGCGATTCAAGTTTTATATAGCATAGTTAGAAAAGTTGTTTTTATGTCTGACTGTAAGGAATGGTTTACCATTTCATTGATTGTTGATGTAAACGTTTTATGTTATGAATTAATGGAATAACTACGTTTACCTTAAAAAAAAAAAAAACATTTTTGCAATTTATTCATGAAGCAAGCAATTATTTTTATCACCAATTAAATATCTACAATTTATTTTTCTCAATCTGATTCTCACTCTTGGGACACTGTCCCTACGGACTGTATTCACTCTTTTTTCCCTCAATTTTATTAATATAGTTTCGTTTTAGTTTTCAAAAAAAATATCTACAATTTTTTACTCTGCCAAGAAATATTAGTTACAAATTTACAATAGTATTACCGTTAACCTAAATTAATTAATAACGTTCTCGGTAATGAAGTAAAAAACTTTTCTTAACAAAAATCTAGATTTAACATAGCTAGCATATAGCAACTCTGTTTGATAGAACTTATTTTAAGCTACTAATAAGCTATAAGCTCTGTGTGATAAAGTAAAACAAAATGTTTATAATTCATAAGATTAGTTCATACAAAAATCAATGTTCAAACACAAATGTCAAATTGAAATTACGATCAAACATATTGAAGAGAAAACGTCAAAAAGGTTTAGCCAAAAAGGTTTTAATTGGAAAGAGTAAATGATGTCATTTCTTTAAAATAATAAGGTTAAAGATGGAAAAAAAAGTTAGGAAGCTACTGGCTTATTTTGAAACGCTACCTTAGGTAGCATTAAAAAATAAGCTCTTATTTGAAGCTACTAGCTTATTTTAGGAACATTACCAAACAGAGCTTATATCTTATCAGTAGCTTAAAATAAGCTATAACTCTATAAGCTCCTAAATAAGCTTTGCCAAACAGAGCCAATGTTACCAAAATAAGTTAGTAGTTTAAAATAAGAGTTTATTTTGAAAAGCTACTTTAGGTAGCTTTTCAAAAAT
Organism: Ipomoea trifida; assembly: GCA_003576665.1. Classification (NCBI taxonomy): domain Eukaryota; kingdom Viridiplantae; phylum Streptophyta; class Magnoliopsida; order Solanales; family Convolvulaceae; genus Ipomoea; species Ipomoea trifida. The sequence continues at coordinate 14,974,842 of CP025656.1, read as the reverse complement.
AAGATAGTAGCTTATTAAATTTTTTTCTATCTTTATTATCCTTATTATTTTGAATAAATGGCATCTTTTACCCCTCCCAATTAAAATTCTTTTGGCATTTTCTCTTCAATATGTTTGGTTTTTAATTTCAATTTGACATTTGTGTGTTTGAACAATAATTTTTGTATGAACTAATTTTATGAACTATAAATATTTTGTTTTACTTTATATATTTTTAAAGGAGCATCAGGGTTCTTTATTAAAGGAGCTTGAGGCTCCTTTGTTAATAAAAACAAATAGTGGATTGGAGCAAATTAGCTGCTCCAAATTATTGTTTACTAAATGATTTTTTTAGCATCATTTTGATCATGTCAAAACACTAAAAAATGACGGATCAGTCATTTACCAAAAAAAAATAATGTGTAAAATGACAATTTAATCAACTACACTATTAAATTTTGTTAATATTAAAAATGCATTTTAAATTTATAAATTATTGAATTGCATCTTAGTCAAATTTTTTTATTTATATCATTTTGTATTAATTAACTATTGAGGTTGGTAGACCCATTTTTTGCCATGGAGTGTAGCTAAAGTTTCACATTGTTTTAGTTTCCAAGTTCAATAAATATTACTGCTTGAAATAAATATTATGAGTTTAAGTACTTTGTTGTTTTCATGTTCATATGTTGGATATGATGGGTCTTCAATCTATAAACACTTTCACTTCATATGTCATTTTCATTTTCTTTAAAAAGAATAGTGGTATTACCATAATGTCAATTGCATTTTCTACTTTCCATTTACAACAAGACATCACAAAAAAACAAGCATATTAACTTATTGACTTATATGAAAAACTAATATAAAATAGTTTACTCGCTCAAAGAAAAGTTGATATGAATATACATATTGCAATTCACAAATCAATCTATATCATTTTAGTATCTATTTTACTTAAATGTTCTTTAAGAATTTCTGTAAGAAACATAAACATTATCAATAAAATATACTGTCATATATTTCAATATTGTAGAAATATGCAACAAAGCATATAAAGATCACCATAGATTGACTATTTAGAAAGATAAGTTCATTTCCTAACCATCAAATTGACATTTAACCTTGAAGTTAAAGACAATTAGAATTAGTAGATACATATTTATAAATCATAGAAAACTAACAAGTATTCATTACGAAGGGAGAGAATTAGTATACATAAAGATGCAATTGATGGAAGAGAAAAACTCTATGAAATGACCAATATGTCTTTCAATAATTTGAAATTCAATGTGCACGGTTAATTTTAATAGAATCTGTTAGTGATGGATTAAAACTGTCACTTTACACATAATTAAAAGAAAATTTTGTATATGTTAATAATTTATAGGTTGAGTCTACAACAAATAAATAATAAATAAATAAGTATTATATATATATATATATATATATATATATATATATATATATATATATATATATAGTTAGGAACCCGAATAGTTAATTTTGATGATACCAAGCTATACGAGGAGACCCCTAATTTTTTGTCTGTCTTTGTTTTGTTTTCTTTGATCTCACAAATTCTGTAATGTTTTTTTAAGACTCGAAGAAGACTCGAAGACGAAGACTCGAAGACTCGAAGACTCGAAGACATGAAGACTCGAAGACTCGAAGACTCGAAGACGAAGACTCGAAGAAGAGACGAAGACTCGAAGACTCTCGAAGACATGAAGACTCGAAGACTCGAAGACTTGAAGACATAAAGACATGGATCTTAGGTCAAAAAACGGGAAGGACCAAGTTTCCATAACCGAGCAATCAAGGAAGTGATTGACTCGAGGAGTTAAAGAAAGAATGATAAAGTCAATCATTCTCAACCAAGGCAAAAGACATTCTCTGATAAGTTGTCTTTTCTATTGCCTTGAAAATGGGTATATCTGAATGTCATCTTGGGTCCTATGCAACGATCCCAAGGAGCATTTAATGATTGTCACCTTTTTAGGGACAAAAGGTACTTTGTCCTTTTCCAAAAGTGGACAAACGGCTAGCTAGTACTGACATTCTGAAAAAGAGAAGATAATACCCATTGGATAATACTCACTGGTTAATAGGTTTGAATTTCGATCTCCCTCCAACGGATCTGAAAATTCCACCTATAAATACCCTTGTCCCATCTCACTTTGAAAGGGTTGAATTGCGCGAAATATTGTTGTTCAAGCAAAAATTTCCAGTGTGATTTTTACAAGCTTACTAAGCATTATTCAGTTTTCTTTGGAAGTTCTTGTGAGCTTAAGGAAGGAGAGCTCAAGAATTCCAAGTTGGAGATTTACTTACTTATTCAACCATCTCTACGAGTGAAGTAGAAAAGGCGGAGTAAACTTGGAAGAAGTTGAAAAACCTACCACAACATAGCTGCCGGCTTTGTGATCAAAGGAGCTTGTTGTAAAGGAGATTGTACTATAAGGAGAATATAGTGCAAACCTTCACGTGTTGTGAAGAAGAGTGGAGTAGGCTTTGTTAACAGCCGAACCACTATAAAAACTCTCTCTCTCTCTCTCTATCTCTATCCTTTTATTTGCATTGCATTGCATACATTAACCTAACCTAAGTTTTGAAAAGAAAAACCCTAGTGCAAAGTAATAGATAAAACTTGATACTTTTCTTTCCGCTGCGTTTAACTCTTGAAAAAGTTTTCAAAATTCCCTTGAGTCTATTCAACCCCCCCCCCTTCTAGACTCATAACGTCTTCACCGGACCCACATTACAATATATATATATTATATATATATATATATATATATATATATATATATATATATATATATATATATATATATATATATATATATATTAATATATATATATATATATATATAGTCATGTTCAGGTGTGGCCGGTCCTTACGTGCGGCCGTGCGGTTTACACCACTCAATGTTACGAAATACACCACTCAATGTTAGAAACACACCACACAATATGCACTGTGGTGTGTTTCTTAAAATTGTGGTGTGTTTCATTGTGGTGTGTTTCTTAACATTGAGTGGTGTATTTCGTAACATTGAGTGGTGTGTGACCGCACGGGCACGGGAGAGCACGGCCACACTTGAAATTATTTCTATATATATATGCATGGACAATCACCTTTAAAAACAAAAATTCTCTCATTTTTTTAAATAGGGGATGAGAAAGGTAATGAGCTTTATAATTACTAAAGATTTGAATTCAATAGTAAGATAGCAAAAATATGCAAACAAACATGTAATTAGTATTGAACTTAATAGTAGGGTGTAATAGTCTCCAATCAAACGTTTCCCGTAGTTTCTATAATATATATACACACACACAAAAATAATAAATTAAATATTACAAAAATTGAATTATAAATAATTTGAATCAAGGATGGTTAACCGAATCCAACATATACAATGAAATAGAGAGAGTGCCTCCTTTAGGATGCATTAAGTTGGTGCAAAACGGTAGGATTGGCGGGGTAGTTGTGCGCTCTATCTATGAGGAGGAATAGTCCTCACGTTCTTTTATTTTGGGTATCCCCCTCTCCCTTGTATTCCAAATAATAATAATAATAATAATAATAATAATAATAAAAATAATAATAATAATAATAATAATAATAATAATAAAAATAATAATAATAATAATAATAATAATAATAATAATAATAATATAATAATAATAATAATAATAATAATAATAACAACACTAAGAATAACAATAACAATAACAATAACCAATAATAATAATAATAATAATAATAATAATAATAATAATAATAATAATAATAATAAGAAGAGAGAGTAATATTTATTCTTAACATCCCTATCTCTTTGAGGGGTTTTTTTTTTTTTTTCAATGGTCAATTCTACAAATCATGCTATTTTCAATGGAGTTCTATTATATGGACTTTCAATCTCTAGTTTTTTCACTTTTACTCCCTGATGTGGTAAGAGATGATACGTTATCTTTATCTTGTTGGTCCCAAAGAAAATGTCAACATCGAAATTTTGATAGCATCCTTAATAGTGTTGGTTTTTAGGAAAATTACCACTTGGACTTCCAAATTCTACTCCCTACTTGTACTTCCTTACTCAACACTTTGATGTAGGACCCTATTTCTAACCGTCCACTAACAGAATTTTTAACAAAGGACTAAATTGGGTAAAACCATCAAAGTGATGACTAAATTGAACACAAAAGTCATTTAGAACTAAATTGAGTAAAATCACTATAGTCGATGACTATATTGGGTATTAACTCGTTGAAAAACCTACCCAAGTTTTTAGCTCTACAAAAATCATTAAAAAAATCATAAAAGTAGGGTATAGAATTTATATGGCTGAAGTCAACTCTATTACATTGTAATTGAGGCTCAAATTCATGACCTTCCATATAGGAGAGTCACTACTCTACCATCTGAGCACAAGATGCTTGGCATAGATATGTCATTTGGTTAAAAAAAAAAAAGGTAGGATTTAGAATTTGTGGGTATTATTATAATTATTAATTAAATGCTACTAATAATTAAATGCTACTGTTTGCAAAAAAAAAAAAAAAAAAAAAATTAAACTCCGTATTTTCCTTTTCAATGCTTTTCTTTATACAGTTCATAGGGCAGATACCTGTTGTACTATTTCTATAGGTTAGTGATGTATGCACTGACAAATTAAAAATCTGACCTCAGGGCCATCCTACTGATCGAAACTGCACCTTTCTTGAAAGGCTGATTACGCAAAGATTTTTTTTTTTGAAATAAACTGATTACGCAAAGATAAGTGCAGAAACTCATAGTGCACTGCACAGCTAACAAAACAGTACACATAACATGACATGGGGCTCAATACTTACACATGATAGAGGGAGGATTTTATAAGTGGAGGTTTTTATAAGTTGTTGTTGTATTCATTTAGGAGAGAGATGGAGAAGGGGAGAGGAAAAAAGGGGGAAAAAAGAACATGACAATCAAAAAGAAAAAATTAAAAAAGATGTTATTTATGTGTCTAGAGCGCACGCGTCGACTAGGCGCAGCAGGTGTGCGAAACTGCGAGCTTTCTTTCCCATTTCATCTTAAATCTTGGCCCACAAAAAAGTCAATTTTGTAGGAGTAAAAAAAAAAAAAAAAAAAAAAACATTTTTCCCATTAGTCAAAAAATCATGCTCAAAATTTTTTAAATCTGCAAAAATCATTTTAAAAAAAAAAAAACTAACAGGATTACTCTAAGAAATTTTTATTCCGACTCAATACACTATATCCAGAACCGGTATGCATCAAGTTTTGTTTACCATTCATTTTAGCCACAAATATTTACTACTTATAATAAACTTTTATACCAAAACTCCGCTTGATAGATAAGCTCTTATTAGGATTATTAGAATTTAGAAATATAAATGTACAATACACAAAATATATTTTATAGAATATCTAGACATTACAATTAAAAAAATATATCAATTCTTAATGGTATGAAATAATTAATTTAAATGTACCTTAATGCTAATCTATATAACTATTTAAAATTAAAAATAATTAATTTAAATGTACCATGTTCACAATTTCTTGCTGCTTTTTTAATTTGTAGTGAATGTGATGTGTTATTGCAGTTTCATCTAGTCTAGTGTCAAATACATGGAATCTTGATTCTAGTTGTTTTTATCTCATATCACCTAACAAGGATTGGTTTACCACATACATGTCAGTAAAATTTGATTTTATTTTGCTGAGTGATAGTAGGTGTCATAATATTGTTGGTGTTGATGAAATCAGAATTAGAATATATGATGGTGTTGTTAGGACTTTATGTGATGATGTTAGAAATATACCTAGGCCAACAAAGAATTTGATTTCTCTTGACACTTTGGATGGAAATGGTATTATTCATAAAGCTGAAAATGATATAGAAACTATTAAAATATGTAGGGGTGCGTTGACTATAATGAAAGGCAAGAGACCAACATGGAATATTTATAAATTGTTAGGGAATACAGTTATAGGTGTATTGGGTATCTTAGTGAACGCAATATATATGAATTGCATAAGAGGAATCTGTTAAAATGTGTTAAGTGTTGCAAGTTGGATTTTTGTAAGTTCTGTGTGCTTGAGAAACAAACTAGAGTTAGAAAAATCAACCCCAAAAGTATTTGAGATATGAAAATGGTACCAAGTACACAGAAACTGAGTTTTAGAAATTTTGTTGCTTATGTGCATATACTAGGTGATGATAGATCAAAACTTGATCCAAAGTCCAAGAAGTGCATCTTTCTAGGTTACAAGAAAGGTGTGAAAAGTTACAAGTTCCGAGATCCTACAGCAAAAAAAGGAGTTATTAGCAGGGATGTAGTGTTTGATGATGAGCAATACATGTTACAACAAAACCAAAAGCATGCGTTTGTTGATGGTTCTAGGCTAGTTGTTGTAGAGGTGGACATAGACTAGATTCCATTAACTAAGAAGGTAGAGAATCCACCTAGATCTAAGAAGGCAAAGACTTCCTCTGTGTTTGAGAGGATTGAAGTTTCAGAGTCCATGTCTACAGGTTCTAATGGAGTAAACTTACAAGATTACAGTTTAGTTTGGAAAAAATCAAGACACGCCAATTGAAGTTTCAGAGTCCATGTCTACGTTTGAGAGGCTTGAAGTTTCAGAGTCTATGTCCTTTGCACTTCTTGTTAGTAATAACGATCCAGTTACCTTTCAAGAGGGTATTTATAGCCAAGGTAAAGATAAATGAATAGCAGTATGGTTGAGGAGATTGATTCTTTGCACCAAAGTCATACTTAGGAGCTAGTCCAGCTCCGTAACGACAAGAATGCTATTAGGTGCAAGTGGGTCTATAGGAAGAAGCCACCAGTATCAAGAAAACAAGGGGAAATGTTTAAGGCTCGATTAGTTGCAAAGAGATTTTCACAGCAGTAGGTGATAGATTATGACGAAGCTTTTTCTCCTAAGGCTAAACATACTTCAATCAGGGTAATACTTGCTTTGGTGGCTACTTGGGATTTGCACTTGGAACACATAAATGTAAAGACCGTTTTTTTTTTTTTTTTTTTTTTTGCATAGTTCTAGATGAGAAGATTTATATGAAGCAACTAGAAGGGTTTGTTAAACCTGGAAGTGAGCATCTAGTTTGCAGACTTAAGAGATCGTTGTATGGGTTGAAACAGGTTCCAAGGTAATGGTACAAGTGATTTGATTCTTGCATGGTCAAGATTGGTTGCACACGATGTGAGTATGATTGTTATGTCTATGTTAAGAACCTTGATAATGGCTCTCTCTTTTTTGTTATTGTTTGTGGATGAGATGTTGATAGCTGCAAAGAGTATGAATGATATCAATGCGTTGAAAGCTTTTTTGAGTTAAGAATTTGACATGAAAGACGTAGGTGCTGCAAAGAAAATTCTTGGGATTAGAGATTCACAAGGATAGGTTCTAGGAAGTTGTAGCTTACTCAGCAAAGTTATGTTGAGAAAGTCTTAGGCAGGTTTGGAATGAGCAAGCCTAAATAAGTGAGAACTCCATTGGCAAAACACTTTAAGCTCTCATCATATTAGTGTCCGAAGACAGTAATATTGAAGCTATGACAAAGGTTCCCTATGCCAATGCAGTAGGTTGTTCGATGTATGCTATGGTTTGATTTGGCTCATGTTGTTAGTGTAGTCAGCAAGTTTATGCCTAAACCAAGGAGGCAACATTGGGATGCAGTCAAGTGGATTCTTTTGAAGCATGGTGTTGTATTTGGCAATCAGCAGAATGAGCCTTTGGTTGTAGGGTAATGTGGATTCAGACAATGTTGACGATTTGAATAACAGAATGTCCACACTAGGTATGTGTTTACTCTAGGAGAAGGGCCTATATGTTGGAGATCATGTGTTTATTAATGGGTTGTCCATTCTTCTTTACTGCTAAAAATAAAATTAACAAATACAAAATACTCCTATTTGAGATTATGTTACTTTCCCTCTTAAAACTTGCTATCTAATCTTACTATTTATATTTACTAATTGCTCATGAATTAACTTACCTCATTAATTTTTTTTAAACCTTAATAATCAAATACACAAAAAAAAAAATAATAATAAAATCAATTAAATAGTGTCTTTTACATACATATACGGAGTATTATTTTAATTTTTACTATAACTTTCAACTAACTTGTCACTTAGGCATGTCAAACTGGACGATAATAAAAAGGAAATACTTCAAAACCAAGGAATTATAAGCACTAGAATAATAAATAATAATTCATTATTTACACTGAAACATTCACCATGGAAAGCTTAGAACAACTTAAAACAGGAGTCCAAGATTTAACTTTCCAAGCTTGAGTCTAATCCTAGCCTTATAAGCCCTTCACTATATTCACAATATATAAGCATGAATAACACAAATAATACATGCTATAAACTTGATATAATAATCAAAGAAAAGAAATTAAGCTTTTGTCCTATAGACTTACAGACCCTTCTCCAGACTCCCACCTAGCAAGCATTTCACGCTTCAACGCTTCATGCTGTCAATGATGACTTCCTATTAGCTCCAAAGAACATGAGTACATGATATCTCTGGACTGAACCTAATAAAAGGTTTCCAGATTTCAATTTTGAAAGGTTTAGTAAAACTTACATTTAAAAAGATGCAATCCGTTCTAGGTGTCAGCTATGCATCCTTAGCTCGGGAGAAATAGCTAGTAATATCTGAAGCTTTTTTTGTAGTATTTGCTTGTTTTCTGGGCCTGAGCCAGGCTCGCACCTCATCTTGAATTTCCTGTGGCAACTCATTCACAACAGCTGGGTCTATCTCATTTATATTGTAATAATAACTCCTTGCATGCCTCCTCTGATCATTTTGACCAGTTGGATCCATACTGGTACCTGCTTTAGTTGGAGAGGTTCACTTAGTTTGTTCACACCTCTCAAAGGTTTAGATGTGCAAGATGACAAGGAAAAGAACACAAAATAAGCAGGTGACAAAAGACAAGGGAGTTTTCTCCACTGCTAATTTGGAGGTGGAAAGGCTTTTCGTGATTGGTCAGGCTGATTATTACCTGGGGATGACGCTTCACTTTCTTTACAAGGGCTTCCATGAGTCACCTTTGAAAATGAGTCTTGACTTTGGAAGTATCCTAAGATGGATGTTCCCTGATGCAACATCAGGAAAAATAAGCAATAAGTCAAACACAGTCATTTTAAACTCATAAATTTCTTATGTTCAACTCTAAGAGAAAAAGAATATTTGAATCAATTGCATACTAATCTCTATGTAGTACATTTTTTAAGGAAATGTAGAATGTGCAAACCTTATTTTTGGAAGGCTTTCTTTTCTGTTCTTTTGATATCAAACTGTTTGTTGTTTCTTCTGCAGGGTCAACCATTGGATCAACTTGATTTGGCTCCAATCTTGAACAAGTTTCGGCCCCTAAAAGAGCAGCGGACCAGCGGTGATTATAAATCATAATTATTTAGGGCAAGAACATGAAAATACAACAATATATACAGCAAACATTGCATTGAATTACCTGAAAATGACAATGCTATAGTTTCTTCACTGAATCGATCTTCTTGATGACAGGATGTGGAGAGAAACCCCTGCTTAAGTTCTAAGAGTCATGAATGTTCTCTAGTGCTGAACAGTAGCATTTAAAAAAATATAATAACAATAATAATAATAATAATAATAATAAAACACACACACACACATATGTTTGTGTGTGTGTACATATGTACATAGGAGTGTTAGCAAACAAAGCTTTCGGTAAACTACTCGTGTTCGTGTTCAGTAAGCGTTCGTTTATATTTGTTTATTAAGGTAAACGAACAACCAAACATAAATGAACAAATTTTAGAACTCGATTCATAAACGAACAGAGTCTAAACAGTTGTAGGCTCATTTACTAAGAGCTCGTGAACAAGCTCGTTTGTGTTCATTTAATAATGTTTATGAACATGTTCATGAACAAGCAGCTAAGCATATATATATATATATAGTTGGTGTGTTGTTTGTTTAGTAATTGTTTGTGAACATAGATTATTTCTTGTTCACGATGTGATCGTGAACATGAGCCTGTGTTTGGTTATTAAGCGTTCATGAACCTGAACGAACAAGTTCGCGAACGTGTTTGCAAACCTTAACGAACATGTTCGTGAACGTGTTCGCGAACGTTAACGAACACTAATGAACACTCCAAAAATCTTAACAAACGAACACGAACAACCTCCATTCGTTCATGTTCGATTCGTTAACCGCCCTACTTATGTTGCATGGAATTTAAAATAAAAGTTGTTATATTCTAAACAAAACAAAAAACAAAAAAAAATTGTTTTTTTTTGGGTATATAACAATTAAAATGTTGAAATATACAATTCTACTCATTTTCCTGCTCATTTTCTCGAAAATGAACCAAACACACAAAGACAATTTTCTGTTGTGCAACCAAACATTGGAAAGGACAGAAGTCATTTTCCTGCTTTCCAAACGGACCCTTAATTCAAATGTGTAAAACTGTATAGGGAAAATCCAGATGATATACAGTATAGACAATTGCATTTTTTTTTTAAAAAAAAAAGGCAAAATAGTTTGTTGGTGCTCTGTTTCAGTCTATATACACCTATATCTGTATGCCAATATGCATCAAAGCATCTTCTCTTTTTCTTTTAAAATTTAAAGCCCTTTGTTAATGAAGATATTTTTGTCATAGTTGATAGCACTTATTTTGTGGAGAATTAACTAAATAAATAGAACAGTGTCAAACCTCAACTGTACACGGTTCTCCATCTTCTTCCTGTATTTCCAAAGTTGGAATTGCATATTCAGACCCTTTACTTTCATGAATGCAATCAACCTTGGGCTCTGAGGAGTGCAGTGTTGAATGGTTTCCACTTCCTAGATAACTATTCCTTTCATTAATTGTGAGAGAGAGGTTCAATAGCACTAAGAAATGTGCAAAGAAAACAAACATAGGAAGAAAAGAGGTAGCTAGGTGTGGAAGCAGAGAGAACCTAAGGGTGGCAATGGCACTGCATCTTGGATAGATCTTTGACTTAATTGCTTAACTGAAGAGCATGTTTGATATTGGTTCTGAAAATAATTCATGATTGAACGTGTTCCCTGCCAAAAGCATTTAACAAAGAAAAACTTTTTAAAAGACTGAAATTTTATGGCAGACATACATATAAAGGTACAGAAAGTAAAATTTTGAGTTTAATTGACCAGATGTACTAGTAGTATATTGGGGCATTTTGAGTCATCAAATAATTTCATTAGACATTTTTATTCTACTAGGTGGAAATGTCATTTCTACATAACATAGACAACAGATTGGAAAATCAGGCATCACTATTAAGGTAGCATAGATTTTTAAGTTCTACTAATTCCATAGATGATTTAAATCAGTTTATATTGTCTCATTTCATATTGCCAAAGAATGAAAAAGCAATTCACTTCAGTGGCCTAACACTGCATATCAGCATTTTAAGTGAGCAAACTTTGACAATTATTATAGAATGAATTAATGAAAAAGGCCACTGTGAAGATACAAGGAGGGTTTTACTCACTGAGGGTATAGAAACTATTTTACTTGCTGATATAGAAAGACCTGTCACTCCCCAACCATCTTGTTGCTTTGTTGGTGTCTTAACATTGTAATAACCAAGAAATTCACGGAGTCCGGCTTGAAAAAGGATCAAGGCATCTTCTTGGATCTTGGCAGTCCCATATCTTAACGGGCATGATTTAGAAGGAAATTTCTTGAATGAATCTGTGTCATTTGTCTAGAAAATAGCAAATATAACGGACTATATTATCATGTAATCACATAAATAATAATAACAATACAACATACTTAAATAAATTAAATAACAATAGTATAGTACTCAAGGAACTATTTGAACAAGTAACCTTGTAAGCACTCGCATGTAGAGTCAGTGTTTTTGCAATGCGCTTATTCTGTTCCAAGTCAGACTGAAGGCGTTCATTAAGTTCATCACAAAGCTCCCTAAGCCATTTCTCAACCTATAAATAAATAAAAGTGTCAAAGACTCAAAGTAACCAAAAAAATTTAATAGTGGGCAAATAACTAGAACTCCCATCGCCCCACACTGATTGTCCTATTTACTGTTTTCTTGGTTAATTTGACTAAACTTCGACATAGATTTTCATACTTTTAAGTTTATGCTTGAAGCTAAAAATTGAATATCAATAAACTACACAATAAGTACAACCTACCTTGATAATGATAATCACAACATAAAATTTTAAATATCATGCCATTAAAAGTTGGTTAAAATTAGATTGTGTTGACCCTAGTGAAGCAAAACTAGACCAACATTTAGGGATAGAAGTAAATAAAATTATGACAAAAGTAACAAAATCTTTATGTAAAATAAGTATGACCATAAAATAGCATTCCAAGCATAACTGCATAAGACCTCCCTTGATGTTGGTTTAGAAGCACAAATAATAAAGAATAGTAACAAGAATAAAATTAAGATAACTAAAAGGATAGTATTTGAGAGAACATGTCTTTACAGAAGCAATTGTTCTAAGAGCTCGGGGTCCAGGAAATGTCTTTCCAGAGCCATGACTCTTGGGGAGAAGGCGGCCCTGAACTTCTTCTCCATTCATCCCTCTGGCAGTATTCCATAACCAGGTACTGCAAGGAATACAGGGGGAAAAAGAACGTAAAAGTGAGGACAATTCTACAACTGAGAACATGGTTGCAAGTAAAACAAACTCTAAATTGTATTTCCATCATTGAATTTTACAATTCATGCAGTAATTATCCCTGAGGTTTTCTCCTGTAGCAAAGTACCCCAGAATGTTTCATCAGTGAAATTGCCCAAGTCATTGGCTAGAGCAAAACCTTCAGCTCAAGACACACATGCATACAAAAATCTAGAATACATATTACGCAGTATAAGAAATCTTTTTTTTTAATGTTTTCCCTTCTCTTTTGGCTGGTTTTTGGGAAACAAGTAGAAGAACCTCAATTAGACACATTATGCTCATTTTTTTTTGAAAACAACACATTATGCTCATTATCTGAAAGATGAGCAATATTTTTCAAGACAATGAGCACAATAATTGGGAAAAACTTGGAAGCATTTGCTTAAGATGTCATCATCTCCGTAATATAAAACATTTAATCTAAAAGCAATAGATTATGACCCAGTATTTATCCCAAAAAGTTCCTGTAACTTCTCCTCTGAAAACTGCAATAGGTCTCCAACAGTGTTCACACCCAGGTCAATCTGCAATGAAGTTCCAAGCTTTCCCCCAAGTTGTTTCCTGCAATACATTTCAACTCAAAGCATGACAAACCCACACAAATTAGGAGAAAATATAAGCAATAGTGCCATGCAAATATAAACAAGTCAGGCAATCAGCAATAAAGTACCACTCAAAAAGAGCCCTACTATTAAAATCTAAAGATCAATATAAAGGGAAAAATCATAACCACAAGAACAACATAATTCAGATAGAACTGAAATTCAGGAGAAAAAAAAAAGAGTCAAATAGCATGCTGAACAAAACTTGAAGGATTCTTGAGCAAGTCAAATCAAGGAAATCCTTACATCTTCTTTATAGGCAATGGTTCAAGAAATTTCATGACAAATGATGAGGGCACCACAGTTTGCTGTGCAGGTTTGTTCATCCCACTTGTTAGTTTGGCCAACATCTGCAAGTAGCACCGTATTTAGGATGATAAAACTCTAGACATCGTGAAAAATAAAAATAAAATACATACAATAAACTTCTAAAGTTTTGCATGTTTCTTGTGGATGGAACACTATTTCCACCTTATTATGAGCAATGCCTGCTGAACATGTGAATTCAGTCTCATTTAATACTTGCAGCCTTAGTTCTGCAACTATAAGGGCCCCACAGGCTAACAACTTATCACGGTAATCTGCATCATTTCTACAAAGCCACTTCTTGACGCTCTCATTTTCATCCTGCAATAGAAACCAATATCAGGAATGATATAACGACCAATAATGGAACACTAGCATGGATTTTTTTAAAAAAAACTTTGAAACACCGTTTCACCAAAGTTCCTTTTACCAATGAAGGAATTTGAGTTCTTACTTCCTGAGTACTGACATTGCAGGTTACCGTCTTTCAGCAGGTACATGTGAGCATGTCTTTGAAATGATGTTTTATTTAAGCAAAGGTGTTTTCATTTAGTACATGGAATTGAAGCTTCAGAACAAGAAAATTGAACTGCTAGATAATAGTTATTATCACTATCACTACCCACCTTATCAATCCCTAAAACATGTGATTTAGCCGCTTCTTCATTGATTGTTTCCAATTTCTCGGGTGGGGTTTCTTTCAACATTTTCTCTGCAGCTTCAGTGAGGTCCAGATAGACTTCATCAATTGAAGCACGTTCACATATACCTTTCCGTGCAAGAATGGATACCACCTGTGAGAATGCCATAAACACACATTCACAACATACTACAAGCTTAAAACAGAGAGATGCTTGAAAGTTTTCTTAACCTCTGAGCCTGCATTTCGGTATGTATTCAGGTCAGCTTTACCACGAGCAACCGGGACTTGAACAAGCTGAATTTCAGGACAGACTTGCTTGGCCTCATCCCCACGCATGGAGCTACAAAATGACAAACCAGATTCACTGATAAACACTTGCCATCAATCAAGTTTTTAAGAAAACTTTCTCATAAAATTAGAAAGCTAATCCATTACCGCTTAACACCAAATTTGCGGGCCTCATAACTGACCGCTATCAGGGCCCCTCCTTGCCAAGAGTTGTATTGCACTACAGCAGTCGGTTCACCTCTTAGACTTGGTTGTTTACGTTGCTCCACTATACATGAAAACAACCAGTTAGATACTGCGGCATTATGATCATGATCAGAATTCAGAATGCATGACCAAACAAAAAAAAAAAAAAAAAAAAAACATACACACACACAATCTTCATGCTTATACAGACATTCATTAACATCAATACACAAATATATATTTGTGTGTGTCCTCCTTTTGATTCAACTTAACCCTAATTTGACTGGAGATACTGGAAAAAAAAAAAAGTTTAAATTAAATTAAATGAACACTACGCATTTGAAAGAAGAGGAAACAACAGACTAGGTAATTAACTATGTTAAGATAAATATACTGTAATCATGCCTTCAATGTGAGCATATAGCATTCATATTAAAGCTGGAAATGTGGCAAATTACTGAATTGAGAAAGAAGAATAAGGAAAAACCTTGAACATAGAAGCAGTCCATGTCGACGTGGGCGATGACTCGAGAGTCCGATGATTCAGGTCGCGCTACCGGCATCTCTTTCTCTCCCAACTGTCCTCTTCACAGTCTCTCTCTCCCGCTCCCTCTCTTCCGAAACAGTGTCAGCCTGGGGCACCAAAATTTGGCTCCACTTTTTATTTCTCCAAAACTTTTAATTTGGCCAAAGACCTTGTATTTCTCCAAAACTTTTATTTTTATTGAAAGTTACCTCATTCGAATTATTTTATTTTTAGTAAAATTATATTTTTTGTTTATAAAATAATAAAATAATTATAAAATTTGTCTCTAATTATTGATCTTGCTCACTTTTCGCCTTTAAGTTATTATTAGTATTGAAATTTTCGTCATTTTATTAAATTTTTGTGCTCATTTTTTCATCCCTAAGCTAACTTCTTGTTTATAATGTTTTGTTAGTAAAGAGACGAAAAGTGAAACGCCAATGATAGTTTAGGGACAAAAACTGAGCAAAATCAACAATTAATAATGAATTCTACAATCACTTTATAACTAATGGACAAAAAGTATAATTTATTTATTTTATGTATTCAACGACGTCAGTTTGGACCGTTGTCCACATAGCTATGTGGACCACAATTCACACAATAATTTGCCCATATAAGGACAATGAAACTACCATCTTTGTGAATTCTAAAAGAATAATGAGATTATTATATAAAATATTCGTTCTAACACTTTCTATTAAATTAGAACGTGTAAGCTAAGAAGATCGTCCTCTTCATGGGAGCAACATTTCCTACTTTTTTTTTTTCATTTGATTTAATTTTGATATAATAGTTACAATACAACACATGAATACAAATTACACATACATCTTATACTATTTTCTTAAATTTTTTTAGTTTTTCTAGTGAAGTTTTAACGGCAAAGCATAGATATGCTATAATAATGTCCAATGAAGAATGTTGAAAACTTTGTATATATTATTTGTGATTTATCATTTATGTATAGATCCATTGTCTTCTCAACAAAATAAAATAAAATAAAATGAGCTATAAAGGACATTTTTATCAGAAAATGCCATTTCCTATCGTCTCTATTTCTAACCCAATATTTGACCAAAATATCGACTCTTTCGTTTTTTTTTAAAGAGGCATGATATTAAAATGCATTTGAAAAAAAAAATCATTTTTTATATGTATATATATTAATGGAGCATACAAAACTGTAGTGCATTAAAAATGCTGTAAATTGGTAATTCAATGGAGGCTGGATAAACTCCATCCGGGTTCCCCATTAAGCAGGGGATTAGCCCATTTGAAAAGACAACATTTTTGCAAGCAATACATAACAGCTTTCTATTATGATTGGAGCAGTTTCTTGTAATCCTGGAATGTTCCATCAAAGGGTGTGACCCTGCCTTGCGATACAGACCATAACTGCTCTACACTTCCAGATATCAGATGTTCATCGTGACTTACCTGCACACAGGAATAGATGGCAGAATTACATAAGTCATGTGATTATAATTTCGCCATTTAATGAAAGAATATGGTTACATTCAAATTACCATCAGAACACCTCCTTGGAACAAAACTAGTCCTTGTATCAGTGCCTCAACGGCATCCAGATCCTGCATGTGCAAGGCCCACAAGAATGTTTGTTACTTGTTCTAAAGAATGCCAATGGATCATATCATAAATTAAGGAGTATGAACAGTACAGACCGAACATGTATTATTAACCACCACCACAACAAATAATAATAATATAATAAAATAGTAACAACCCTAGTCAAAAGAAAGAACATACCAAGTGATTTGATGGCTCATCAAGAAGCAAAATGTGAGGCTTTTTGAAGGTTATTTTCGAAAATGCAACCCTGCTTTTCTGACCCCCTGAAATCCATTCAGAACAATAACTCAGCAAAAAATGTAAAGAGATCTTCACAAAACTATAATATAATATCAACACAGATCCAATAGCCAATCCGAATAAATAGTATGTTCAGCAGTATTAGTGTGACTTGAGACTAAAGGGCACAAAAAAGATATCATAGCCTAAACAGCCTCGAGGAGCGCACCAGATAATGTGTACATAGGTTGAAGGGCAAGATTCCCAGTGATACCAAATGAACCTAGGTGAGCACGGAGTTTCTGTTCAGGTACTCCCTGCAAGAAGCAAAAAGTGGCAGTCATGCATTAATAGATTCATTGGCCAAAATTTTAAAGTTAGCCATGTGTTATAGGGGTTGTACACCTTAGTCCTGAGTCCTGAGTCTTTAGCTAAGTATAAATTATAGTTAAGAGAATCTTTTTGCACAATAGAGAATCACTCCTTGATAAGCCACAGTAGATTACCCTCAAACCTCTCTGTATCAAGCTCTCCATGTGACCCAATATTAAGAAACTTAAATTGGATACAAGACTTTCCAAAAATAAAAACTGAGTACACTACAAGGTTGAATACAAATGAAGACTCAAGATCTTCCAAGAAGATCATTCCCAAGGGATTAACAAATTTATTTATGGTATCGCAGTTGAAAGATTCGCGTTCATGTGGTTAGAAGTGAGTGGTGCCACAAAATAATCCATGTTTAGTGAATGCATGCATGTTGTGGCACCGAAAAGCTATTTTGGAGGGGAAGATGGATGCATATATGTGTGTACGTGATTGTGTGCATTAGTGTGTGTGTGTGTGTGTGTCTGTGTGTATGTAGAGAGAGGCGTGTATGTTATCACGGACTTACTGGGAAGCAGCGCATCATATAAAGCAAGGGATTTGAAGACAGGTCTAAGCCATCAACATGGTGTTGACTAAACACAGCAATCCGGACCTAAACAAAATGATGAAAGTACATGCCAATAAGAATAACTGACAAAAAGTATGTCAATTTATTTGCAAATATATCACACTCAGAATTTGTTCAACATACAACATTCTGATGTGACAACTAAAAAAACATATGGCTTGAGAATCAATCTTTCAATGAAACATCTTGAAAACTCTAGCAATAACGAATATACTTGTACAAAAAAAACAACTATAGGAGCACGTGACAGAATTTTTAATCAAGAAATGAATCCACCATACATTGAAGAAGGCAAAGAAAAAGCATGCAACAATTTCAGTAAATGATATCACAAGATACCTTAGCAGAACGGAAAACCGTTCCTGAGGTTGGTTGAAGCTCACCAGCAATTAGTTTCAATATGGTTGACTTTCCAATGCCATTTGGACCAACCACTGTAGAGCAGTATATCATGAAAAGTCACAAAAAATACTAATAATATTGAAAAGATGACCATTTTGCATAACCCATGTGAAAATAACAAAAATTCAAATTACAACAGAAAAAGATTCTATTACTACACATGCTTCAAAGAAAGAGTATAAATATGTAAGAATATAGAGACAACAATATAAAAAAGTTCACACATAAATGCTTATATAATCAATCTTACTTGCTACACGACTGTCCAAATCTATTCCAAAATTTAAGTTCTTAAACAATATTGGGCCCCCAGGATATCCGAAAGATGCATCGCTGCAATGGTTAGAAATGATTAAGTGAGATGAAGAAATAAGGTTCTAAAGAATTACCGGAGTAAAAGATACCTGTACTTGAGTAGCCAAATAAAAAAGAAAAAAAGCCAACCATCATGCTATAATTCCACAGGACCACAGAGTACAACCAGACACAGTAACATGCATGAATGTAAAACAAATCCCCTAAGAATCATAAGTCTTACCTAAAGCTTATGATTGGAGCCCCTGGTCTGTCATCAGGGGAAGGAAATTCAAATTTGTAGCTGCAAAAAGCAGAAGGTAAGAAACCATAATCAATGAAAGTAAAATAAGAAAAGGACAAGTGTTAAAAAAATAATCATTCGTAGTTGTAAGCAAAACGAAGAGTGAAAACTGCAGAAAGCTTATTAGGCAATGCTTTAGGGCAGAATGCATACTCAGGATCATTGAAAACTTCATCCACATGACCCATCCTATCCAATGCCTGTTAAAATGAGGAACACAATGAAGAAACTTAATCAACAGATAACAATAGAGCATTGAATAGCAACCACAACTAGATGCAAATTACTTAATTGGCATTAATTTATGATTAAAAATTTTAAATACACATTGATTAAATGATAGATCAAGAAAATTTATGAAGGCAACCAGCACAGGTTAAATCGGGGATCATGACAAAGAAACCAGCTAATCTTATAGCAATAGATCACTAAATATCTAGATTCAAATTAGCTACTTAGCATTTGTTCATGATTAAGATACACATTAGTAATGATAAAACCTGAAAGAAACATGGAAATCAAAACAGTCTTTTATACATGTGAAGCATATATGCAGTAAAAAATTCAATATAATTTAGGTATATGTTTACACACATATACTACTCCATCTAACCTTGTTTTGGTCTCAATTATTAAGTATGTCATATTAATTTTTTTTTTTTTACCTATGAAGTTACCATTTTATTCTTGTACTTGTCTAGTATACCCTTCTATC
Source organism: Ipomoea trifida (assembly GCA_003576665.1). Classification (NCBI taxonomy): domain Eukaryota; kingdom Viridiplantae; phylum Streptophyta; class Magnoliopsida; order Solanales; family Convolvulaceae; genus Ipomoea; species Ipomoea trifida. The sequence continues at coordinate 14,955,094 of CP025656.1, read as the reverse complement.
ATTTAAAAGATACAAGAAATTAGTTTCCTGTTTTAAAGCAGTTATAAAACATGGCATTTTAGGTATACCATCAAAAATTTGATTTCCATAAAACTTTGTGCCAAAATGCAAGGTGGTGAAGTCTAACAGACAGTATTATAATGTAAAGCTCTAAGTCTCTAACAATAAGCATAAGTAGCTGATAATTTTGGAAAAGAGCTGAAAGGTACCTTGATTCTTGATTGAACAAGGGAGGCACGCTTTGCATTATAGCGAAACTTATCAATGAATGTCTGCAATAAATTATAAAAAAGAAGATAAAGGGTTAATCAAGATGAAGTAGAAAACAGTTATATAAGTTAGTTTTGTGTATGTGTGTGTGTGATGGAAGTTGTAGATGATGTAACAAGTGAACATACCTGCATGTGGGCCCTGGCACGTTCATTTGCCTCAAATGCTTTCTGTTGGTTCTTAAGCTGTTCTTCTCTAGTTCTCTCAAATGTATCATAGTCTCCTTTGTAGGTAGTTAGTTTTTTATTTTGAAGATGGACTATATCTGTGACAACCTAAAGTAGAAAATGAAAGATATGTATGTTATGAGGAGAAAATAAAAAACAATTACAAATGAAGCTAACTGATATTTCTTTCCATATCAAAGAAAAATTCAAGCTAACTGACATTTGAGTAGGAAGTGCAAAGGAATAAAAAGGCATACAGTGTTTAAGAATTCTCTAGCATGAGAAACTACTATAAATGTCTTCGGCCACTTCACCAGGTAAGTTTCAAGCCACAGGACAGCATGAAGATCAAGATGATTCTGCCATGGAATAGAAAGTCAAAGCTTGCATTTGATATTTTAGTGTCGTAAATTTTTAAGGGAATACTACAAACCGTTGGTTCATCAAGCAGTAACATGTCAGGCTCAATGAACAATGCTCGTGCAAGTGCTATTCTCATCCTCCATCCTCCAGAAAAGGTTTTGGTTGCCCTCTTTTGCATATCTGGGGAAAAACTTAGACCCTGAAAAAAGTAATAATTGTGAACTAGAATTGGCCATATCAAGTAACTGAGCGGAAAAATAATAATACAACCTTTCCAAGAAACACACATCTTATACAGTAAAATGCATTCAATTATCATTCAGAAATATACAACCCATTGTACTGGCAAAACCATCATATTTGATATCCCTGGGTTTTTTGTTGTTCCATTTCTAAGAAACAGACAAACACACATGTACTTGAAGTCCAAAAAAGGAACCACACATATGTGATGTACTGATGTAGACCTGATTTAAAGATCAACCAATGGAGATAAATACAGCCCGAATTCAGAAAACACATTCATCTTCTATAAATAAACTGACCGCAAGGATGGATGCCGCACGTGACTCAGCAGAGTAAGCATCAATGAGTTCAAGCCTTTTGTATATCTCTTCAAGCCTTTTTGCAATGGCATTTTTGTCGGCATCCCCATTCACTTCCCCATTACTCTTTCCCACTTCACCTTCTAGTTCAGCGTCTCTCTAGAAAACCATTTAAACATATCAAATTTTGAAAAGAGTGACTAATCTGATCAAGAAAAGTGCATATAAGAATAGGAACAAAAAAATTGTGCCAGTTTATGTTTAAGGGAGTGATAGAATTGGTAATTTGGAAGATTATATTTTTAACCTGCAATGCAAGTAGATGAGCTTCTTCTTCGAAAAGTTGGGTTCTTTCCAAATCAGAATTAAGGACACATTGCAAAACTGGAGTATCATCGCCAACAACCTCTTGCTCCACATGTAATATTTGGCAGTTCTTGGGAATACCATCTATTGCATGCAAAGCCATGTACCTAAGGAAAGTTGTTTTTCCAGTTCCATTCCGTCCAACTAAACCTGTACGAGGAGAGCATCATCTGAAGCAATGGATATAGATCATATAATTGCAAAAGTGCAAGAAGCAAAAGAAAACCATATTGGTTTGCAAAGGCAACCATGTTTCATTATGATTGGTAAAGAAATCAATGTGAATGAGAGAGATTCCATGCTAATTTCAACAAACCCCTTTTAGAAACCAGAATACCCAAAAACTTTATCTTTTGAAGCACATTTCTTGACACACACACAAAGACACAATTCACACAACAAGCAATTAAGATCTAAATATCTGCTTAGGATGTGTGTGTCCCTTGTCAGTTGTCATAGGAAAAAAGAGTTTAGGTTTTCTACTCGACATACTTCCTTTTTGGCCTTAATTCTTAATAAAAATAGCTGCCCCTGCTTTGGGTGAAATAAATAAATTTAAAGAACTGCTTCGAAATCATGAGTTCCTGACACGTTGTTTAATGTGGTTCTCCAAAGAGCAAGACTAACGATTCTATCACAGAAGTGATAGAAAGGTTTCACTTGTTTCAATTCTAATAAATAAGTATTGTTTTGTTGCATACAAAAAAGGAAAGGAAAATTTTATATCAAATAACTAATTGACAACAAAAGTAAAACAGTAAAATCAAACCACTTAATTGGAATGTCAAATCAAAATACAAGAGAGAAAATTATGCAGACTTGAACAAAAGTTTGATGCACACATTGGAAAGGAAAAGATTGAGCCCACCATAGTGTCTTCCAAAAGAAAGTGTCACAGTTCCATCAACAATAAGATCACGGCCACCAACAGATATGTTGAAATTCTCCATATGTATATCCTTGACAGCTGCTCCCTCCCCACCATCATGGTTTACACATACAACAGGCATCCCAGCTCTCACTGCTTCCATCTCTTTCATATGCTCTTGGTATTGTGCCTGCAAAACCATAAAAATAATGATAAGCAAAAAGAAAATGGCATAAAAACATGGTCCATCCAACACACAGAAAGAGGGACAGATAGTGAGAACAGAAAACTGTTGATTACCCAGAGAGACAGAGAGACAGAGAGAGAGAGAGAGAGAGAGAGAGAGAAAGTTTGCAAAACAATGGCACAGCTCCCAAGATCACTACATAACACTGATAACAGTAAGAATTGTAACTGGAAAATCATAAAATTGTGTGTTACAAACAGCACTTCCAATCAGCTAAAACAAATTTTGTAATTCAAAATGTCTGTCTCACATATAGAAAACATATAGGCCTTGTTTGGTAAAATAGTTAGCCTATCAACCAATTTTGGCTTATTTGACCACTATTAGTTGTTTGACTTGGTTAAACAATCAATAAGAGTGTTTGATTAATTAGCTTCTTGTAACAACTTATTGCTCCAAAATGCTAAATTTCAAAAAGTTGCTCAAAGTAGCTTTTTCAATCAGCTTTTTGAGAAAGTTATTTTTTATGTAATCCGCTATCAACTAACAGCTGATTTACCAAACACCCCCTAGCCATCAAAATGACTTACCTCTCTTTGTCGTTCCTCTTTTCTCTTCCTCCTTTCTATCTTAATTTTATCTCGTTCAGTCAGCAGAGGGCCATCAACCGGTTCAGGCTTCTTTTTAGGAGTTTCCTCTTCGTCCATCCCATCAAACATTCGCAATGGTGCTAATAAACTTCTCACAGCTGGTTTTGGCTTCACCAATCCATGCTTCTCCAGTTTCTCAGACAATTTGCTACAGACCTGTCAAAGAACACCTAATCAATGCCGGTCATAAACAAATGTTTGAAGATTAACCTTTTATTACTTCTAAGCTGCTAGAATTTTGCAGTACATCTTCCTCTAAAATGTCAGCAAGACAGTATTTTTTATGTCAATTTCTTTTTAATAAATCTGCTTTATGCATTTCCCTTTTATTCAAACTTGCTTTAAAGCAAACACATGTAATGGAAGTTCCTGTCTATTTTTATCAAAACATTAGAACTAATGAATGTTTTCATCTTTTTATTCAATTAAAGCACTGAAATATCATCCAATTCAATCAAATAGTTAAGACTTAATGTAAACACAAACAAAATGAGTGTGTAACTCAATGAATTTCTCAAACAATTCATTCTCAGAATTTCATCTTAATGAAGAAATGGCACTCCCTTCATTTTTTGTCTAGTTTTGTTCGTTAAGTAGAAGTCACCTTATTTCAAACAACATGATTCGCGCTTCCGTTAATCAAATAATCAGAAACAATGAAAATTAAATGTCCACTTTAGGTTAAAATTTAAAGCATCGTGAAGTTCAGGCAAAATCTATGCTTAAATTAAAAACGAATAAACTGAAGTGCTGAATCGGATAAATCTATACCGTGCGACATTCGGAGTAGTCGCCGACGCAATCAGAATCGACGAGGAGATCGCCTATGGCTTCAAAAGCACCATCTCCATCGAGACCGAAGTCGAAATCTTCGTCAGCGAGCACATTGATGATGTAGTCAACAATTGGCTCGTCCACGCTCTGCAGCCGCCGCCCAAGGACTTCATGCACGACAGAACTAGTCACCTCGGTCATCTTCGCAATCGAGAGTTTTCAGCGTCTGAATGAGAAGTAAGGTGTTCAGTGTGTTCACTGCATAAACGAGCAAGAAGCTTCTGCTTTCGCGCAACACAAGTCTTACGACAACGTTTTAGGAATTAGGGTTTCAAAATTACTCCGTATTATTTTCATTTTCCAATAAAATCAATAATATCCGTTTGATTCACTATAGTCAGAATTCTTTGAAATTTCAATTCTTTCAAACTATGAATTTTTATATTTAGTTGGTGGAAAATTTTGTTCATCCCAATCTCTATTCATAAAATTTGAGAAATTAAATACTAATTTTTTTCACAATGCTGTAAAAATACTAAACAAACGAAAAATACTATTAAGAAGATTTGTAATGTACATAGGATATGGGTACAAGATAAAGATGAGATATTGACGGTAATGATAAATTATTTTAATACTTTATCATCTACAAATCAAGGGGAGATGGGAAATATCTTCGATTAATACTTAAATGAACACATGACAGCTAATTAAAATACTAGGCTAGTTTAGGAAGTTAGGAATACATAGGGTAAGGAGAGATTTGTGGATATTGTGTTAGACTCTTAAAGTGCATTTGTTGCATGCATGTCTATCGTTGATATGTGATGATTGCATTTGAAACACGTCATTATTTGCAACGAAAGACATAGGGTAAGGAGGGTTTGTGACTTTGAATATATATCAGTAAAGTGTATGATAGAGTGGAATGGGCCGGGGCTTTTAAAGATAGGTGATGAGTAATGGAGTTTAGCCGGCATTGGGTGGAGTTGTTTGTGAGATGTGTGTCCGCACCACTATTCGGTGTTACATGAGGGAGAGGGGCATCGGGCATGGGCCTATTTTCAATAAAGAAAATTGCATTAAATTTTTATTGATGATTGTTTTATGTTTTTCAGGTCTAATAGTTCAAAAGTGTAATGTTGTCAATGAGGTGTCATATGAGTATGGTGTTGTTTCTAGGCAAGTGGATGGTTATTTTGAAAATTCAATTATCTTATTTAGTGGGAATGTGGGAAAACAAAATATGGAGGGTGTATCGTGTATGTAATATCATAATGGTTGGTAGGCATGGGGAGTTAGGAAAGTCTTTGGCTTTCCTGCATTTCCTTTTTCTTTTTGGTGGGAAGGAATAAGAGAAATATTTATGAATATTATAAAGGATAAAATTCTAGCGCATATCCTAGGCTAGAATCCCAAGTTCTTTTCCTAAGTAAACAGGGAATTATTGTGAAAAGCCATCCTCTAAGCAATGCCTAAATATGAAATGGATTTTTTTTTCAAAGAAATTAAGTGAGAGGAGGAAGGAGAAGAGGTTTTGGAGGCTACAAGTGTTTAATATTTGCTATGTTAGGAAAATAAACATAAAAGTTAGTGTAATATCCGGATTGGTTAATGAATTGAGACACAAAAGAAAATCAACTAGATAAACAAAATGATGATGATGATGATAAAAATCAATTGTTATATGCATGGTAGTACCCCTACCACACATAAATATCACTTTTTGATTGAATTTTGAATTGTAATTTCTTATCCATTATTTTATATTTTGACAAAAGTTATTGGTCCAAAAAGAGGTAAAACGTCTAGAGGGGAGGAGATGTGGGGGTTGAATAATTTTTTATCAAAACTTTTTTACTTGGAATAAATTGTGGTTAGAAGCTAGTTAATATGCAACAGAAGTCTAAAACTTGTAGCACGTTTTTGAATTTTTAAGGCGAGTTGAAAAGTGTGTGTTGTGTGTGTATATCGATTCAATCAGTATGTCAGTAAATAAGGTGCATAAAATAAAAGATAGAGACAAAAAAAAAAAAAAATTATAGTGGTCCGGACAATGCCTAGCCCACTATTCTCCTTAACGTTTAAGGATGTTGCACTAATATTATATGCTCAAATAGAATTGAAAAGGGCCACATAGTGTATCACGAAGCACTATTGACCAAGGTTGATGTTCCTTCGATCCGAATGTACACTCCACATATCTTCAACACCTGGTTTGCTACTCCATTGTCAACCATCAAGTCCCCTTGAGCAGGAAATCTCCAACCACAAACAAATGATTGTGATTTTTGTTTGTTTGTACAAACTGTTGGATATTCACAAAGAAATCTCTAAGTTACTTATGGATATAGCGATGAAGCTTTGTCTCTGGCTTGAAAATCTATTGAAAACTTTGCACAGCAAATCTAGTAATTTCTTTTTAGCCTTAGCAAATTTTTTGACTTCAACCTTGTTGATTTACTATAGCGGTCTCTTTGACAAAACCTCAGCTGATAAGCTTGAACAAACTAAAGATGATTTACAGAAAAACACTAAAGGCATGCTTAGATAACAACGGATCCGCCATTTTTTTTGTGAATTTGACCGTAATTAGCATTTTAACTTGGTCAAAATGCTGACTACCATGTTTGATAATCAACGATTTGAAGCAGTGAATTGGCTCCAAACCGCTGAAACCCCTAACGTTGCAAAAGGCACCTCAATAAAAAAAATTGTTTTTTAATTCTGGAAGCCTCAAGGATTCCCTTCAATACCCATCCGATGTGGGACATCCGATGGGTATTGAAAACAAAAGCGGATTGAGGCCCTTTTATAGATGAGCCTCAATGCCCCTCTTTTGTTTTTTGGCCGATGTGGGGTGAAATTAAAGGGGAGTTCCCCTTCGTCTTATTATTATTATTATTATTATTACTATTATTATTATTATATTATTTTTATTTTATTATTATTATTATTATTATTGTATTGTTTCTATTTATTATTATATTATTTTTATTTTTTATTTTATTATTGTAATGCTTTTATAGGTCATTTTACATATTAACCGTTAAACCTAAACAATTAATTTTACTAAATATCATTTTTAAAATCGTTGATACAATCCGTTGGTCAAACTCGCTAACACAATCCGCTAATCACAAACCGCTAATACTATCTGTTAATCACAAACCACTTATACAATCCACTAACGCTAACCGCTAACTGCCATTTGCCAAACAAGGCCTATGTTTTGGCTTGAACTAGAGATAAAAAGAATTAGGGCATTAAAGTCATAATACATTCATAGCATCATCAAAATCTAATAACATCTTAATGTAATAAATACTTTACTTCGTATATTTATTTTATATTTACAATTATTAAAATAATGTCTAGATTAAATTTTCGCACATGACTCATATTTTTGTAAGATCTATTTGAATTGATGGGCAAACATAAGTTGCTAATATTCTTTGAACTCAGATCTTACATTCTACACTTGCTAGGAATTTTAAAACATGTAAAGAAGGTCACATATATGGGAAAAAAAAAAAAGTTTGCTTACAATAGGGTCCCACTATTTGAATTAGTATATGATCTTGATCCTTTAATTTTATTTTATTTTTTTGAAAATCTGATCCTTTAATTAAATGTATCATTGTTGTTAGTTGCAATCTTAGGACTAAAATAGTACATCTTCAATAGTCAAAGATCAAATATAATAAATTTTAAAGACCATTTATAAAAATAAAATAAAAAATCAAAGAAGCAAAAATGAATTAACTCTTATTTTTGTCATTATTTCCAAGTCTTACCACGTTGTTCTTTGAGTTTGACCAGCCAAATTCATTGTATTTGTACCTTTTAGAGCATGAAAAAGATAGTGCGAAGGAAACGCGTTGTAGGAACTGAAGTGATGTTAAAACTTAAAAGGAATAAAAGCGCAACCTCTTAATTTTTGTTCCCATTCTTTTTATCTCTTGTCACAAAAATGGCTATGACAGTATGACTCAACAATTTATAGACAATTATGTGGATAATGGTCTACATAGTTGTATATTATTTTCTTATAAAATATATTATTTTAACATATAAAGTACATTATTATAATTCATAAAGTACATTATTTTACTTAAAAAATTTCATTAGTCTAACACATAAAGTACATTATAATACATTATTTTAACACATAAAGTACATTGTTTTAACTCATAAAATATATTATCTTATCCCAAAAATTTCATTATTCTAACACATAAAGTACAATATAATAATTCATACAATACATTATTTTACCTCAAAATGTTTAATATTCTCACATGCACAAAGCAATTAATTTTTTACATCAAAATGACGTCGTTTTGGACCATAGTCCACACAATAATTTACCATTTGTAAATGGGTAAATTATGGTGACTTAACTAACGAATAAAAATTAAATTGTGCTGCACGCAAGAAGTCCCTTATTTTATTTTATTATTCTTTTTATCTCTTTGTTTATTCAAGGTTGTCTGAAGATGGTTTCCAATTTTTCATGTGCTCTTAGTCGGTTAGTCGTACTAAATTCCAGTCACGTGTTTGTTTTGGGCTTTCCCTCCTCGGCTCCTCCGGTGGGAAAATTATTGTGTGTACCATGTTAATTATAAATGCAATATACATTTTTAATATATTAAAAATATATTATTTGTGTACTGAATTATATTGTTTGATAATATAAAATCACGTATGTTATGTATACAAATAATATTATATTAAAAATATACTTTATAATTTTTATTTTAAAAAAATCCGCTCACGCAGTTTTCATAACTACTTTTTCAAAGTACTAAAGCACAAAGAGTCAACAGTCACCTCCACTAAAACTCGAACTCACTTCCTACCATGCGGGAGTGTAAACCGAGTACAGACCACAAGGTCTTTGGCACACTCTTTAAGTTAATACCACTAGTGGCGGATCCATCAAATTTTTTCAATGGGGGCGAAACATAAATGATGTAGTTTAAAAAATAATAACTTAAAAGGAATATAGTCATAAATATTGTTGGATGTACACGAAAAATAAAACACAATAAAACTTTATACAAATATTAATAACAATATATGAAACGAACATAATTAATTTGATAAAATAATTCAAATAGAAAACACATTATAAATTGAATCACTTAAAATGGAATATAGTAATAAATATTGTTGGATATAGACAAACAATAAAGCACACTAAAACTTTATAATAAAAATATTAATAACAATATATGAAACATAATTAATTTGATAAAACAATTCAAATAAAAAATACATTATAAATTACACATCTCATTATATATATATATATATATAAAGGGACTGAAAAAAACTTTAAAGAAATGAATACATAGAAAGCTTTAGAAGAGAAAGGGAAAAGCATATAAAAAAGGCCCTAAATACAATCACACCTTTCTCTGGCAGAAGTCGAACCCTCGCCCTCACCTGCATACAAGCGTGCACAAACCAACTCAACCAACCAATCCATTGTTGCCCTTATTGCCCCGATGCTGGATCCGCCCCTGAATACCACAATATATGCCCATCATTTCACATTATGAAATGACATAAATTGATTATCCTTTTTTTTTTCTCCGTGAATATGCAATATTTAATACGAGATATTATATACCGGGTAACTTGTTTTAAATAATAAATATATGTGAGCATGAGTAGATGTATTATTATGATAATACATCTTCATTATTTATAGCTTTGTTTTTTTTTTTTTTTTTTTTTTTTTTTTTTTTTTTTTGAATGCTATTTATAGCTTTGTACTTATACTGAAATTTGATATATTATGTATATATGAATTGAAAGATGAATAAAAAAAGTTGATATATAATTCTCTTTGTATTCTTTATCTACTTTATTGTACCTTATTATATCTGTTCAAACAACGATACGCCTTTAATATTACAAAATACGTAGTAACTAATATTATATACTTATGCATCGACTTTTTTTGTCCAACATTTATGTTTTTATGTTAACGATTAATGGAAAATACTTCATACCCCTATAACTAAAATCCCATATTAACCACTCTCATATTTAAAAGGTAAATTATTTATTTTTGTGGATTAGTGATAAATTAACTATATTTTTTTTGGGTAAGTTTACGGAGTCTTTCTCTGTCCGTTTAACGATCCGGATACACTCACATTCGCTCCGGGAGACTCGAGAGCTGGCCCAGGAGCTCATTTGCCACTTGAGCTATCCCATTGGGTTGATAAATTAACTATATTACCCTGAGTTAATAATGAATCTACGTATTCAATAAAAAGAATAAAGAACAGGAAATTATAATTCTAGGGGGTCTCTACAGCTCTACTCTCTAGCATAGTCCTTATGTTAACTGAATAGCTTTTTAGAGTTAATTTCATTTTTAGTCTTATATTTATAAGTGACAATCAACTTTTAGTCCTTTTTTTTAAACATTCACTTTTGATCCTAGTAATATTGTGGCATGACCATTTTTGGTCCTCTATAAACAAAACAGTTTAAATTTCGTCTTCAATTTTGAATTTTTTTTTCAAAAAAATAAACACAAAAGATATAGCATGTCAACCTACTTTGTATATAAAAAAAATCAAAATGTCGTTGTATATACAAAGTAGGTTGACATGCTATATCTTTTTACCCTATATGAAATGAGTGGGTTCGAGTCTTAGTAGGTAAATACAAATACACAACTTATTTGGACTATAACTTTTTGAGAGTAAGAGACTATAAAATGTTTTCTTTAATTGATTATTTTGAACCTATAAGAACGCATTTAGAAAATCATCTTTTAATATAAGTAAGTAATATAGATAATTAATGCCTCGGGGATGGTAAAATTATATCTATATGAATTGATCAATTTGTATAATAGAATGATTAATTACTTTTTCAAGAATATTGCCTTCATTGCGGTTCAAACACACAACTTCTTATATGAAAGAGTACTTTGGTGTTACTGGACCACAAAATCCTTGGCTAAGTGTTATTAATTTAAATGTAAATGGAATCAAATTTATTTATTATATTACTCTAATATAATGTGCATGAGTTATAAATGTATAAATATTTTTATAAAAAAATATTATAATACAACTCTTATAGTATAATAATATGTCAAAGAAAAAATAACACAATTATGTTAATATAATTACTCGTTTATATATACACTCACATGTTTATGTTGACGTATTAACATTGTAAGGACAGTTTATACAATAGTAAACCACCAATTTGGTCCATTTGTCATTATCATCTTGTCTTGTCAAATTTCATTTATCTTATTTAAAAATTTTGGTCAGTTTTATCCCAATGTTTTCATTTCAAACCTATCCGAATATGTCTAGCATTAATTTAACTATTCTATATTATCATTCTAACCAACGAATCCAACGACATATAACATTAAAAAAAAAAAA
>CP025656.1:14897680-14943448 GCA_003576665.1 Ipomoea trifida | reverse complement strand
AAAAAAAAAAAAACTCATAGTTTATCTAGCAGCCCATAACATTTCATGTTGCAAATTTTTTATTCATATAGTTTTTTTTAAAAAAACTATATATCTTTTTTATTTATATAGTTAGATTGTATTACAATATACGGAGTAATATCTATCCTCGCATATTTTTTCAATAGAATTTATTGAAGTATAAAGAGTCAATGTTCTAATTGAAATTCAAATCTATACTTCACTTATTGAGGTTTGAACCTGTGACCTCTCATGTGCCTCCATTAAAATTTGAACTTGTAGTTCATCTATAATCTATTGAGGTTCTAAATATGTAACCTCACATATGAGAGGTCATGTGATCGAGTTTCAATGGAGGCGGTATTAACTTTTTGTGTTGGTTGAGAAAATATGTATAAATAGATACTACAATGTAATAGAGTCAGTAGCATTCAAAAAAAAAAAATCTGTGACCTCCCATTTAGTCATAAAAGTGTCGGTGAGCTAAAATTCGAACCTGTGACTTTTTTATTGAGTTCGAACCAAAGACTCTTATCTTCTAAATAAACTTGTGACCTCCCCTTCAGAAGAGTCACATAAATACAACTGAATTACAAACTACTTAGCTAACATGAATTCGCTTTCTCACAGAGATTAGCTGTCTTCTGAATCCTTTCACATGCATGCATACAAGTTTGCATAATGGTATGTATAATCTGCATTCTTAAACATGTGAGTGTAACCAACTTTACCAGAAATTCAGGCTTCTAATTCATTCACTTTTTCAACTTTAACGCATTTTCGTGTTTTTTAAAAACTATTTTTCCTTTATTTCTCTATGAAAACTAAAAAATAAAAATAAAAAATTGCCCGACTAATAAACACCGCTTACATGAGTCACTTCATTGCTTTTTATTTGGAGAATGAAGCAGTGACAAAAAAATAAATTCGAAAAATGAAAAAAAAAAAAAAAATCTATGCTAAACAAGGTTAGCTTCATCTGAAACTTTGTTAACAGGGACAGATCGGAATTTTTGCATTGGGGTTTCTTGTATTGTTGATAATGAAAAAAGAGAGACAGAATTACACTAAGCGATCAAATATAATTATGCTTCTTACAATTAATTACTTGATCTTTTCAACAAAAAAATCAAATAATTTGAAAAAAACGAAAGCAAAATTGTGGAGTTCAAGAGGGGTACAAAAGCAAGCGTCTAGAACAGAGAGTACAGAGAAACTTGCGATTGAAGGTGAAGCAAAGAGGGAGAACGCAACAGAAGACGCCGACTTCCACATCCACCGCCTCTACTTTTCCGCCGCAGTACGGACACGCTCCCGGCGCCGCCCGTCTCCCCACCTCCTTTTTCTCTTTCCCGAACACTAATTTACTCAAACACATCGTTTCCTTCTCCTTTGATCTCCCAAGGTAAGAATTTCGATTTCTCTTCTCTCTCTCTCTCTCTCTCTCTGCCGCTATCAATTACTGGGAATTTTTATATTGCATATTGACACCATCGTGTTTGGATTTTGTATCCGTCCCCACCGAATAGAAAAAGTACTCCGTTCTTTTTGTTGTGGGTCACGTGTCAATTTTCGCAATTCCCAGAAACTGCGTGCTGCCCGGTGTCCACTGTCCAGGTACAGCGATATCAAAGTAGACCCAAGTCCACAGATTAACCTTACACCGTCTCGCGATAAATGGATTATGACCTAAAAATTTTAACCTATGAACCACGCAAATTATATTGTGGACCATGATCATATCTGATATGCAATTGTGTTCAACGGATATTACAGTTGTATTGAAAAGATACTACAGTTGTGTTTAAAGGAAACTGCAGTTGCACGGAACAGAGGCCGTTCATTCGTTCAACACAACTGCAGTATCCGTTCAAGTTTCAACACAACTGCAGTATCAGATAGATGACACGGCCTCTGTTCCGCACAACTGCATTTCATTTTCAACACAACTGCAGTATCCTTTCAACACAACTGCAGTATTAGTTCAACACAACTGCAGTATCAATTATGACCCATGGTCCATAATGCATTGTGGACCATGGTCCATGGTATAACGACGGTATGAACCAAGTCCTTGTACTTTAGTGTCACTAAGTTACACTTCTATATAAGATATTGTAGGTTCAAGCTTCATTAGAAGCGGTGTTGAATCTTTGTACTTCAATAAATTGAAAAAGTAATTATAAACAGATAATACATTTATTAATATATATATATATATATATATATATATATATATATATATCAACCAAACTAAAACACTAATTTTAAAAAAGAATTGTAAACACTAATATTATTTAAATTTAAATTACTAGAATATAAAATAATACTATGAAGTATAATTTTTCTAATTTCTGAAGTTGGCCTGTCTGAAAATGGTTAGGGTTGAGGAATTTTAGCCTATAGACTTCACGAGTCAACCCGCAAAATTTTTAACTTGCGATAGAGCTTGCATTGACACACCTATTCAGGTAGAGAGTTAAAGTCATTCCCAATAAGGGATTTTTTCACATTTTTTAAAGAAAAGTAGAATGATGTGGAAGTAAGAGAACGGAGAGAGAGAAAATAGCATTACCTTGCAGGAGGATCAGTTTTTGTCAGCCTGGGTGGGTCCCGCACGGAAAAAGAGCAGCCGAATTGCTGTTGCGTGGGCGCGCAGTGGGTGCGTGCGCGTGAATACGTTTCTGATCTCCTTTGTTTTTTTTTCTCTCACATTTTCTCTTTCCTAATCATATTTACAAAAACCCCACTATTGAGGAAGGCCTAAGGAGAATATTGCGCCTACTCTCCTAGGATGTCCCTCGGCCAATCTGTTTAGTTTTGATCTCATTATGGGTGTGTTTGGTTCATGGATTTACTGATTTACACATTAGAAATGAGAATCAAAATTATAATTAGTGTTTGATCGACAACTTTTTAAACCACAACTATGAGATTTGATCCCTTCAATTAAAAATCTCATTCCGTAATTAAAAAGGTATCATTACATCTTATTGGTAATATGATTTTTAAGTTTGGATTAGTGTTTTTAGATTTTTGTTTTGATTTTTTTGTTTGTTCATATTGAATTATTAGTGCTTTGGATGTCTCTATATTATGATCAATTCGCTTGGTTTTTCATTTTTATATTTTTAAAACTTTTATTCCCCTTATAGAGTCATACATAACAAAAACATTAATATTAGTAATCATTTCAATTTCACCATACTACCAAACATGCAAAATATTTTCAACAAAATCCATACCATTACCAAGTATTTGATTCCTATACCGATTCCGATCCCATGTGCAATCCAAGCACACCATTTATTTGATTGTAAAGTTAATTAGTTGAAGTTATTAAATTTTTTATCGAATTTAAAAGTGCTGACCCTATTCCCAAAGCCGTACGCAGTTATGCCAGTGGGTTTATCATACTAGTAATTCTACATGTACTCTCAATTTGTACTCTTATTTTATATTTTCTATGATTTGACATGCTTTGATGGCTCAATTTAGTAGGGCGCTATGATGTTTATCTATTTATTGTTTCTTTCTCCAATCAAATTTGAACACAAGTGCGAGTAAAAGTTAGGAGTAAGATTTTGGGAGTACATCAAGTATTTTTGTTATCATACAATGTGAATGCATGCATTCATGCATTCATGTAGTAAGTGACGGTGCATTTGTATAGTAGTCGCAGAGAATTGTGCATTCTTATAATTTTATTGTACATTCTAATATATATATATATATATATATATATATATATATATATATATATATATATATATATATAATTGACACTACTAAAATTAGTAATAATGGGATCAATATATAGTTAAAGTTTATAATCCTTTAAATATAATTATAAAAAAAATCAATATTTAAAACAATGGAATTTCAAATTTTACATAAATTTTTTCTCTCAAAACTACTAATTAAACTTTTCTATCGAAGTCTGCAAATTTATAGAAGGCTAATTACCTAAAAGAAATAAATAAAGAAATACTAAACGAGGTAAGCCTCATCTGAAGGGGAAATTTTACAATGGGATTTCTTGTATTGCTGATCATGAAAATGGAGAGACATAATCCATGTGGAAAGAAGTTACACTATGCAATCAATTAAATCAGCCTCCTATAAATTTCAATTAATTACTTCATCTTTAAAAAAAAGGAAAGCAAAATTGTGGAGTTACGTTAAAGAGAAGGGTACAATAGCAAGCGCCTGGAACAGAGAGTACAGAGAAACTTGCGATTGAAGGTGAAGCAAAGAGGGAGAACGCAACAGAAAACGCCGACTTCCACATCCACCGCCTCCACTTTTCCGCCGCAGTACGGACACGCTCCCGGCGCCACCTTTCTCTCCACCTCCTTTTCCTCTTTCCCGCACACTAATTTCCTCAAAAACATCGATCGCTTAGATCTCCGATCCCCAGCCCCACGTAAGTAAGAATTTTGATTTCTCTTTTTCTTCTTCTTCTTCTTCCTCGATCACTGCCGCTGTGAATTTATGTGAATATTTATATTGTATATATCGTGTTTGGATTTGGCGCCACCGAATCGGAATTGACGGACTTAAAAAAATTACTACTTCTGTGTTTTGTGTCACGTGCCAATTTTCGCAATTCGCAGAAAGTGCAGTTGTGAGGCGAACCCACTCCCCGGAAGATTCAGCCAACCCTTTTTCTATTATTTTCGCCCATACTCTTCTCACCTTTAATTAAATGTGATGTTTACGGTTTACCACTATAGGTGTACGTCGACACGTCGTATTCTCTACAGTCTACACAATGAAATAATTTTTTTTTTTTAAAAAAAAAAAACATTTTTACACTTTTCTATGAATTAAGAGAGAAATCTATAGTTACTGTATAATTTTATGTATTAAAAAGTCTTGATCGATTTAGTTGGATTGCTCTTTCTTTATGTGTTTTAGACTATCAACATGTTTTTTTTAATAGATTACATGACTTTGAGCGTTTAGTATGAATGAGGAAATTAAGATAAAATGAATTATAATTTTGTAAAGAAAAGAAAAATATGTGAATCAAATTTCATTATTTGATAGACATAAATAAAATTGTGGAGAATTTAAATGGAAGAAGTGAATAAATGTTAAGATGTTCTTAAATAATAATAATAATAATAATAATAATAATAATACCTCCGTCCCATTTTGGTTGTCGAATTCGTTTAACGAGACTTGATTGAAGTTATTTTTAATCTAATTTTTTTATAATGTTAAGTTTAGCATTAATATTTAAAATTTATATATTTAAAAATTACATTAAAAGTACTATTAAACCCTAAAGATTAAATTTAAAAATAATAAAAAATTACTGCAAAAAATAAGCAATAAAGAAATAGTTGATTTGACCAAATAATAGTAAATAAGACAGATAAAAATGTAAAATGGGACAGAGAGAATAATAATAATAATAATAATAATAATAATAATAATAATAATAATAATAATAATAATAATGGCAAAATCATAGTTTAATGTGAAATTCTAATTCAATGGTGCAATTCCATCTTACTAAACACCCCATTTTTTTTTTTTTTAAATAAATTGTGCATAGTATTTGCAAATTTTCAATTTTTGAAATCATTACAAACACTATCCTTAGCATTTTATTTATTTTTTACTTTAAGGTACTTTTTATGTTTTAATAATAAATTAAAATATTATTATTACATTAGAATTGTAGAAATGTAAATAAATTAATAAAGAATTAAAATATACTGATATAGCACTATAGCAGTATAGTTTGATTTTGAAGGTGAAAAAGAATTTAAAAATAAAATTAGTCAAAATAATATTTGGAGAAAAAAAATAAAAATTATAATATATTTTATTTTTATCAAATAAAACATGACACGTGCATGAAAAATAAAATAAAATAAAATAAAATAAAATATACATCATTATTCAATTCCTATTACCTACCATTTGACAAACTGGGATACATTTCAGTTGGCCCCATGCTCGGCCTACAAGTTGACGGAGCCCACGTAGATATGTATGGAGAAAGTTGGTATATAACTTATCTATTGCCAAAAAAAAAAAAAGCAGTATAGCTTATCTATTTTTAATGTCATTGACCTATGTAAATATCATGATATACTGATTAACCGATAGTCTTGTGTGAAATTATTTTATGAATTAAAAATTGATTTTGGTTAGATTTATTTACTTATTTTTGTTAATTTTATAGATTATTTTCTATCACAATATCATAAATAGGTTTACATTACACAAAATTTATAACTTTTAAACTAAAATGCTATACTTTTAAAATAAAAACTAATACTTTTCAATTTTCAACCAAAAAAAAAAAAAGAAAATTAAGGATGCCTTTGGTTCGCACATAGAATCAAAATCACAATGGAAATCAAACACTTGGCAATATTAATAGATTTTGGTGAAAGTATTTTGCATGTTTAGCAAGGGTGGAATTGGAATGATTACCAATGTTGATGTTGGTTGTGAATGACCCTATAATAGGAATAAATGTTTTAAAAATACAAAAACAAAAAATCAAGGCAATTGATCTTAATATAATGACATCCAAAGCATCAATATGAACATAAAAAAAAATCAAAACAAAAATTTAAAAGTACTAATCCAGACATAAAAACTAGATTACCAATGAGATGGAATGATACCCTTTTTAATTAGGGAATAAAATTTTTAATCAAATGGGTAATCAAAATCCATAGTTGTGTTTTAAAAAGTTATCAACCAAACAAACTATGATTTTGATTTTCATTCTTAATGTGTAAACATGAATCAAACACGCCCTAAATAATTTCCAAAAATAAGAAATAACAAATTTAAAGTAAAACATATATAACTTTTCACCCAAAAGGTAAAAATTTTTGGAACAATAACTATTACAAAATGCATTTCAATTAAAATTAAATACTTGTAAGAAAGTAGCACATAATAGATTTAAAGTAAAATCTAGTACTTTTACTTATTTTCAAAAAAAAAAAAAGCTAAAATCTAATACTCTAATAAGAATAAGTATTTTTCAAAAAGTAACCGATAATAGATTTTTTTTTAAAAATACTTATGATTCTTTACAAAGAATCTAAACCTCCACCATCGGGGTTTGGACTTATAACCATCCATATAAAAAAGTTTCCGAAATGTCATTACACTAAATAATAGTTGGCAACACAATAGATTTAAAATAATAAAACATATCATTTTTCAGTTGCATGGAATACTTTTGAAATAATAATTATAACTATGACTTTTTAATTATATATTGATCTCATTATATTATGTTTAGTAATGTTTATTTTAAAAATTTTCAATATATATGTATTTATGGAAAGTGTATGGGATGAACAAAATCACAACTGCCCAAACTAAGAATCCGCTTCAATTTCCAGAATACACACTCCGGGTGGGTGATTAATATATCTACAAAGATTAAGCACCAAGCAACAAATTCACAAACGTCCATATTATTTGTAGAATTGGTTCTGCACTACACTTAAAGGCATATTATCTTACCCCTCTTTTCTGTCAATGATTTGCCTTTTAAGAACCTCGTTATCCTTCCGCAGTTTCATAATCTTCTGCTTCAGTGTTTCCACATGTCGATTTGAAGTTAAATCTTGTTGGGACTCCACCAGTTTTTTTCTGCTAACAAGCACTGAAACTCCAAGCAATCATTTTACTTAAAGTGAAACATTATAAAAGGAAACCTCTCATTTTCTCCACGTCGATCTATAGACTATAGTTGAGTTTAAATCAGACCTGAGGAAGTTTTCAGGAACTGGGAAATAGAGCATATTCTTTTTGAACAGCTAGGCCACTTACATTCTTTTTCCAAATCGTGGAGCTTCTTGTTCACCTCATTTTTCTCTTCTTGCTCAACCAGGAGGCAATCTCTCAAGCCCTGAATCTCATAATAATCTGACACAAAAGGTTTCTAACGTTTAACTGGTCAGCAGGACAGGAAAGGAAAAGTAGCAAACAAGTGTATTTGCACCCTTACATCTAGACTCTACATCAGAAGAAACTTGTTCTAATCTTCTTGCCAAAGCTTCTATGTGGTTCTTATGCACTGTTAAATCTTGGTGAAGCTGATTACGAATTGCTTCACTTGCCACCTTTTCAGTCTGGAGCTCTCTTGGCACCACAATAAAAATAAAATAAAATTAACAACTAAGCAATCCCTTTGCATGGAATTTCTAATAAATCAGTCAACCACCATTCAGCAACAAGTGGATGAAACTCACCTGATTTGAGATTCCAAGTCTTGAATCCTCATTGCATGTTCTTGTTTGAGTGACTCAACAGCAATCCTAAATTCCTGGTTGCGAGTCAAGGATTACCATTGGAAACAAATTGTGAAAACTAATCGAGTGAGTTAGGTCTCTATTCAATAATCTGAATATGCCAATCTTTTACAGTTACCAGCAAGATGTTACAAAAAAAACATAAAAAAATTCTTATGCTTTACAATCTTTTACGGAGTAAAATATTGTCCTCTCCGTGCAAAAAGGTTTTAAAGGTTAAACAAGGATACAACATGCATTATTCTACTTCATATTTATGATAAGAAAAATCTGTGTAAAGGAAGGTGAAAAAGCCTCAATATTTTGTAAGGATGTGCATCAACTCACATTTTCTTTCTGGGAGAGCTCATCATTTGCTTTTTTCAGTTCATCCTTCAAGACTTGGCAACTGGTATGGCTTTCAATCTGTTGCCTTGTTCAAATAATCGAAAACAGTCGTCTTGATAGAGAAATAAAGCATAGAAAGGTCACTTAGAGCTCATTCTTTGCTAGTTGTCACTTGGATATCATTTAAGTTCACCTATAAAATTTAAAGCCTAACTCTTAAAACACTACTTGCAGGGGAAAAATGAACCTGATCTGCCATTTTGTTAAACACCTTGGTATAAATCTTTCTCAGCCGCTCATTTTCTGCATGAATTAAATATCCAGAGAATTATGTTATCAAAGATCTGCCTGGAAAAATGAGACCATATGCTAAAACAAATAGGGTAATTTAGGTTTATACTATGATATGGTTGATATATTGAATTGGTTACTAATTTAACGATCTTATTCCCTCTTTTTAATACAAAAATAAGGGAAAAAAAGAAATAAATTCATTAGGAAAACAGGAAGTTTAAAATCCATACAACTGCCCTTCTATAATTGGATAAACTATTGTTTTTTTTTTTTTTGTCAAAAAGAAAGTGAAAAATTTCAAGTCTGATTTCTAGCCAATGCCAAAACTAAGGCTTCACCCCTTCACTAAGGGGATAACCACAAATTCTTTGTTTAAGGATAATATCTATCTTCTTTTTTACCTTATATTGTGTTTGTATGTACCTCAATTTCAGCAAACCTTCTCTCTGTCTCTCTCTCTCTGATAATGTAAACCAAATAAGGAGCAGATTTTCAAATGGCAATTTCAGCCTATCGATTCATTTTCAAAAAATAAATAAATAAAGTATACTTCTAGCATGTTCATTACAACTTAGAAGCCACAACTCTTTCTTTGAGCTACCCAGCATTTAACTTAATTGATGTTTGGCCAAGATCTTACTCCTCTCACTCAAGCCAATGCTGGCAGGGCTATCACTCAGATCATCTACAACACAAATAGTAATTGAAGAAATAAAAGAGAAATATAGCTCCTATAGACTTTTACTTCATTTGGAACCTCGGTTTATATAGTGAAAAGGACTTTGAGCATTCTACTTCTTTGACATGGCAACTAATCATAAGAAATTATCAAACAGTAACATTTTTTTTTATAGATGTTCCTTGAAAATGTTTTATACCACAAACATTAAGCCACAACAAACAAAACAGGCACAAAACATTTTAATCAAGCAAATCAAAACCAAAGACAAAAATGAAACGCAAGCAGGAAGTCTCGAGCATAATAGAAATAATTTCTTCATGGTGACAAACACTCTTTATATATATATATATATATATCCTCTCACGATTCCAGAACAAACATTTCAGTCACAATGTTAGGAGAACACAACTTCATAGCATTTTTGGGAAAATTCCAGATTCAATTATGATCCTAGTAAATAAAACCGTAATTAATTTACAATCGATTCAGTAAATTATGTTCAATTTCAGTAAAAAGAAATGGAAAAAATCGAGTGTATTTTACTTGAGAATTTAGTTCGAAATACATAGCGGGGTACCGGAAATAATTCAGAACAAACCAGATTGTAGGTTTTTTATTGTAAACTGAAGAGCATCTCTCTTCTTCACTTCTGCGTTGTAGTTCGAGTTCAAAGTTTGAATCTCTGCAATCGCGTTCTTAAATTCCTGAAGTTCAATTAAGCAAAAATAAATAAATAAATAACGGGGAGTAAACACAATGTGCACGTCAGACAGGTGTACGGACTTACGTCACAGATATGATCGAAGCTGGAAGAGAGGGACTGGGTTGCTTCCTCGCTAATTGCCGCCATTGCAGAATACTGAGCTCCCTTGGCAATTTTTCCTAATGCCGGCGAGTGTGTATATTTAAGTGCCGTTTAGTTTAATTTCTCTTTTAACAGGAAAATAGAAAATGTTCATAATATTTATTTTACAATTTGTAAAATGCTGTTCAATTTCGGCTTTCTTTATCTCAATTTTCTGAGATAATTTTACAGTAATTATACGTCTAAAACAATGCAGAGAAAAAAGAGTGAAAAGTATAAAAGGAAGAAAACTGGAAAAGCAAGTACACATTTCATTAATAACTGACAAATCTATCTATATCTATATCTATATATATATTAAAACAGAAGTAATAGCTTTCCCGCTCATTTTAGTCCAAAAATTTTGAAATCGGTCAACATAATATTATATAATAATTACTTATCAGAAATTCTAGCCCTCCTTATCATTCCTTATTTATGGCTAAAATTAACAAAATATTCAAAATATGATTCTATACCTTATTCTACACGGAAATTAATTTGAAATATTTTAGTCAATTCCATTCCTGTATGGATTTCTTATTTATGTACATATGTTAACAAAATAGTCACACGGAAATAATAATTATTAAACAAAATTATAGTTATTATACCATGCAATTCAATTATTGTTCAAAATATTTTAATCTTGCGTATTATATATATATATATATATATATATATATATATATATATATATATATATATATATAGGATCGCGTTCAGGTGAGAACTGGCCGCCCAGGAGAGAACTGAGAACGAATCACAGCGCGCCACGTGTCCGGAATGTAGTTGCAACTAACGTTATAACTAGGTGCACTTCATGTTATAACTAGGTGCACATAGGTGTACCCAGGTGCATAAATGTTAACAAGGTAAATTACTTGCACCTGCAAGTGAAAATAGGTGCACACGTGCAAGTAAAATGTATTACAAGTGCAAGTAAATTATACAATGAGCATCAATACTAAGTGCACCTAATGTTATAACTAGGTGCACCTATTGCTATAACTAGGTGCACATAGGTTGCAACCAGGTGCATGAATGTTAACAAAGTAAATTACTTGCACAAGTGCAAGAAAAATGTATTGCAGATGCAAGTAAAATGTATTACAGGTGCAAGTGAATTGTACAGTGAGCATCAATACTAA
This sequence comes from Ipomoea trifida, assembly GCA_003576665.1. NCBI lineage: Eukaryota > Viridiplantae > Streptophyta > Magnoliopsida > Solanales > Convolvulaceae > Ipomoea > Ipomoea trifida. Next base: position 14,931,847 of record CP025656.1, on the reverse strand, counting down.
GTGCACCTAATGTTATAACTAGGTGCAACCTATGTTATAACTAGGTGCACCTATGTTATAACTAGGTGCACCTAGGTTGCACCCAGGTGCATGAATATTAACAAGGTAAATTACTTGCATTTGTAAGTGAAAGTATTTGCGAAAATAGGTGCATGAATATTAATAGGTGCACCTAGGTGCACTTGTAAGTGAAACTAGGTGCACTTTTAAGTGAAACTAGGTGCACTTGTAAGTGAAACTAGGTGCACCAAAGTTCCAGTTATTTACGAAAATGCCACCGCGTCATTTTTTTAAAATTGCATCTGATTCGTTGATCTGGACACGTGGACGACTGTGGAGCGTTCTCATTTCCTACCTGGGCGAGAGTTCTCACGAGAGTGCACCCCTATATATATATATATATATATATATATATATATATATATATATTACTATATGATGTATATTATAGTATTTTAAAAAATTACTATATTATATAATTGTACGTAATTAGATTCCTCTCATGATAATATTCAAAAAATAAAAATTCCAACAATCAAATTACTATATGATGCATATTATAGTATTAAAAAAATATTACTATATTATGTTATTGTATGTAATTAAATTCCTCTCATGATAATATTAAAAAAAATTCAAACAATCAAATTACTATATGATATATATTATAGTATTAAAAAATATTACTATATTATGTTAATGTACGTAATTAAATTCCTCTCATGATAATATTCAAAAAAAATAAAATCCAACAATCAAATTACTATATGGTGTATATTATAGTATTAAAAAAATTACTATATTATGTTAATGTACGTAATTAAATTCCTCTCATGATAATATTCAAGCAAAATAAAAATTACAACAATCAAATTACAATATGATGTATATTATAGTATTAAAAAACTATTACTATATTATGTTAATGTACGTAATTAAATTACTCTCATGATAATATTCAAAAAAAAATAAAAATTCCAACAATCAAATTACTATATGATGTACATTATAGTATTCCAAAAAAAATATTACTATATTATGTTAATGTACATAATTAAATTTCTCTCATGATATATTCACACACAAAAAAAAAAATTTACAACAATCAAATTACTATATGATGTATATTATAGTATTCCAAAATAGATATGTCAAATTTAATTTATTCTAATAAGATAAAATTGAAATCTTCTCTTCAATTTAATATTTTTGTATTATAGATATTTTTAATTTTATTTGTTTTATTTTTTGAATTTTAATTAAAATTATTAAAATTAAAATAATTTAATTTGATTCGAATATATATATATATATATATATATATATATATATATATATATATATATATATATATATATATATATATATATATAATCATTGTTGCATGTCAAAAGTTCACCCAAATAAAAAAATTGTTGCATGTCAATTTGTTTACTTCATCTAACTTTTAAAAATAACTACAATATTATTACTACTATATATAAATTTCTTCCTACATAAATGATGTTGGTTTTCAAAGTTTAAAAATGTGAAAGGTATAATATATCATTATTATGATTTTAGCTCTCTACTAATAACAAATATAAGTATTATTGCATTAATTTAAAAGTTTTATAGTTCAAATGCTGTGAACAAATTTTATAAAATACCATAAATTATAAAAATTTACAAATCTAAAATAATAGTTATTATTTAAATATTATGAGCTCAAAACAAATTAATTTACGTTAATAACATAACTGAAGAAAAACTAACATAAAAATGAACTAATTGAACTAACTTACATTTGCGGAGTTTGAAAAAAAAATATAATGTTATTGGGTAAATGTTTCACATTTAAATATAATTTTATTAAATTTATTGGAATTCACATATTTAAGAATGATGCATCATCTCGAGATCTATCAATTTAAAACGAAGAAGAATAAGAGATTTATTTTTTTGAATACAAGGCTCAATCTCATGACCTCCCATACGGAGAATCACTACATGTCATCTGAGCACAAGATGCATGACAAGAACAATAGGTAATAGAACTAAACGAAAAAGAGATAATAGAACTAAAAGAAATAAACTTTCAAATAAATTAGTTAAAAACATATCATAGATCTACAAATCTTGAACCACAAAGTCTATTGTGAACCTATTATTTAAATAATGATCTAGAGATGTTTTGATTCTGCTACATTTACGGGTTGAAAAATATTTAGAAACAAAACTAAATGGTTTCTAGACATCTATTACTATTTATGATAACAAACAAAAGCTTAAGGAAAAAACTTGTGTGTGACTGTCTCATGGTCTCAATCCGTGAGACGGGTTTGATCTTTAACTAACAAGGTCAAAGATCTGACCTATTAATCAAAGATCTGACCCGTTTAACGGATTAAGACCCGTGAGACGGTCTGACACAAGTGTTACTCAAAGTTTAAAATATCATCAAAGTAGATTTTGATACAAAACTCATATATCAATGTAAAATTTTAAAATAAGAATGGTTTTTCATGCAAGGAAAAAAATTATATAATATTTATCAATATCTATATAATAAAAAATTATAAATTTCTCTTTTTATCAATTTTTGTAGACATATTATATTTATAGTATTTTGTACAATATAAAAATATATATACATTTTTTTATAGAATTGTGATTATTGCCATAATTATACACGTTAATTACTACAATGAATATTTATTAAAAAATTATTTTAAAATGTCTAAACTCATATTCTTAATTAAAAATTTAAAAATATTTAAAAATTTGTCTAAATATATAACATAGTTAGGGACTACATTAATCCATATAGATTTAAAAATTAAATTCTTTTAATTTGTAAATGTAATTTTCTTAATTATAATTAATAAAATAAAAAAATATAATTAAAAATAAAATTATAAAATTAACAAAATGTGTATTCATAAATATTTAAATTTATAAATACATACATACATACATATACTTATGCATTATATTAATCATACAAAATAAAAATTCTATTTGTCAGTTTATAAATTTAATTATTTTAATTATAATATATCAATATAAATTATAATTACAGAAATTATATTATAGAATTTACATATATACATATTAATAAATATTATTTGTATATACACTGTATTACACAATCACATATACAAAATTTAAATTTTACATTTTTTAAATTTCTAAGTATAATTTCTTAGTTATTATTCATATTGTTAGAATTATAATATATATGAAATAAGATTAGGAATAATTCAATTTAATAATGTAAATTTTTCTCTATAAATTTATATAAATATGTATATGATTAGAGATTATATTAATCTTAATTTTGTATGTTATGATAATAGATACTTGACCAAATATACGAAAATTCAACTATATTATTATATTATACATTATAATATATTTGTAATTTTAAATTTTATTATTTAAATTTATAATAACAAAAATTTTTACGTGCAGCGCACGGGTAAAACACTAGTATATATATATACAACCGGGATATGAAATACATACTTGACTCTAGGGGTGGGGAGCTGAATGCTAAGATTACTCCTGCGCAAATTGAGAAACATATGTATTAAAAGATACATGCTATAAAATAGGCTAGACATGAATAATGGTCATAACACATAATATATTTTATAATAGTCTCACTTGACCATTATCAAATAATAATTATGCATCGTTAAAAACCTCACTATAAAAATTTTGTGAAAAAAATCTAGTCAATGAAAATAGTACACAATGCATGTATAACCATGTGTTACATGTTGTCTCATTAAAACCTTAGACTAAAAAAAAATTCAGTAGGACATTAAAAACCTCAGGTTCAGAAAAATGCAGTAGGAAAAAACCTAGCTAAAGAAAAAAGAGTACAAGCATAATCTTCAAGATTTTCAAGATCTTTTGGATTGTCTATTAAGTACATCTAGAGGTTGTTGCTTCCCTGAAGACAACAATCTTCCAAGTCTATGTATCCCAATTTTGTGAACATATTTATCAAAAGTGGATGTAGGCAAGGACTTAAGTAAACAAATCTAATCAGGTTGTCAATAGAGCGAACTTTCTCAACAAGAATTTTACCAATCCTCTAGAGTTCATGTATGTAAAATAACTTAGGTGCAATGTGCTTTATAAGGTTCCCATTAATGTACCCACTTCTCATATGTGCAAGACATGCCGCGCATTGTCCTAATACAAGATAGTGAGAGTATCATCTTTACTCGCTATACCACACGAGTTGTGGATTTGATGTATTAACTACCTCATCCATACATAGTCTTGTAAGGCCTCATATAAAGCTATGAAAGTGATTAGTTGAGGTAGCAACTACATATAGTCTATTTAACGGACATCCAAGAAATAGTTGTACTTCCATAGAGAAAAACATAATCAATACGACATTTGACATTATGAGAATCAGACATATAACCAACATTTGAGTAACCCACCAATGTAATATCCCACTTACTATCAAAATAAAGATCAAAATCTTGTGTACACTAGAGATATATGAGATTATGTTTTACTCCATTCCAATGTCTTTTGTTTGGAGAAACACTAAATCTAGCTAGTAAATTCACTGAAAAAAGTAATTTCAAGTCCCGCATAATTAACTGGATAGAGTAGAGTCCCAATAGCACTCAAATAAGCAACTTTGGACCATAAAACATCCTCATTGTCCCCATTAGGTTTAAATGGATATTTGTCTACTTCAAGAGATTAAACCACCCTGGGAGTACTAAGTGAATGAGATTTATCCATATAAAATCTCTCCAATCTTGTTTGTGTAATCCGACTGGTGTACACAAATCTCATTAGGGAGATGTTTGATCTGCAAGCCAATGCAAAACTTGGTTTTAACCAAGTCTTTCATTTCAAATTTTATTTTTAAGCATGAATAGGCTCCACAAGATCCTTGTGTATCCCAACAATATTTATGCCATCAACATAAATAAATATAATGCAAAAGTCATCAAATGATTTCTTAATAAAGATACATCGACAAATCTCATTACTTACATATCCCTTTATTCATGAGGAATTTACTTAAACTGTTATACCACATTTACCCAATTGCTTCAAACCATACAACGATCTTCAAAGTTTGATATGATGCTATACATGTTCCAATCTATCTTCTCCCTCATATTGTGGTTTTGAAGGCCATCAAGTATTCTCATGTATATATCAATGTATAGTGACTCATATAGACAAACGGTCACTACATCCATCAACTGCATATCTAAATTTATTTTTTATTCACAATGATATTGACAATGATATCATGTAGTGGAACAATGTGCCATCAATGAGTATTGCAAAAATCCCGCCTAGGCGCCGATTAATTGTTGCCTAGGCATTAGGCATCGTTTGACCGCTTAGCGTATCACCTTAATCAGTGGTCTAGGTGGCCGGCCGGCTAGATAGTCGACTAAGCCGTTTAAGCGCCGCTTAGGCGCTGACTACCTTATTTGGAGCACTTGTAGATTCACTGGGTTATCATCTTCAGGACGATTAGAAGCTTTCTGGAGTGAGTGAGAAGTTTTACCAAGTCTGATTTTTTGCTAATTTAAATCTTTTGCAACGACTGGTTTCTCACGCTTCTGGTGATGTGAAGTGTCAGTATGCATACTCGGTCTGATCCCTTAGGGACTTATACTCTTGGTGGAACATTCTCAACAGGAATATGAGACCTAGCCACTTCCCTATGGTCAGCAAAAAATCTGGCTAATTATTCGCTAAATTTAACAATTAAATTAATGATCTTCTAAATTTTTAGTTTAGTTTGACTAGTCTGTGGGTAAGTATTGAAAATTTGTTGTATCGCATAAAATTTCTCGATATTTTGTTAAATATGAGTCTTTGTCTCCCCTTAATACCATGAAATGATCTTAGTAAAAAAAAATGTAGTTAGCGTACTTTGTAGTAAATTGATCGCCTATCATGGGCTTTAGATATTTAATGATAGAGGGAGATCCATAACTAACATATATACATAGCTTTTATTGTAGGCCCATGGAGGTACAATGAGTAGGTGGTATAAATGTATAAACTACACACCTGATTACACATAGATGAAAAATAGTTGGTTTTGTGCTACATATTAGTTGTAAAGTGAAATAATCATGATATGAAAAATGTATTTATACCCCTATTTATACTTTTGAAAGATAACTAAAGAAGAGTATGTTGTGGTACACTTGTGAAAGACATTTATGGTGATAAAGAGTTAAAGACTTACTCCTTGTACATGCCGGCAAAATGTCATGAGATGGATTATAAGCCACAACTTGTTCTAAGAGACTTTGGTAGGAAGTCATAAGTCATGACTCATGACACCTTGTGTAATTATATATTTTTTGTTTGTTCAAAAGAGAGGGGGTAAACCCCGAAACAACACAAAAAACAAAGCTAGCAAACCCCTACAGAGGGGATTCTCCTAAGAAAGCCAACTCCAACACGGTCATCGTGAAGCACATCATGCAAATCGCTAGGGGCTTCAGGCAAGGTAGTGAACCTATTAAAACTCGGAAGACTCTGCTTCGCAAGGGCATCAGCAAGCCTATTCTGTTCCCTATACACGTGAGTAATTTGAACATTACAGAAACTTGCCATAACCCCGAAACATCTGTTAAGGATATTGTTGTTATGCCCATGGTCGGTAGTTCTATTTCGCAGAAGGTTCACCAATCTGCTAGAGTCGCAATCAACAATAAGGTTCAGAATCCCCCGTCTATACGCCATACGCAGGCCCTGGAGCACCCCCCCAAGCCTCTGCATCGTGAACAGAGCACCGGCCAATGTGATACGTGAAGCCCTCTATCCAATCCCCGTTTGCATCCCTCAAAACACCCCCACAACCCGCGAGTCCAGTGGTTTGAGAGACACTGCCATCAACACTGATAAATTATACTCCGTATATAATTATCGTGTGATAAATTATATATATATATATATATATATATATATATATATATATATATATATATATATATATATATATTACTCCGTATTGTAATAAGATACAAATGTTTAAAACTTTTTTCATCAATAATATGGTTTGTCTGTTTGTTTCTTAATTTATTTTTGTAATTTCATGAATATAGAATAGTAAACCATTGATACGCTCCAAAATTTAAAAACCATAATTATTCAAAATTAGATGATTTAATTTAATGCGGTTTGAAAGGTGTGATGTGTTAGAAAAAAAATTTTGTGGCACGCCGTAAATCAACTCTTTTTTTTTTTTTCTTCTGGAAAAACGTGGCAACAGTACAGACGGCAGACCCCACGAATGCCTGAAAATCTAGTGGTACCCATCGTAATTTTCTTGAAATGGGAGGTGTGTTTTGTAATTATATATGGCATATAACAAAGAAGGTGAATCACGTTACTCATAAGCGTGCATTTAAACGTTGTGGACTGTGCCTCCAAATCTAGACTATTCTACAGAAACTGCAAAACAGCGTCGATTGCGCCAACTGGAAGGTGAGTTTTCTTCAACTTCATGGAAGATTGGAAATATCTTTGAATTTGTTTTTGGTTGCGTTTTCTCTTTGATTTTGAGATTCCGTGTTTCTCTTTGCGCAGAAGTGTTGAGGATCATACAGAATGGAAGCGGCAGCTGCTCTTCGGCCTTCGGTCGGCGTCTGTTGTGGATCAGTCAAGTCCGGCTTCCTTTCCATGCATGTCGCGCCGGATTCTTTCAGATTCCGATCCAATTCCCCGTTTTCTGCATCTAGGATCAAGGTACCTTGATCGCTGATTCATTTTCCTTTCTCTGATCGGTGTGTGCAACGTGAATACATGAAACGTGTAAAATATGCTGCTCTTAATTGTTTAGTATTTTTTTGGTTGATAAATTTTGATATTGATCGGTTTTGTATTCGAAAATTAGAAATATGTATTACGATACTAGGTGATTTGTCTAAGAAATCAAAATTATTATGAAAAGCTGTAACAAAAATTTAGTGAAGAAAAGCGAACTAATATTTTAGAAACTCCTTGCTTATGCTGGTGTATTGAAAGCGATTCCGGAAGGAAGTTCTTATGTCATTAATCATCATCCTAATTCTTTGTCTTTCTCTAATAACATTTTATTCTCATTTCTCTATGGAATAAACATGCTCCTTGTTCAGTTTCTTAATCTAGAACATCTAATATTTTATTGATTTGGAGTATTTGTTAGTTAAGTACAGTGATTGAGCGAATCTCACCCGAATGATGATAATTGCTAACTTTAATTCATCTGATGATCTTAGATGTGGCAAGCCACTAAATTGTTTAATATTAATGAAAACAGCTTTCAGGTAATAGATGTGCCTCATTTCAAGGAATTAAGGAAGTGTGTCTCATCACTGATGCAGCATAATCTAGGGTGTATTGTATTTGCCATCGAATTGTTTCCAAAACTCACGTTGGATTAATAATCTGAGATGAAGCTTTGTTTCATACTAGTTTGAAATTTGTTGTAACTCACATCTAGCAGTTCCATTGTTATTAAATGCTGAGCTGATATTTTCCTGCATGGCAGCTGCACCCTTCTGTTTCTCATGTGAAGTCAGGCAAGCAGAGAGTGGCATTTAGGAGAGCAAGATGCAATTCAATTAGAGCGTCATTGTCACCTTCTGATTCAGGAGATTCTGATGTCCCCATTGCTCCACTTCAATTTGAATCTCCAATTGGACAATTTCTCTCTCAGATTTTGATGAATCATCCACATCTTGTCCCTGCGGCGGTTGATCAGCAACTTCAACAGCTTCAGAAGGATGATGATGCAGATAAGCAGAAGGATGAACCATCTGTATCTGGCACCGACCTAGTTTTGTACAGGTGAATATTTGAGTTGGTTGCAGACCATTCTGACCTCTCTCCCTGGGTATAAGTAGGCAGGGGGTCTTCTTGGGCAATGGGCACTACTACTTGGTTACATACACGTAATCAATCAATAGAAATAGTTCTCATCATAGAGATGAAACTATTGTAGAATTAAATAAGTCAAGAATGTTCTTTCTTTCATTCCCACAAAGTTTTTTAAAAAGTAGTTTTGAAATCCAAATCTTATTAGTGTTTTCATTTTTGTTGTTTTTATCTTTATTGGAATTTTCAGGAGAATTGCAGAGGTCAAGGCCAAAGAGAGGAAAACAGCCCTGGAAGAGATATTGTATGCATTGGTGGTGCAGAAATTCATGGATGCTGGTGTACCTTTGATTCCAGCCATAACTTCACCATCATCGGATTCTTCTGGTCGGGTAGATATATGGCCTGGTAAAGACGAGCAACTTGTATGCCTTCATTCACCTGAAGCTTACGAGATGATTCAAAACCACCTATCTCTCATTCTAGGAAATAGAATGGGTGAAGGTGATATTCAAATAAGCAAGTTTAAAGTTGGCCAGCTTTATGCTGCATCTGTCATGTTTGGCTACTTCCTTAAGCGGGTTGACCAGAGATTCCAGCTAGAGAAGAACATTAAAGTTCTTCCTGAGGGAGTAGACAGAGAAGGTAGTGACACTCTGCAAGTTACAGGGGAAGAGTTGAGATCTGATGATAGCTATAATGCTCCTTTGAGCTCCACACAATCCCATCCTGAAGTCGAATCATTTTCTGCTGGCGACGTCAGTCCCGGGGGTTTTGGCAATGGAATAAAGCCATCAAGATTGAGATCATATGTGATGGCACTAGATGCAGAAACTCTTCAGAGATACGCAAACATCAGGTCCAAAGAAGCCATAGGAATGATCGAGAAACATACCGAAGCATTGTTTGGTAGACCTGAGATTGGTATCACACCTCAAGGAACCATAGATACTTCCAAAGATGAAGTTATTAAAATTAGTTTCAGTGGTCTGAAAAGGCTTGTTATGGAGGCTGTAACTTTAGGGTCCTTCCTTTGGGACGTCGAGAGCTATGTCGATTCAAGGTACCATTTTGTTACCCAGTGATCATTTGTCACACTGCATCACACAATTGTATCTGCTGGAGGGATTGGATGAGTGAATGCAGTACCATTCTAGCTAGGGGTAAATGCAATTAATCTAGTGTCGATTATTTGTACATAATTAGTGTTCTGATGATGTAATGATATACTGCTTGCTAAACTTTGATTATGTTGGTCGTCAGTACCAAAAGTCCAAAATTAACTTCTCAGATGAGCGATTGAGATGATGTAATGATATACTGCTTGCTAAACTTTGATTATGTTGGTCGTCAGTACCAAAAGTCCAAAATTAACTTCTCAGATGAGCGATTGATGCGAGAATGCTAGTAGCCTGCTTTAAATTTTGCCTAAGCTCAACATTGCTTTTCCAATGAAGTGTGGGTGAGCAATATTTTTGACATGACATGTAGCCTAGGGGCAAAGTATATACACGGGAATAAATGTTCATTTTTAATATATTGAAGATTCATACTCAATACATAATGAACATTAAAAAATAATATTCAATAAATTAAAAATGAATTTTTAGTGTATTGAAAATTATCTATACAAGTGGTTCACCTTTGTTCTTAATATGATGATTAAAACCTCGGTCCATCATTAAAAGAATCAATCTTTATACAGTGTATAATGGTCACGCAAATTGTGCAGACCATAGTCTAAAACTTTGTAACGGTTTTCTGAAGCTTTGCATTCCCGTTGGCGCGCAATCACTTTTTTACATTTTTTTAAATTGCGTAAAAATCAAACTATCGCTAGTATGGATGCTTTTACAACGTATCTAAAATGAAACTGGATAACATGTCTAAAAAAATGGCTTACAACGTATCTAAAATGAAAGTGGATAACATGCCTTGTATATAGAGTATATATTGTCAAATGAAACTATAATTGAATTTGATAGTGTATAATTCCACATACGATGTGTGTGTATAATGATAAATCTACAGCCTGAAAATCGATCAAAGAATTCAACCCAAGTAGCTCTTTTATTTATTAATGCTGAATCCTTTAGAGAGAAGAGAGAGCATAACTTTAGGGTTTTGTTGTAGAGAAAGGTAGAGAGAGTAAGAGAAGGGATCCAAAAAACCCCCCACTTGAAAGGCTAGGACCCTTTATAAAGACCAATTCATGTACTTAATACCACATAATGTACGAGATACGTAGGTCGTATATTCAGGGTATATTCCCTATCAACTAGCCCCCCCAGTCCGAGCCCTGACTTCAAGTCAACAAGGAAGGGGTCGGGCTGGAAGACTGCCCTTACTGTCCGCGACTCACGCTAGTTGCCTCGTTAAAAAACTTGGGCTAAGAAAAAACCCAGTGGGAAAAAATCCTAGCCAAGGAAAAAAGAGCACAACTTTAAGCGCCAACGAGGAAGAGTTCGAGCTGGAAAAACTGACCGTATAGTCTGTGACATATGCCAGTTGCCTCGTTAAAAACCTCGTGCTAAGAAAAAACCTAACGGGAAAAAATCTTAGCTAAAAAAAGAGTACAACCTTAAGCACAGTCTTTTGGACTATAAGGGTCGTCCGAACTCTACCGATCTTAGGGATCGAATTTACGATACGATTGATAGGTCGTATTTTACCGATATAGGGGTCGGGTTTTACCAATCAAGGGATTGGAGTTGCCCGGGGCGGAATGCCGACCTGGCGGGCTGAATTGCCTATCTCGTAGGGCTTAAACTGAGATATGATATCGGGCCGATGGTGGCAATGCCGACCTAATCGGGCTTAGTACATGATTAATCTGCATACATGATCATGCTACAATTTATAAAGCAAAGCGAACGAGGGTAATCAAGCGGGCACCTTACTCCCGTAGTTTTTTTCGACTTTTCGGTCGTAGCGTTTTTTCCGACCGCCGTCGTAATAGATCGGTTCGAGGACCGAGCGGGCACCTTACTCCCGTAGTTTTTTCCGACTTTTTGGTTGTAGCGTTTTTTCCAACTGCCGTCGTAATAGATCAGTTCAAGGACCGAGCGTAGGCATGACCACGGTTCGGTTCGAACCGTGCACTGTACTAACCGAACCGGAACCGGAACCGACCGTACGGTTCCGGTTCCGGTTCCTAACCGGAACCCATAAGGTTCCGGTTAAGGTTCTAGAAATTATGGAACCGGAACCGGACGGTTCCGGTTCCAGAACCGTGATTACTGCACGCAAATGCAGTTGGCAGTAGCCATGAAATCATGGCTACTGCCAACTGCCATGTATATATATATATTATATATGTAAATATATTATGGCAGTAGCCATGAACTATATATATTACGTATTATATATATTGTAAATTATATATATTATATATTATATATTATATTAGATATTAGATATATTAGATATTATATTATATATATATTAGATATTAGATATATATATTTACGTATTATACATATTATATATTATATATATTATATACATTAGATATTATATTATATATTATACATTAGATATTTATATATTATATATTTACAAAAAAAAAAAAAAAAAAAAAAAAAAAAAAGAGTTAGAACTGGCGGTTCTAACCGGAACCGCCGGTTCATGAACCGGAACCGGAACCTTATATTAAGGTTCCGGTTCCGGTTTGCAATATTGTGGAACCGTGAACCGCCGGTTCGGAACCGGAACCGAACCGGAACCGAACCGTGGTCACGTCTAACCGAGCGGGCACCTTACTCCCGTAGTTTTTTTCGACTTTTCGGTCGTAGCGTTTTTTCCGACCGCCGTCGTAATAGATCGGTTCAAGGACCGAGCGGGCACCTTGCTCCCGTAGTGGGCACCTTGCTCCCACAGATCGGTCCGAGGACCATAAACGGGCACCTTGCTCCCGTAGAGGGCACCTTGCTCCCACAAAGATCGGTCCGAGGACCATAAACGGGCACCTTGCTCCCGTAGTGGGCACCTTACTCCCACAAAAATCGGTCCGAGGACCATAAACGGGCACCTTGCTCCCGTAGTGGGCACCTTACTCCCACAAAAATCGGTCCGAGGACCATAAACGGGCACCTTGCTCCCGTTGCGTTTTTTCCGACCGCCGTCGTAATTAATTGTACCGAGATCTGACCTCGGGATTACAATGCCGGTGGTGGGTGGACCGACCTAACCGGACTTAATGTACATATATCTAGCTATTACAATTTTCTAAGTCCAAGACTATAGCCTATACAATTTATAATCTAAAACTATGCTATTAATTTACAAATTCAAATTCAGACTATCCAACTTAGAATTTTACAAAAAAAAATTGCGCCACGCCAGATGTCCCGAAAGTCCGTTGATACGTCGCAGCTCCGCTCACCGGTCAAGAGGAAATCTTGATCAATAGATTCAGCTATAGGCCCGATCACAACCACGATCACGTGTAGATGAAGTTGCGTATGACGCTGCCGGCCACCACACCCTCCGAACAGAAAACTAGAATTGGATTGGTTCCGCAGCTATAGCATTCATGCTCGGAACTAACCGACTCAGGGAAGGTCGGGAATCTGTTCACTTCTGGTGACAATGGTGGCTGTTCGGGAACTTGCCTAAAACACTTGTGATCGACCAGAGATTAATCGGGAAACCCCCTAGCTTAGGCTCTTGCTCGAAACTTATGCGTCGATCATGGAAGGCCCGGAGATGACATTCATACCTTCATGATAACCGGACATCAATGCATATACGTTTGAATGTTCCGTAGAATCTGCTCGGGAACTCAGCTTAGAAGAAAACTATTCAGCTCCGGCCTAATTGCGCAACGTTTAGACCGGGAAAGGGTTGCTAGAGTGCTCGACGCTACTGGAGGTCTGGCCTGGTTTGAGTTCTTGAAATTTCCTCCTTGGCCGGTCGCATTCTGGTTGGTTAAGATTGAATGTGGAGATCTCAGGTCGGAAGCCCGGAGCTCGTCAAATCATTGCGATCGGTGACCGGACACATACCCAATAGTAGCTTTGTAAGTGCTCAGAGTTAATTCAATCCGCAGAATAATTGTGATCGGTTGCGATGGTAACTCGGGATACTGGTCAAAAGGCGATGAATGTTCAATAGATACAAAATTTCTGAGCTGCAATAGTCTCCTCCGGTCGGTGAGGATCGGGATACATTCCTTGATGGTCTTTTATTCTGAACTCTATACTCCTGCATTCCCTTATGATGTCACGTCTTTCTCTGTTTGGATCCTTTTGCTTGTAGTCTTATACTGATAAGAGTGTCAAAGTTGTGCCAGCTGTGGCCTCATCCGGGCAGCCTATTGGCGTATGGAATCTCCATAACAACACGCAGAAGACTAAGCACAATATCCACAACCGGACTGAACGGAAGAGGAAAACAGAGGTTTGAGGTGATCAGCGAGGTGCATGGTCGGAGGAGCGAGAATAAGAGGCCGGAAATGGATCGGTAAGGAGCTTAATGTCCATTCCATTGCGAACGCTGGTTTGGCACATACATTCTGCTGCTAAGCTGCTTCATGGACCCAGCCGGCGTCGACTTTCACCACTAAGCTCGTGCGTCCATTCTCTCAAGTAGCTAGAAGAACTCGTCAGCAATTGCGTGCAAGTTTGCCCGGGAACCATGCGTTACTATTTTAGGAAAAAACCACCAGAGCCTTAACGGTTCGCCTTTAGAGCTCGAAGTCCGTTCAATCCCCACCCCACGAACATATTCTTTAGTCTGCTACTCTGTTAGGTTGAGCAGGGCCGGTCCAAACGTTTTGGAGGCCCTGGGCGAAATTTAAAAAAATGGGCCCTATATAAAAAAAAAATAAAATTAAAATTTAATAATACTAAAAAATAATAATCGGTTTTCAAAAAAAAAAATAATAATAATCTCAAATAACATGAAATACATTTATTTTCTTTAGATTGTTTCAAATTTTCATTAGATTATTCTGTTTTTTTGAAAAATTTATTTATATCTCCTCTTTGTGATTCTATTAGCTGGGTTAAAGGAAAAAAAAAAAAAAAAAAGAAAACACCTGAATATTTTTAAAAAGTTCTCCACAATTTTGTGGGAGCCAGCCTAACAGAAATTGTCATTTGTGGGAATCGAACCCACATTCTCCCAAAATTCTTCCTTACAAAGAAAGCTCACTTACCACTTGAGCTATCACATTGAGTTGTTTTTTAATATAATTTTAACACTATAATATATATGTATACATATACATATATATGGATGGGCCCCTTCTAGCATGGGGCCCTGGGCGGTCGCCCAGCCCGCCCGTGCTCAGGACCGGCCCTGAGGTTGAGAAACCGGTAGGAGTGAAGTTTCGGCTATGAAGTCGAATAAGGTCGGGAAACACATTCATTTGTCTTCGCAATAATTGAGAGCTTAGTGAATGATGATGCCGATCCCAAGATATGTTGGGCACGAACATTAGATGCAGCCCCCCTCTGTTACGAAAACTGCCACGCTAAGACGGGCGGCCGGGAGCTGCCGAGGCCGGGAGGCGATCAATTGCTCAACAACTTGGGGGCCGGGAGGCGAAATATGTCCGGTGCAACCTTAGCTAGTCCACAGAACTGAATGACAATCTCTGGTGCGAATTAAGAGCTCCGTTGAACAGATTTACAGATTAGGATCCGCCCAGTTCATAACTCTTGGCATTGCGACCAACTCCATGGTGAGGTCGGGCATGCGTACTTTTTGAGAGACCGGGTATTGATCGCTCGCCTAGGAGCTGATCGTTCTGGATTATGAGGAGCCTTTATCTGTATGAACAATAGGATCAATTTTAGTTGCTATAGCGAGCCATGATCGGGGCACGCCGTTTTCTTGCGTTTTTCTTTTTTTTCGTTTTTCTAATTTTCCTCGCACTTTCTTGATTTTTACACTCCACCACCATCCACCACCAATAATATTGCATGCATAATCTAATTCCTATTCTCTTTGCCTTTTAACTCCACCGCCATTATATTATTCACCAACCAATTTGCATGCATGCATTCATTTAATTTCTTACTGGACCGCCAACATCCACCTCTAAGAGTGAAGTTCACCACCAAGGAGATGAAGAAGAAGCTACGGACAAGAAGGGCTCACCAAAGTCACACTGCACAGAACGAAACCAGTAAAGGTTGGAGCAGCGAGGGTGCTTGACCGGTTCCCTACTTGAATCGGCGGAGCGGTTTGGCGGCGAGTGGCGGAGCTGGAATCTCCAGTGGTGATGCATGGTGAAGATGGCAATGGCGGAGCTCATCGAGCCTTCGCGCTGCTGTAGCGATGCAGATGACTCCATGCATGACTCAGACTGGTATTTTCCACTGGAAAGAAGCAAGAAGCAGGGAGACAGGTTGCATGCCGACAATCTGGTTGTCCTACGGTCACCTTGAATCAGTACCGCCATTGTTGAGAATTTGAGAGCAGATGAAGTTGCAAGGCTTGAAACCCCTAATCCCCGTCAGAGAGAGCTCTCGAAGAAACATTTACTCTAAGCCAAGAAACCAAGTTGGTAACCTCCGAAGCATGCAAGCACGATTCATAGAATCCCTCAGAGAGACTGCTACATACTGATCCGACGAGATCTGTTGGTGTCGCGGAGAAGGTTGCAGCGCCAGAGGAGGTCTAAAGGTTGCATGGGCATTGTTTGAGAAAGGGCTTTGCTGCAGATGTAGTTCTTAGTCAGAATAATAAACTCCATGGTGCATGCAAAGATTGAGAACAACAGTTGCCGGAGAAGCATTCCAACTAGCCCAGAAAATCGAAAAATAATCAGAACAGAATTGTAAGGGAGAAGAAAACTCCAATCTGCTGATTTTCTGGAACTCGACTTTTTGTTCAGATCCCCACGGATGGCGCCATTTGATAGTGTATAATTCCACATACGATGTGTGTGTATAATGATAAATCTACAGCCTGAAAATCGATCAAAGAATTCAACCCAAGTAGCTCTTTTATTTATTAATGCTGAATCCTTTAGAGAGAAGAGAGAGCATAACTTTAGGGTTTTGTTGTAGAGAGTAAGAGAAGGGATCCAAAAAACCCCCCACTTGAAAGGCTAGGACCCTTTATAAAGACCAATTCATGTACTTAATACCACATACATGTACGAGATACGTAGGTCGTATATTCAGGGTATATTCCCTATCAGAATTAGAATGATACTTTAGTGGAGCTGTAATGAAACTACATATTTAAGTGTATATTTTCTGATAAAAATTAAGTATATTTAAGTGTATATGAAATAACATGTCTCA
Organism: Ipomoea trifida; assembly: GCA_003576665.1. NCBI lineage: Eukaryota > Viridiplantae > Streptophyta > Magnoliopsida > Solanales > Convolvulaceae > Ipomoea > Ipomoea trifida. The sequence goes on along the minus strand of CP025656.1, from coordinate 14,914,730 downwards.
CATATTTAAGTGTATATTTTCTAATAAAAATTATAGTTTAATTAGAATTACACTCAAGCCTAAAAAAGGGCATACATATAGGCCCAAACCCAAGTTCACGTCTTAGATTTCTATAGTAGGCCCAAGTCTAATTTTCTAAAGCTCAGCTCAATCCAACTTATTGTCATCCTTAATTATATTTCATAAATACAAAACTTAATGTATGCAAAGTGAAGCTCATGAGCAAGATTTTTGAAACCTAAATTAAAAGAGATGTAAGTTTTGAGGCTAAAGTGAGCTAAGACATAAAATGTAGGGTACCAAAGTGTGAAAATAGAAAAAAATGAGCATTAACGGTGCATTTAGTTGCACAATATTGGAGCAAAAAGGAAAAATACCCAAGGGGGGAGAGGGTCCAGTTTCGCTCCCCACCCGTCCTGTGCCCATAACCCCAACGCTTGTGGCTAGCTCGCACGATTTTAGGATAGGCATTGAACTGGCCTTCACCTATAGCTAGAGCCATCAAAATGGGCTTTGCCCGTCTAGCCGGCCAGCTCCACCCTTACTTAAGCAATTATTATTACGTGAACAAGTCCACACAAAAAAACACATAAAATACATTATTCTAACTCATAAAATACATTATTTTACCCTAAAAATTTCATTATTCTAACACATAAAGTACATTATACATTATTCTAATTTATAACATATTATTCTAACAGAAAAAGTACATTATTCTAACTCATAAAATACACTATCTTATTGATAGCGTTAATTGGATCGTGGTCACGACTGGCTGGTCTGACCGGCCGACTGACTAAGCGCCCCTTCTACTTGCTCACCATATACATATTCCGTAGCCTTGACCACTGGTCTAATTTACGCTATCACTTTCCCTAGAAATTTTATTATTCTAACACATATAAAGTACATTATTATAACACATACAGTACATTATTCGATCGCAGATGCTTCTTCACGGCAAAGTTAAGCTGCGACGGCGAGGATCAATCTCAGTCACCGCTCCTTGAAATTGCTTCCGCTTCATTGCGCTCAGACTTTCACTGGATCTGCTCCAGGAATTACGATCAAAGATCGAACACATAGGATTAACGAGCACTCTGCGGGCTTTGACTCGCCGGTGCCGGAAGCTGCGGCGGCATGGCTCCCTCACCGGTGCTCTGATACCATGTTGAGATATGAAACAAGGTGCAGTGGAGGTAATAGGTGAAGATGGAAACTGAGTTTATTATCTTGGAAATGAAGCTTACAGTAATGAAGAGGAAGTACAGAGTATATATAAGCAAGAGAAGAGAAGAAACATATTACACTACTACCCTTGGATATTTTCATCCTAATAACTATGCTCCAACAAGTTTCGGCGAGAGAACGGAAGTAGCAAGGAACAAGTCTTGTTCTCCGGCAGTTAGGTAGAAGAAATGAGGAGAGTCACATACCTTGTCCTCTCCGGCTGTTGCTATCTGTTGTTGGTTCTTCGCTTTGCTATCGATTTTTGGCAATAATAAGACACCAGCGATGCTGAATGGAGCTAAGCCCGATTGCCGGAAGTTGTTGGAGGAAGGCGCCGAAATGGTAGCTGTTGGTGCTGTAGCGAAACGAGGAAGATGGAGACTAAAGCTCCATGTTTTGAGCTAGTCGGGTGGCCCAATAAGATAAGGCTTATTATGGTGGGCTGATTTTTCGCATTTAGGCCGTGTAGCTGTCAAAATGGGCCCAGTTGATGGGGTTGCGGTTGTTATGCCATAGACACTGGTCCACATTGCAAGTTGAACTCAGGTCCATATTCACAATTTTAGTACCCTATGTTCATAATTTTAGAATTCTATGTTCACAATTTTTGAACTCTATGTTCACAATTTCAGAATTCTATATTCACAATTTTATAACTCTATATTAAATAGTATAACACAATTTTTGAATCTATATAACAAAATTGTGAATATAGAATTCAAAAATGGTGAATATTAAGTAATGTAATTCTGTATATTGAGGTTTAAAATTGTGAATAAAGAATTCTAAAATTGTAAACATAGAGTTCTAAAATTATAAATATAAAGTTTTTTAAATTGTGAACATGGACCTGGTCGACCTTGCAAGGTAGATTCGGGTCCATAGCATAATTTGTCATGTGATTGAGCCTATTTTATCCACTTTTAGACGAGCTGGATTTAAAAAAAAAAAAAAAAAAACTTATTTGCGTTTGGAATTTAAAGGTTATTTTCTATTATTTATTTATTGTCACTTTAGTCTATGTAGCAGATGGTGAGAGAACAGGTTCAGCCATCTGGGTTGACACTGTGAACGTTCCCAGAAATTTAAAATTATAGCCGTTACGGCCAAGAATCAGACCACCCCACCCCACCCCCTCCCTCCTTCCTTTTCAAAAATTGAAATCCCACCTTTTTAACCCTATTCTTGGCCGTTTAGTGAATTCACTCCTCTCTCTCTCTCTCTCTCTCTCTCTCTCTCTCTCTCTCTCTCTCTCTCTCTCTCTCTCTGCGATTCAGATCTCCAAAGGCTCAAGCTTTCAACTTTGTCTTCTTCTCCTTTCTCCACTACATTTGGTCTGCCAGGTGCCGATTTCCGATAATTGTGGTATACTCATGGACGGTAATTTCACAAACTCTCTTTACATATTTGTATATACATCTAGGCGCTTGAATTATTCATACACGCGAACTTACATTCAGGTGTATCTGCATATGAATTTGACCAGTGGTATCGTTTTCAGATCAAACTATTGCGACTCTCTACGACGATTTTGGTAAAGTTTTGACCGTCTCCGTCGAGAATTACGAGCCGCCGTTGATTCACAGAGCCGGTCTGTCTAAGTCTCTAAGATTCCCGTTTTCGAATTGTTTGTTATTATTATTAATTTTAATTTCCTTGTTCAGGTTTTTTAGATGTTCTTTTTCATTTGAACTGCCTTTTCAGTTTCCTTCTGCCTTGAGTTCCCAATTTATACTATCTTTTCTTCTACCTTTCCCCCTTTCGATGGGATTCATTAGTTAACTATTCTTTTCCCATTATTTTTCCTGAAATATCCCTCAATGAGATAGTAGGATCTTTTGTGTGAATTTGACTTCTTTCCATTTGGTCTTTTCTAACGCATTTGTTCTGCGAGAACCAGTAGTCTAGAACTTAGCAAACTGAAGCAAATAAAATAACAGAGGAACTTAATTACTTTATTTGGAGGAAATGGAATTTCTGATTTTCACTTAAATTTGATGAAATTGGAAGAAAATGTTGTTAACCATGCCTTTCCTTTCATACTTAAAAGTATTGATTATGTTAATGGATGGAAAGTCTGTATTTGAACTTTTTGTACAAAAGAAAATATTTAAAGCATGGGTTTATCATTTCACCTGATCCTTGGAACTGACCTTTGTTTTGCGGAATTCATTGATTTGGGGCCCAGAAATTTCATACCAAGAACAAACTCTTCCTATTTTTCAGAAAATTGAAGACCTGTCCACTACAGTACATGTAAGCATTTTGACTTCATGGTTGAATTCTTCTGTTGAGAGAAATGAAACTTGGCATAGTTTCCTTGAGTTTTTCCTTTTAATATTCTGCCCTTATTTTCCTCGCAGGAATTGAGAAAAGAGAAATGAAACTTGGCATAGTTTCCTTGAGCTTATACTAGTAATATACTAGTATAATTACTCAACTTTTGCAATGCAGAGGCTGTTTTTGTTGAAGCCATTCCTATTGTAAGTTTGTAACCTCTGTTTTGCATGGTTTTTAATGTCTGCATTTTTGGCAGGGAGTGAGAGCCTGAGAAGTGGAAGGTGGTGTATCAGCACTTGGAGATGTGATCTCGTCTCTTGCATCAAAGACTGCTCATGTTCCATACGGGTATAAAGTTTTATTATTTAATAATTATGTTGATTTGCTACAATAAAATTATGAATATAATTATTTGTAACTAAAATAAGAATTGATATTTAAGGTGGGTAATTACTAAAAATAATAAACTATATTATAAGTTTAATACAAAGCATAGAGAGTGGGAAATTGGTTCTTTATGCTTCAAATAAGTTGAGAAAGTAGGTGTGGACAAATATAACATTATAAATTATAACTGAGTCAATAATACTAAAAAAACATTATATTATATGTAGTAATATTTTTTTTTTAAAATCGTTAATTTGAAATGTTATTATTACACTAGTTTTTCACGCGCGTTGCATGAATACGATAATGCCCAATGTTTATTTTTTAGATAAGTACTTCAAATTATATCAATACAAGATTATATAAGAGATGTTCATGCATATGTAATTGAATATTGAATTTGTTTATTTAAATCGGTAATTCAAATTAAAATTTATTAATTAATAAATTTAAAGGTAAAGAATCTTTGCTTTGTAGAAAATAAAGACAACATGAAATTATATCCTTTTTTTTTTAAATTTTTTATAATTAATTTTTATTGTAGAAAATAAAGACAATAAAACTAATAAAATTATATCTCTTTTTAAATTTTTTGATAATTAATTTTTATTTTAGAAATTAAAGACAATATGACTAATGAAATTATATCTCTTTTTTAATCTTTTGATAATGAATAATTTTTCTTGAATAAAGACATTGTAAACATCGAATTCTATGCATATGTATTTTTTTTTTGTAGCTACTAATTTATTTAATAATTTAATAAGAGTAATAGAGTTGTGTACTTACTTTTCAATAATAATCTCTAACATATTGATAGTATATATATATTTAACAATTATGTCAACTCTGATTAGGATGGGTTCGAACGTACAATCTTTCTTATAGAAATTAATAGGTAAGTTAAAAGTTAACGAAATATTCCATTATGAAAGTTTATACTAACGAAATGAGGCTATTTAAGGGAAGAAAATAGTATAATAGAGGGTAAATATTAAAATTTTAAATTTATTTAGATTTTAGATATTTAAATTATTGTAAATAATAATAATAATGTAAAATATTTTTATAAATTTTATATTTATATTTTAGGAAATAAGTAACATATAACTCCAATATATAATGTGTATATATATTATTATTATTGAAGAAAATAAAAAAATATATAGTGGATGAATGTGCATGACAACAATAGTGGAAAAGATAACGGAAGTTATAACTGTAGGGATATGTTTGTCTAATATATTGTAAAGTACAACTTTTATAGCATAATGTACAAAAAAAACATAACGAAAAAAAAAAACATAACCTTCATTCACACTTATTATGTTTTTAGATTTAGATAAGATTAAGATTAAGAAATAAGATAAGATATAATGTATATGGTTAGTTATAATTTCATAGAAAAATCGATTGTATAATTACTATATATAGGCATCTTTTAAGTTAAATTGTTTTAAATAATTAATTGTTTTGAAGTAGCCAAAACAATATCTTGATATATGATTAAAATTTAATTAGTGGTTTGTATATATAATCAAATTGATTCTAATGCTATAGTTGGATTTAAATTAGTTAGTTAAAATATATTTAAATAATTTTGCTATGATGTCACATAGATAAATCCAATTTATGTATGTTGATGAGTTTGAGAAGGAAAATAAATAATGTTATAACATTTTTAATTAGTTTATGAAATAACACTTTTTGAAATAAAAACAGTTAACAGTGAAAGTTGTTTTTAAAATATTTTAGTGGCTAGATAATTAGAATGTAGCGAAATAGATATCATTACATATACATTATAAACTAATACATATTGCATTTTTAAATCGGATTTCACATCTGGTAATACATGAAAAATGATATTTGTAATGTAAATGTGAATTTAGATTTACATATTTATTTTATCAATAGTCAATATCTTCTAAATGTGTACTTAGAAACTTACTTGGATTTGAATTTTTTTACTATTATGACCATACTTTGCTCTTGATGATTTCAGGTGTCATTGGCGGCTTGGTATGATGTTGAAACCCTAAAAAGAGTTTCTAACAATTTTCTATGCATGTTTCCATACTAAGCTTACATCTAATTCTTTATTATGTTCATTAAATCTTGAGACTTTTATTCTATGTCTGACTATCTGTTTGATTTTTTACATTTGTATGGTGTTATTACATATTTTTTAGCTAAACATATATATATGCTCCACTATCTATAAATATATTTTGTATTATTATATTATCAGGTTTATATTAGATATGCTTCTATTAGTCTATCCGACTTAATCTCCTAAATGTTAATAATAATTTTTCATAATTTTATATTTTAAATCTTCCCCCAACTTTAAAAGTTGTTGATAAGTTATACCTTCTTCTTGAGTTGGTTCATAAATTTTCTATTTACTCCTGAATTTTCAAATAGATTGTTGTCGTATTGATATGTGGTATGGGAGTATCTTTTATTTGTCTTAATTCCATTTCTTTCTTTTCTATTTCTTTTGATATGTTCATATCGTAATAAATCTATTTTTTTCATCGATAATTTATTTCAATTCTAAAATCATTTCCTAAGTAATTCTTAATACTTCTATATTAATATTATATTTTAAATCTTTTATTTAAAATTTTAAAACTATTGACTTAGTTACTATTATTTATTTTTCAGCATTTGGAAAATTATATGTTTGAGATTCAATTGTAATACATTCTTGGGAAAATGGCACTTTTTCCCCCTAAGTTATGTGTATATAGCACTTTTTCCCCCTGAGTTATTAAAGTGGCAGTTTTTCCCCCTCAGTTATTTTAAAAGTGGTAGTTTTCCCCCCTGAAATGTTAAATTGACATTTTTGCCCTTAAAACAAACTATTTCATTTATTTTTATTCTCCAACCAATTATATTACTAATATGCATGGAAGATTACGGTTCGATACGAACCTAATCAAACACCGTAGCACTTGAACTTAAAAAGTATAGATGGTTACGGTTATAATTCAGAACCGAAAAAAATATAATAAAATAATTGTTAAATTTATACTATTTTTAAATAAGAAATAAAATTATAAAAATAAATAAATAAGTTTTGATTGGCGGTTCAAAATCGAAATTGGAATCGAACCGTACTGATTTATCAAATAAGTGTTTGATCATTTTCACTATATATGAATGTGGTTCAGTTCCGGTTTATAGTTCAACAATTATTTAATTTTATTTTTTCGGTTCTGAATCGTAACCAGAACCGTCCATACTATTTCGGTATGATTGCTACAGTGTTTGGTTAGGTTTGAACCGAATCGTGATCATCTATACATATAAGTAATAATTTGTTGGAGAAAAAAATAATGAAATAATTATTTTAAGGGTAAAAATGTATATTTAACATTTCAGGGGGAAAAAGTGCCACTTTAATAACACAGGGGGGAAAAGTGCTATATGCACATAACATAGGGGGAAAAAGTGCCATTTTCCCTACATTCTTTTTCATTAGTTTTATTTATATGGACAAAACTCTTGTATCTGTGGTTATTACTGCTATTCCTTCTGTTACAATCATTCCATTAAAGGGAAAATTATAATTTATGCCCCCATAATATGCCAATTATCAATGTCACCCCTGAATTATTAGTGGTATAAATGTTTTCCTCCAATTTTCAAAATGGTACATATATTGCCATCCTATAGTGTAAATGTTGCCCCTCAATTTTTAAAATGGTACATATATTGCTCCAAAATATGTAATGTTTTGAAAATTGGGCAACATTTACACCTCTAATAGTTCAGGGGTGACATCGATAATTAACATATTATGGAGGGACATAAATTACAATTTTCCCTTCCATTAGATATTTTGTTACTTTTATTTTTAATTTATCAAAATTATTATATTATTTATTTACTAAATCTAATTTTTTTGGGTATAATTTCTAATGTATTAAATTGTCTAATTCCAATTTCTATGGGTTCTTTATGCACTACCTGTGTATAAGTGCTATACACTAGCGGTGAATGAGGAGATGACACCTCACATTCTATAGGTTCTAAAATTTCTTGATATAGTTAGGTACTATTATACCTTGTAATTTATAATATAAGTTAAGGCTCATTTTTTATGTTCATCTTCTAATGATATACTAAAATCTTGTTAAAAAATGATATACTAAAATCTGGTTGTACTGTAAAATTTAATTTTTGGTAAATTAGATTTTTCTCTTACTATGGTTATTAAAGCATCTAATATAGTTCCATGTATTCTATCATCAGATATATATTGCCTTTATAGTAATTCTATTGTTTCAAAATAAATATTATTATATCTCTTAGTCTCTGTTTTTGATAGTTTTGCTAGTTCTCGTTTTAATATTTCATTTGTTATTAGATTTATTCTTGCTTTTCCATTAATAGTTGTAATATCAATTGCATTTTCATGTTTTTGAACTACATATATATTCTCTCTTTATTTCTATCAAATCATTAATTTTTCATAAATTTCAGCCCTAAAGGTTAAAGCTTGTGTTGTTCCACCTTGATAAGTACCAATTTGATAATATGTTTCTGAGTCTTCCGTTATCTTTTATGTTCCTTTATCCATAAGTTAATTTATCAATTTGAAAGCAACATTCATTTATAATTTGTTTGTATTATTTTATTTCTCTATCTTTTTAATTTTCTATTATTTTATTCTTAGTCTACTAATTAGATTATTTATTTTTTGTTGTAGGCCCAGGGCGAAACTTTCAAGTGATCGTTTTTCAACCCATGTTGTTTTTCTTTCATATTAGAATCATTATCATAACCTTGATCCGTAACAATAGATCAGAGCATATAAGAACACCTTGTTCAAATGTTTTAAGCGAAATACCTTGCTCTGCTCTATGTCTCACACAACTTAGAGGAGGATACATCATCCTATAAATACAAGCTAGAAGGCATATGGTATGAAAACTTGTGGAAACTTGTTTCCATATACCGCCTACTTAAAACCCTAGGCTCCAAGATTCCTAATGTGCAAGATTCCAAAATATGCAGGATTCCATATATGAGAAATATTCTATAACACTCCCTCTGAAGTTGGAGTATAGAGATTGATCATGCCCAACTTGTTACACAAATAACTAACTCATGTCACAGTTTGTGAATAGGTCCCCGAGTTGTCCTGCGATTTTAACAAATCCAGTGGAGATTAATCCTTGTTGTATCTTCTCACGAACAAAATGACAGTCAATCTCTATGTGCTTGGTTTGTTTATGAAACACCGGGTTTGATGCAATATGAAGAGCCATAACTTTGCAGGAACCGGAGCTTTGAAACCAGCCTCATTCAAAAGGTTGTTTATCCACATTACTTCACACGTTGATTGTGCCATCGCCCTCTATTCTGACTATGCACTCGAACGAGAAACCACGTTCTGTTTTTTACTCTTCCACGAAACCAACCTCCAAAGAAAACACAATATCCAGTACATCTATGATCCTCTTTGGATCCTGCCCAATCAGCATCAGTAAAACACTCAATCTTAGTGTGCCCATGATTTTTATACAAAATTCCATGTCCTGGAGCTTCCTTCAAATAACTCAAGATGTGTTCTACAACTGCACAGTGATCAACAGTTGGGGACTCTATATATTGGCACAGAACACTAACTGAGTAAGCAATATCTGGACAAGTTACTGCAATTAGTTGGGGACCCTAGTATTGTACCCGTGGTATGCACGGTCTAGAAATAATATTTTAATTTACAGTTTTATTGTAATGAACATAGATTGAAATGAAGATATGATAATTATAAACTATACATATGGCATCACAAATAGTTTATTATGAACTATTTTTTCAAAAAAGTTTATTATGAACTATTAAAACACACTAAAAGGATTAACAAATAAAACATTTTTATTTTGTATTTACAAATTGTTAAAATCTCATGATAAATCACATTAGTTGTTGAATTGCAACTGTTATTGTGATCATTACAAATTAGAATTTTTAAACCCTTAGGATTGCTAACCTAGATGCTCCAACATACAATTGTCCATGTATAAACACTAGTTTCTCCCGTAGCAACCCAATATGAGATAGTGTTTCACCTTGACTTTTATTTATTGTCATTACATATGACAACATCAAAGGAAATTATCTCCTTTGGAATTTGAAAGACAATCTTGTATCTGATGGAGTCATAGACATTCTAGGGATTAGAATAGAATTACCAGCGTTATCTCCAGTCATTATTTTTGCACCAATTACATGCTCAGACAATCTTGTGATGACCAACCTCGTACCATTGATCTATATTTCTCGGCCCTGTTTGGTTGGATGTAGTTTGGGGGGACAATTCAGTGAATTCCCAAACTACAGTGTTTGGTTTGAGGGAATTGCAATTCATGGGGACCCCCATGAATTGCAATTCGGTGGAGATGAGGGGCAATTTGTTGGTGTAAAGAAAATTTTTCCCCTCCCCCCATACCCTTTGTCTTTCTTTTTTTTTTTTTTTTAAATTTGAAAGAATTATTATTAATATTATTATTATTATTATTATTATTATTATTATTATTTTGAAAGAACTATTATTATTATTATTATTATTATTTGAATGAATAATTATTATTATACTTATTATTATTATTATTATTATTATTTTTGAAAGAATTATTATTATTATTATTATTACTACTACTACTATTACTATATCATCTACCACAACATAAGGGCATTTTAGTCATTTTGTCGCTTCTCACCTTTCAATTCTCTGTACTCCTATTTCTGCGTACCAAACACTGTAATTTCAATTCCTACTTTATTCATTGAATTGCAATTCCACCGAATTACAATTCTTTTCCTCCCCTAATTCCCTCCTCCCAACCAAATGCCCTGTTAATGTTAATGCATGATTTGGAATACCGGTGCTCGCAATCCATTAACAATCATCACAAAATAATATGCATTAGACACAATTAGAAATTAACACTATAATAATATAGTCTACAACGGCTTTCAAAAAAATATATATATATATAGTCTACAACAAATAACAAATTTATATATATGCATGTTCGAATTTTCCATTACAGAAACTTATGAGTACAGATATGAGTGTATACTCTAACTACATCGGGTTCAATCTTCCTTAGCACCTGTTATCTGATGCACTATATTTCATATCTACAAGAAACGAACAGTTGCCAACTCTATTATATACTTATGCAGTCTAAAGTTGTTGTTAAATATGTGTTTAGATATGTTTTATAGTATATCTTTTAACCCATTTTTTAAATATATATGAATACAATGGTCTGTTTTTAATTAATAAATCTGAAGGTTTTTTAGGACTGATAATGGTTCCCTAACAGTAGGGGTGGGAATAGGCCAGGCCCCTTCATAGGGGCCTACGGCCTAGCCTACTTAAGGCCTAGTATGACCTAGCCTATTTAGTAAAAAGGCCATGCTTAGGCCTAATTAAAAGCCTATTTAGTTAAAAAGGCCTCGGCCTACAAGCCCGCAGGCCTAGCCTATTTATATATATTATAATATTTATATTTAATATTTCATTATTATATATTACATTTTATATCTAATCTATTTTTATATTTATGATTTAACCCCAATATATATACATTTTGTATACATAACTACAACCCTAATTCCTAATACCCAAATCCCAAATACGACTTGCTAATTAGTAAACAGTGTTAGATATTACTAGTTACTATTGCTATTATGTTGAATTACTAATAATTAGTGTTATTAATGACTAGTAATAATTCTTCTAGTTGTTTAGTGTTTATAGTTTACTAGCAATTAGTAAAGTAGTAATACTAATGTAATATGAGCCTACTAGTAATTGATTGCAAGATTTATAGATTTGTAGTAATACTAGTAATTAGTAAATAATGTATTGTTGAATTTTGTATCACGAACTTTCACTTATTAAACTTGTGGTGTTGGATATTGTATTATGAAATATGAACTTATTGTTTTGTCATTTATTATGAAATATGAACTTAGGTATTTTTTGTAAATTTTTTACATGTATACTTTAAAAGGCTTTAAAATGTAGGTCTTAAATAGGTTCAAAGCCTATTTAGGATCTATATTTGAAGCCTTTTTATAAAGGCCTATATATTAAATAGGCTTTTAAAAAGGCTTCAGGCCAGGCCAGGCCAACTGTAGGCTCAGGCTTGAGCCTAAAAAAAAGCCTACATACAGGCTCAGGCCCAGGCTCAGGCTTTAGATTTCCATCACAGGTCCAGGCCTAATTTTCTAAAGCCCGGCTCGGCCTAGCCTATTTCCACCCCTACCTAACAGTGTGTATTGCCTAAAAAGTTGTACTCATTTTGATGATAAGATATTACCCTATCTGATTTATTTACGTAAATGATATTTACTGATATACTCTGGTATTCAATAACTCGTATTGTAATATTTTCAGGTTGATTTGAAATTTTGAATATTAACAATGGACTGTAGATCATATATATATTCCCAAAGACCTTAAGCATATAGGCTCTGTTTGGCAAAGCTTATTTAGGAGCTTATAGCTTATTTTAAGCTACTAATAAGCTATAAGCTCTGTTTGGTAATGTTCCTAAAATAAGCTAGTAGCTTAAAATAAGAGCTTATTTTTGAACGCTATCTAAGATAGCGTTTCAAAATAAGCTAATAGCTTCCTAACTTTTTTTCCATCTTTAACCTTATTATTTAAAGAAATAACATCATTTACCCTTCCCAATTAAAACCTTTTTGACTTTTTCTCTTCAATATGTTTAATTGTAATTTCAATTTGAATTTGTGTTTGAACATTGATTTTTGTATGAACTAATTTTATAAATTATAAACATTTTGTTTTACTTTATGTTTTCAAATATATGTTCTTACTTTATATTTTATTAATATATTGATTTCATTATTTTGTATTTTAATATATAAACAACCTATTTAAATTTAATACTATTAAATTGTACGAATATGTCTTTTTAGTCTTTTTACATTTATCAGCTTATCAAAAAGTTAATTTTACCAAACACTTTTAATTATAACAGCTAGCTTAACAGCTCTTCAGATTTCGGCTTCGAGCTTATAGCTTTTCAGTTTTCAGCTTTCAGCTACCTTTTCAGCTAGGTTTGCCAAACATAGCCATAGAGGTATGTTACGTCTGCTTAATTATTTTACATAAGGATTGTTGTATTAGTCATTACCATAGTTTAGTGTTCTAATTTTTTTTGCATGTAGATAAATCTAGACCAATTAATAATAATTATCTGAATATTAATAATGGACTGAAGTTGCCATTACATTTATGAATGTCCTCAACCACATAGAGGTATGTTACATCTCATTACTGTGAAAGTAAGGTTTGTTTTAGTACTTATATTTTAACATACTTTTTTTTTATTATTAAATGTAGATAAGTGTAGACCAATTATTGCAATGTGCTCATCAGTATAAAGGAATCAATAGGTAATTTTTTATAATCCTTTTTTACAAAAATAGTAGAACAAAAATTTTGAAAATTTTATAATCCTTGTAACATATATATATATATATATATATATATATATATATATATATATATATATATATATATATATATATATATTGTTTGATGAACTTTATAATTATTGTTTAATGTTTTAAAATTTAAATTATAGAGTAGTATTTATGTAGCAAGTTATTTTAATTTTGAGAAAATATCATTTTTAGTCCCTCAACTATAATATATGTATCAATTTTGGTCCTTGACTATTAAAAATTTCAAATTAGGTGCATGACTATTCAATTTGTATCACATTTGGTCCTTGACTATTAACATTTTCAAATTAGGTGCATGACTATTCATTTTGTATCACATTTGGTCCTTCGTTAAATTTTCCGGTCAAATTCCGGCGAAGTCACCGGTGACCGACTAATTTATTTAATTTTTATTTTAAAAATTATTTTAATACTCCGTAACTTTTAAATAAAAAAAAACTTTAAAAAATAATAATAAAATAGAAAACGCCGGTCAGTCTCGATGACTTCGCCGGAAATTTGGCCGGAAAATTTAACGGCAGGACCAAATGTGATACAAAATGAATAGTCGTGCACCTAATTTGAAAATGTTAATAGTCAAGGACCAAAAGTGATACAAATTGAATAGTCATGGACCTAATTTGAAAATTTTAATAGTCAAGGACCAAAATTGATACATGTATTATAGTTGAGGGACGAAAAATGATATTTTCTCTTTAATTTTTGTATAGTGTACAAATAGTAAAATTTAAAAACAAGGAGAAGAAAAGGGTCAGGTGGCGGAGGTTTGCCTAACCCACGGTCCAATAGCAAGGCGAGGCGGGGTCGGCGAGCAAAACCTAGGCTTGCCAAAGTGCGAGCTTTAGAGCATCCAGTTTTGTGCCACATGGCATAGGAGAGAGATGAAAAATGAGAAGAGAGAGAAAGGGGAGAAGCATCTGCACTCCATGGAGATATTGCAGATTAATGGGTCCCCACCAAAGCAAATGAAGAGGCGCTCACGCACTTATTGCGCCGCTGGACGCGTCTGACAACATTAGTTTTATATATATACTAGTTTTATACGCGCATAGCGCGAATGAGTTAATGCCCAATGTTTATATCTAAATAAATATTTGAAAGTATATCAATCCAAGATTATATATGAGAAGTTTATACATGGGTAATTGAATGTCGAATTTTTTTATTTAAATATCTAACTCAATGTATATATATGAATCTAAGATAATATAGAAAATTCATTATAATTATTACTAAAATAAATGTTTGCAACGTTGTAAAACCGATAGTCTAAATATTTGGTCTAAAAATGATAGTCTAAATAAATACTCCGTACTACTTTTAATTTGAATTTTTTTAAAGTGTTCTTAATTCTCTTTGATTAACATTGTCATTGTCTTCAATTCATCTTTACTATTTGTTCTCTTCCTTTTTGTTTGTTGTGTGTTATTTGCAATTCGGTTATTGTTGGTAGCATAGATGACAACGTCATGCAATGAGATTACGATATAGGAGCTATGGACTTTCCTTTAGGTGCTCTGCTTGGGGTTCATTTGGTTCAACCATTATTGTTGAATGGGTTATTGTGGATAAAGAAATTCCTAGTTTAAGAAAAAAGATTAAATAAATTAATAAAAATTTGAAAACTTAAAATATTATGTATTCCAAAGATATTAAAAGGTAATTTCTCGCTTCAATTTGCTGGGTAATGGGTTATTTGAGTACTTTCATTGGCAACAATCCCCCAAGTAGTTAATATGATTGGTTTCAAACTATTCTTTTTTTATTTTTTTCATGGTATTAAAGAAATACATATGTATCATTTTTTGGTGTAACTACTAATTTATTTAATTCAATAAGAGTAAAATAGAGTGATTCCGTTTCAATTTGTTAGACTATTTGAGTACTCTCTTTGTCAACCAATCCAAGTAGTTAATATAATTAGCTTCAAATTATTAATTTTTTTTCATAGTATTAATAAAATATTTGGTAAATAAATATATAACATTATTTTGTACTATAACTTTGATATTTAATTACAAGATATTGTAAAAATAAGATAATGGACAATGTAATGAATTAAAGAATATTTGCATGAGAGAAAATAAAGACAATATAACTAATAAAATTATTTCTCTTATTTAATTTAATTTTTTGATAATGAATAAATTTTTCAAATAAAAGTATTGTAGACACATAATTCTAAATTAAAGAAATACATATGTATCATTTTTTGTTGTAGCTACTAATTTATTTAATTTAATAAGAGTAAAATAAAGTGAAAACTTAATTATGTCAAATTTGATTGAGATGAGGTTCGAACCTAAGACCTTTCTTATAGAAATTAATGGGTAAGTTAAAAGTTAACGGAATATTAACAGAGAAGAGAATATTTAACGGAAAACTTAACGGAAAATCATAAAAGTAAGGTTAAATTAGGTAATCTCTATGAATAATATTAATCTGAATTATCTTAGCCATCTATTTGATTAAATAATTCATCTGAACCATCCATTTGATTACCGCCATTTTTTCTACCCATTTTAGGCCTAACTCTCTTTGGCTCTTATTAGTATAGTAGATATATATATATATATATATATATTTTTTTTTTAATTTGATTTGTTTTTTTTTCATCCCACCCTATTTTCTCTTTTCTAATCACACTCACAAAAACTCATCAGTTACCGCGAAAAAACCCCATTGATAAGGATGCTCTTATTGACCTGCCTTGTCGACCTGTTTTGACATATCTATATATGGCTAGTCAATCAGTGGTGCCGTGTAGGGCGAGGGGAGGAATGATTTTTTTGGTGGGCATCTGTTGGCAATGTGGCAGGTTGGCAGGAAAAATAGAGGTCCTCATCCTTGCCAATTTGATATTGGCAAGGTGACATGGAAATTCAAATTATTTTTTTTTTTTTTTTTTTTAATATCCATGTGGCTTGCAAATTTAGCAAATTTGCAAATTTGCAAGCCATAAATGCTGGCAGCAAAAATGGCAGCAAAGCTGCCAGCAACGTACTTTTTTTTTTAATTTTCTTTTATTATTAATTTATTATTATATTTATAATATAATATGAGATGGGACCCATTTTTTAAAGTGATAGGAATTTACAGGGATGTAGTATGAATAGTGAATGAATTGCATATTTGGTGATGTGGAAGTGTTGAGAGTGTGAGAGATTTGCAGTAGGCTTATCCCTGCAACTTTCTCTCACTTTTAAAAATGGGTCTCACCTCCACATCATCTAATTTGCAAATCATTTACTATTCAAACATCCCTGCAAATCCATTCAACTTTTAAAAGTGGGCCGCAATTTCACAAAGTTCAATACTATAATTTAACAATAAATTAAATAATAATTAAAATTAAAATAAATTAAAATTTTAAAATAAATCAATTACATCACAAAATAAAAAAAATTTAACCAAAACTATATATACACACACACACACACACAAACACACAAAAAACATTAACAAAACAAAACAAAAAGAAAAAAAGAAACAAAAAGAAAAAATGAAACAAAAATCACGTCACACACAAACATTAAATATATACATATACACACACAAAACATTATGAACAAAACAAAACCAAACAAAAAAAAAAAAGGAAAACAAAAAACGTGTATATATA
>CP025656.1:14881583-14897516 GCA_003576665.1 Ipomoea trifida | reverse complement strand
CAAAAAAAAAAAAAAAAAAAAACAACTAAAAAGTCGCGTCTGCCCGCAGCTTTTCTGCCATTTTGGCAAAAAAGCTGCCATTTAGCAAACTTGCATCTGCTGCAAGTTTGCTAAATGGCGTGGCAACTATTTCAATAAAAAAAATAATTTCTTTTTTGCCACCTCAACCAGCGAGTGCATGCACTTGCTGGGTTGAGGTTAGCCTTAGTAGGGATGCGTGGGTGGCTATGGCCTACTACACCCTGTCCACATCATCACCTCTCATCTATAACCAAGATTTCTACTTGACCTCAGCTTATTTGTCATTCGTCATTAGCTAGTTTTTTTTTTTTTTTGTTAATGATTCTATTACGTTGTTGTATTTTTTTTAAACACATTGTTGTATTTGTTCATCTATACTTTCTCAACCTATGGAAGCACAAAGAGTAATAACCCATTGGGTCCTTTATGCATATATTAACTCATTTATTTATTTCATTTTAGCCCAATTGCAATATTTTAAGATTTTGAGCCCTTTTATAGTATATTATTATTTCTGATTTTATGGTAGGTCCAAACAATCACAAATAATAAAGAAAAATAATATAAATTAAAGAGGGATCCTTTACATAGAGAAGAACAAATTAAAAAATGAAATTATAAATATAGTGAAAAATTTAAAATGAATTAATTAAATCATGAAAATACGGTGTAAAATCTAATTTAATAAACAGAAGAGCTAAAATATATCTGTAGAGAGAGAGAGAGAGAGATCATTGGGGAATTACTACCTCAATCTCTATTTTATTTTATTTTATTTTTTCTTCCTTTCTTCCTCTTCCCTATTTCCTTAGCTTTTAGATCAGATATTTCCCCATCAAGAAGGAAGCCATTATTGTAAATGGATAGCTTCAGGAAGGCCTATGGGGCTCTCAAAGATTCCACCCAGGTTGGCCTAGCCAAGGTCAACAGCGAATTCAAGGTTAGTTTCTCAATTACATTAATTTTGTTTTGCTTTTGTTTTTGTTTTTGTTTTTTGTTTGTTTTTTTTTAATTAACAAAAACAATTCAATCTTTGATTATATTTCATTTTTGTTGAATAATAGATTAGGAATTGTGTGTATTTGGGTTGTGAGTGCAGGATTTGGATGTTGCAATTGTGAAGGCCACCAGCCATGTTGAATTACCACCCAAGGAGAGGCATATTAGAAGTGAGGATTAATATTCATGTTATTATTTTATTTATTCATTTCTATTTTTCCAAATTCATCCATTCTTTCATCTTTAACAAAATATTTTCCCAAAACAACGCTTCAATTTCATTGTCATATTTTTGGGTGATGAGGAAACCCGTAGTAATTATCTGAGAGTGTGCACCTGGTAAATCTCTCATTATGATTTAGTCGACAAAAGATTACAAGAAGATAAACCAGCTTAGATTGCTCATAGTTGATGAATTCACAAATCAAAAAGGCTGAAATTTGAATATAAATTTGTATCCCTAATTATCTTGGCTGAAGTTACCTCCAATTTTATTGTCATATTTTTTTCGGTGCATATGACCAGGAATGGAAATAGTAGAATTTGAACTTAAGTAGGATGTAACTTCTCACGCAAACACCAATTTCATTGTTTATTTCGAGAAAATAATAATAATATTTTGTTTCATATATTGTTAGAAGCGACATTTTATTCGAAATTTACAAATTATTATTATTATTATTATTATTATTATTATTATTATTATTATTATTATTATTTTCATTGATTTTTTTTTTTTTGGTTAAATAGAGATATATGCAGCAACAGGCGTGGCACGTCCACGAGCAGATGTTGCATATTGCATCCATACACTTTGTAGGCGACTGGCCAAGACCAAAAGTTGGATTGTAATGTTTTCTATACTTTAATTATTCTATTTTCATTACACGGTGAAACAATCTACTCTCTCAAATTATGTGTATTTTTTTTTATTAAAACTAAATATGAACTATCTTATAGATATGAAAAATAATTGCTTTAGCTGTTTAACTTATTAATTAAATTTGTATGAAAATTGATAAAATCATTATTTACCAAAAACTCCAAGTAATGTCATTGTATGCATAGTAACAAAATTATATATACTAAAATATAAAATTATACAGTTTTATTGTGTACATTCCTCATATGATTGTGGGAAACTTTCAGGTTGCCATAAAGGCACTAATAGTTGTTCATAGGACATTGCGAGAAGGAGATCCTACTTTTAAAGAAGAATTGCTTAACTTTGCACAGAGAGGACATATTTTCTCGCTATCCAATTTTAAGGACGACTCCGGTCCAGGAAGTACTAATCATCAATATTTTTTTTATTGAGTATTATCATTTTAATTAATCAGAATTAGTTATTTTCAAATTTTATTATAAAGGTTTTTCATTTTTTAAATTTTATTTACAATGCTCAAACCGAACATTTTACTTTGGAAAACCCAATTTGTGAAATTGTAAAATATATTCTAACTAAAAATTTAAACTTATGGAATTGCATATTTATTATTTTATACTCAATATATTATTAACCTACTCTTAAACCTTTGAGATTCATATATCTTTCTCTCAAGGTACATGTAATTAAGTGTAAGCATAATAGATACAAATAATTTCACCAAAAAAATAATAGATACAAATAATAAATATGCAGTCTAATAAGTAAGTTAAAAATTTGTTCTTCTTATCTTCTTTTTTGAAATATTTGATTTTTTGTATTTAATAATACTTTTAATATAATTTATAAATATATAAATTTTATATACTAATACTAAACTTAATATTATAAATAATTGAATTGTAAATAATTTTAAATACGTAAAATGGGACAGAGAGAATATTAGTTTAAACTTTTAATCGAAACAAAACGCATTAAAGTATTTATGAATTATTGTGCACTAATTTTTTATTTTTTATTTTTTCATTTTTCAGCTTGGGATTGTTCTACTTGGGTTCGAACATATGCGTTGTTTCTAGAGGAAAGATTAGAGTGTTTTAGAACCTTAAGATATGACATTGAAGCGGAGCGAATGTCCAAAGCGACGTCGAATGCTCACGGAGAAGGCAAGGTGCATTCTATTATTTTCTTATTATCAACTATTTTTTATTATATAGTTATAAACATATACTGCATTGTAATAGAGTCAGTAATATTAAAAAAAAATTATTCTCTACTATATTGCTTTGAAATATGTTCATTTCCACTTCTAATATACAGAGATATGATCGAGGAAAGTTGCTTTTAGTGGTAAAAATCTCGTTTATTATCATAGGTTCACATTAAATAATTTCTTTATTACTAAAATACATGTAGTATTACTTAAATAATTAAATCAACATAATTGACTTGGGTGACCCCAATCAGATTGGTTATGCTATTGATTAGGTAACAATAAAGTTACAAGTTTGACTTCTAACAGAAGTGACATATTGACCCTTTTTATTTGAACCGATCAGCTATGGGTAGCATGTTGGTTTACCTCCAGGATCAGTGTAGTTGATGTAAGATTTTCTTTGTTTGGAATTTATTCAGTACACCACTGAGTAATGAGTTTTTCTCATCATTCAAATATAATAATTTTATCATATAATACCATTGCTAGTTGTACTTCCGAGAGTTAAATATAAGAGTTATATATATATATTTTATAGTTATTAACTATTCATAAATTACTTTTATCTATTTATAGTCACATGCCAAAACACGATATTTGAGTGGCGAAGGATTGTTAGATCACCTCCCTGCGTTGCAACAGCTTCTCTACCGCCTAATTGGTTGCCGGGTAAATGTGAAAATATTATTATTTGTAAAAACGTGTGTGAGACCGTAAGACGGGTCGGGTCAGAGTCAAGTGTAATATTTATATTGGAAAATATAATACTAATAAAGAGTAGTAAAATATTATTACTTATATGAGAAAGTGTAATATTTTCGAAGAAAAATGTAATACTTTAACATTTTGATTAAAAGTATTACATTTTCCTTTATAAGTAACAAACACTTACAAACATTACTTTTGATGAAAAATGTAATACTTTAACATCAAAATGTAAAAGTATTACATTTATCATGAAAAATATTATATTTTCCTTTATAAGTAACAAACATTTTATTCCTAATTAATATTACATTTTTCAGTATAAGTATTTCGGTTTCATATTGACCTAATCCGTCACACGAATAAGGATCAGTGAGATGGTCTGAAACAAGTGTGATTTTTTTTCTTTAAAAAAATTATCTTTTTGGATTTTTTTAAATAACAGAAATGACCCTCTATTTGATCGACGTCTTTTTAATAGATAGAAAAAATTTCACTTTTGGTTCATTGACTATTGTACATGTATCAAATTTGATCGTTAACTATTAATATTTTTAAATTAAGTGCATGATTATGTAATTTGTATCACATTTGGTCCTACCGTCTAATTTTCAACGAGAAAAATAATTTTTCTGACAATAGTTGGTCGAAAGTACTCTTTTGATTAGAACTTTTTTTTGTTGTTGAAATTTTGGCATAATTTGTCAGAAACTTGGCCAGAAAATTAGACGGTATGATCAAATGTGATACAAATTACATAGTCATTCACCTAATTTAAAAATATTAATAGTCAAAGATCAAATTTGATACATATATAATAGTCAACATGCAAAAGTGAATTTTTTTCTAATAGATATGTTAATGGAGAATTAAATATGATTAAATTAAAAATAGAAAAAACTAATAATCAAGATACCACTAGTAGAATTAACTCATTCGTAAAATATAATATTTAAATATTTTACACAAAATAAAGCTGACATGACATATTGACATTATTTATGTTATTAGATAGTAAATGTTGAGTAATGTATTAAGCTCAGTATAAATTAAATATCATTATTCATGTTTGAATATTTTTTGTTTTTATTTTGTTTAATTTATTTCATTATATTTTATGTATTGTAGCCTGAAGGAGCAGCTTGTTTCAACTTTCTTATTCAGTACGCACTGGCCCTGGTATTTTAAAACACTATTTTTGGGGTTCTATTTTGCCTTCTAAAACTTGCATTGTTCTTAGGAAGTAAGTACATAAATGAATACTTATCACATAGTGACATCAAAGTTATCAAAGTCTTTATAATTTAATTGACTTAATAGCATATGGGGTCCTCCGAGTATAGTAATTTTATCACGTTTAGTACTAAACTTTTAAATTGACCACCCGTGAACTTTTGACTTTCAAATTGTTAACATCTGCGGTCCAAGTTAATCACTCATGGTCCTTTTAGGAGAACAACAAGGCAACAACTAGTTAAACTTTGAAAGTTGGAAGACCATATATGGGTGGTAAACTTGCACCATGGATGGTAACAATTTGAAAGTCAAATGACCATGAGTGATTAATTTGAAGGAAAATACTATTTGGACTCCCTACTTTTACTCCCTTACACAAAAGTTTGATGTTGACACTTTTTTGGGACACACTTGAGGAAGATAACCTATCATATCTTGCCACGTCAGGGAGTAAAGGTGAAAGAGTAAAAAATGGGAGTTAATGTAGTAGAACTCTAATTTGAAAATTTATGATTAAACGTGACAAAATCACCATACTCGGAAGATCTCATATGGCATTAACTCTAATTTAATTATATCAATTTCAAACACTAAAGTTGTGTCAAGTTATATACTTTTGTTTGTTTGTTTGTTTGTTTGTTTTATTTATTTATTTATTGCTACTTTATGAGTTTAGTTGCCTTATGTGTAGGTGTTGAAGGAGAGTTTTAAAATATATTGTGCGATCAACGATGGGATTATTAACCTTGTAGATTTGGTACGATTGAAATTGCATAAGTACACCTTCTTCCTTCTACTAAAGAGAATTAATTATATATAGTTTTGGTCCTTCAACAATATATTATATTTTTTTTACTTTTATTATTCTTTTATTATTAAAAATGTTCTACTTTTAATCCTTTGCCAAGTCTAAAAATGGCATATTTTCAACATTCATAACTAATTTTTTTTAATTTTTTTTTAATTTGAAACTTAAAATTTTTTAAAAATAATAATTGAGCGATTAAAACTAGAATTTATCCGACCTACAAAAGGTTCGTTAAAAGTGTATGCTGCCTCTATTTGGTACAGTTCTTTGAAATGTCGAAGCATGACGCAGTGAAAGCTCTCAACATCTACAAATGCGCCGGGCAACAGGTGACTCCTACATTTCATGTATAAACGTAAATTTACAATTCGACTATCAATTTAGATTTTAATTGAGACAGAACCCATAACTAAATTTGATATATATCAAAGCCAATCCCGTTCACATACAAGATGACTATGGTTCATGTATTGCTTGAAGCTCATAAAAACAAAATTGGCTCTCACATGTGATGAGACATGTTGAGCATATATAATATATATAAACATAAATGTATAGCGTGGAACAAGTTGTTGTCGTTTTAACTCAGATCAATAGTTAAATTTGAAGTTAAATTTCTGCAGGCTTCAAATCTAGCTGATTTTTATCAATTTTGCAAAGGCTTGGATCTGGCTCGGACATTTCAGTTCCCATCACTGAGACAGGTTTTGTTACAAAATTAATTTTTATTTTTCATTTTCTAATAACTAATTTTAAGGTTAAATGTCATTTTTTGGTACAAAGTTTAACATTATTATTGGCTAGTAAATGGTCTTAGTTTGAATCTCAATACAACCCAACAAAAAGAATGTTTCTACATGTTAACTTATTTGACCCATCAAAAAATATTCAACCCACATATTTGGAGTGAAGTGTTGAGAATATATATATATATATATATATATATATATATATATATATATATATATATATATATATATATATATATATATATATATATATATATATATATATATATATATATATATATATATATCTTATTTGCCTTATACATTGCAGCCACCACCTTCATTTCTTGCAACAATGGAGGAGTATATCAGGGAAGCACCACAATTTGGTTCAGTATCAAGTAAGAGGCTGGTGAGAAAACCCCCTTTAATATTTATTTTCTTATACATGTTTTCATGATTGTGAGAGCTTATTGCAATTGATTTTTGCACGAGTAACATAATATTCATGAAAACCTCACATAACCTAAAAATTTTGGAGAAATGTATTTTGATTTCCCTGAACCTTACCATAAATGAATTGTAAACAAATGTTGAGAGTCACATTTCTTATAGTAACTTTAAAGCAACCACATTTTTAATGGTTTTTGAAGGGGAAAGGTACTACGCAGGGTGTGTGCAACAATTGTCGCACCTAGCATGCACGCGCCCTGGCGCGTAAATTACCTTTTATTTATTTGTTTATCTTTTGCTATCAAAGTTCTTTTTCTTCCTTTTCTTTTCCCTTCACTCCCTTCTTTTTTCTACATGTCACTGTAAAAATCAATGTAAAAATCAAACAATTGAGGTTGCTCTTACATTCATTTGAACCAAACAAGAAAATGTAATATTACCTTATTTACATTCTTGAAGTTATCTGTATGTATAACTTGAACCAAACGCCTCTTAAATCTTAGATCCATAAAATTTATTCTGTAATTCACAAGTTATTATTATTTTCTGAAAAATTACAACTTTTAAAATCATCCTTTTCGATCTACACACAATAATGGAGTATGTTAATTTCACTATTAGGAGTACTATGAAGAAGTTGAAGAAGTAGAAGAAGAAGAAGAAGAAAAATTAGAAGAAGGTGGTGAAGAGAAATATGAAAAAGATGTAGAAGTGGAAACCATGGATGAACAAGAGAAAGCACAAGAGGAGCAGAGCCCCAACCCAGAAGATGATTCACCATTAGTACTAACGGCGGAAAATTTTGATCTTTTGGTAATATATATGATAAGTTTTTCATTACTCATCAAAATCTATTTATGGTGTTTAATTGATTGGCTATATATAGATATTTAATTAAAACTAATTAATTACTTCTTGTATAGGGGAATGAAGTGGATTTGGATCCAAAAGTTGCAGAACTAGAAGAAAGCAATGCATTAGCCCTTGCTATTATTCAACCAGGTATATATATATATATAGTATGTAGTTCATATATATATATGATGATATCAATATTGAGTGTCCCCCCTCCTCACTAGTATTAATTGCATGTACTTTTAAAGAAAACAAAAATACAAGTTATTCCATTCCATTAGTTAGAGGAATAACGGAAAGAGTTCTATTACATGGACTCTTTAAGTTTTACTTCGTAATGTGGCGCACATCGATAAATTACTCTTTCATGTGGGTTCCAATACAAATGTTTATATAAAATTTTTATGTGTGGAGTAAAACGAGAGTATACATAAGGGAACGACTGTTCTGGACCACCCCCTGAGGGGTTGATTGAGCGGTTTTTTTGCTAACGTGAGTCAAAGCTCGCCTTGAGGAACAACTGTTCTGGACCAACCCCTAGGGGTTGATTGAGCTTCTCCAACGGGACGCCTCGGGTTTTGCTACTAGTAGGCGTCACTAAATTTGTATCTTGTGTTATTATCATGTTGATTGATTAATAAGAATTTGTATATGTTCGGACAAATCCCTATTATAGGAGATAGTATGTTATGTAATATTGTGCGATAGTTAAGACATCGATATGGTGGCTATGCAGGTATGGAAAATCATTCAACTATAAATCTTTTTGATGAGATTGAGAAGAGTTCTGGATGGGAGCTAGCGTTGGTTAATGCACCAAGTAATCACAACGTCCAGCAAGTACCACATACACAACTGGTTTGCGACTTTCCACCTCTCTTTAATTTTCATTGTCCATCTATCCTCCAATTTAAATTCCGCTTATTAAGGTTTTGAAAATGGGTTGACTATTTTTTAATACGTTTTTTTGTCAATAAGTTATGTACAATTAGTCATTTTATGCTTGGTTGTCCATACATTTGGTCCTATATCGACCCATTTTCCTACGATCACCAACAGAAAGAATTAATTTTTCCCTCATATAAAAAAGTTTCAATGGCAATGTCGTTTTTAATTTCCAAGTCTATAAGTACCACTACTACTACTAAAAATTCAAAATTAAAGGAAATGTAGAAAGCCTATCTAACACTTTTCTCTAGGCACTTTATGCCCAAAAAACATAGGCAACTTCACACTTCTCCTTTAATTTTGGAATTTTCAATAATGGTAGCATGTATTTAGACTTAGAATGACGACTTAGCCATTCAAGCTTTCCAAATGAGAGAAAATTTGACATTTTCAATTGGTGATTGCTAGACATTTAGTTGACAGGATTGAATGTGACAAAATAAGTATACTTGTACATCAAATGTGACAATATTAATAGTTAGGGGTCAAACACAATAATAAATCAAAGGATCTATTTGGTTGAAATGTTAGAATCGAAATAATAATGAAATTCAAATAGTTGATAATAGTAATACATTTAAATAGAAAAAGATTATTTGTTTGATAGTAAATATTTTTTGAATACTATTGACTCTATTACAATGTAGTATATATTCATACATACTTTCTCAACCTACTGAAGCACAAAGAGCCAACGCCCCCACTGGGGATCGAATATGTGACCTTTCACTTGGGAGGACCACAGCTATAAACACACATTAAAGTTTCATATTTAATGCATTGATAATGATCTTTTTATTTTTTTATTTTAAATATTTTTCTTCCCAATTTTTTATTCCACTGTTCAAAAGTAGGGGAGAAAAAGGGTAATGAGTTTTATAATGACTTAAGAATTTGAATTTCATAGTAGGATATTAAAAGTAGACAAACAAACATAATAGCATAGTAGGATACAAAAGTCTCCAACCAAACACAACCTCTAAATATAATTATTTATATCTTTAGTCCTTAGTGTTGTATTTTTAGCCTTTTGTCTTAACGTAACTTGTTTGTGTCTACCAAACATTATGTAAACCGTTCTAGGAAAGGTATGTTTTGCAGATATCAATTGTAAAGGTAAATAAGAAAGGTTAGGAATTGAAACAATTAAAAAGGCAATGTGAAGGGCTAATAAGGCAAAATTGTGACAAATTGAACACTATATTCACAACACTAGACAACCAATAACAAAAATGGCTAGTCATGCACAACTTAATTAGGAATGAAAAATGCAACTTTACTGTACTTCATTTACGGAGTACTTGAATGAAAGGGAAACTACAAACCTAGATTTTCCTTTGACTTCTTGCAATATATTGTAATACATGTTAATGGTTTGTTAGGCCGGCGGCTTCGACAAATTCTTACTTGACAGCCTGTATGAAGACGACAATGCCAGAAGACAATTAGAACTAAGAAATGCAGGCTATAATGCAGGATATGGATATGAAACGACTATCCAAAACCCTTTCATTCAGAATGATCCCTTTGCCATGTCTAACAATATTTCACCACCAACCAACGTGCAAATGGCATTGATGGCACAACAACAACAACATCAGCAACAACAACACCAATATCAACAACAACAATATCAACAACAACATATGATGCAGCAGGAAAATCATCAACAACAAAATATGTTGACAATGGTGCCTTATGACCAATATCCACAACAACAAATGTCCTACCCTGCCTCTACAAACCCTTTTGGAGACCCATTTGGGTATCCACCCAAGAACATGCCACCGGGAAACAATCCATTACTTTAGATGTGTTTTCTTATACTAATTATGCTCCATTACTTTATGGCTAGAAACATCATCTTTCGATTGCTAGATATGCTATTATATTTGGCTTTTCTAGCATTATATTCATTTCTAGCTTTAATCTTCTTGATCTCCCCCACTTCACAATGTAATTATCTCTATTGTACAATACTTCTTTTTGCATTGTAGATAATATCATTGCTAACTATTTAGCATAGGAAAATACTTATTTTTCCTCATCAAGTTCCCCTCTTGGTGTAGCTTCCATTGATTGGGTGATCTAGCTAATCCCATCATTAATTAAAAAGGAATTTAGTTTAAAATTAAATATTGATGGGGTTATATACTTATTTGGATATGTGTCTATACGCTTGACCTTATTGGACCTTGATACAATCGTAGTCGATTCGGCGGAAGGCTTATAGGTCTATCCCAACCTTCGATTGAGATCAATGACCTTATCTCATGTCAAAACTACATACGTGCCACGCCTTGTCTCGTCGCCCTAGATTAGTTCAATTCAGACATGGTGTAACTGACCATAGTACGCAATATCCAATTTAACAAAAGATTTGGAAAATAGTTTTTTTTTTTCCTGAGTTTTCCAAATACAAGACCACACATAACTTCATTTTTAATCATTACTATTATTACATGCAAACTTCACTTATTATCTATCTACTCATATCATCTAACCAACCACCTATCAATATACATCAATCACCATCTATCTACTCTATCATCACCTATATGGCTATATCTACTTATCTTATCATCACTGCTATTCATGTTATCTAAAAACATAATAAGTGTCAATGATGGTTATATCCCTGATTTCTTGTCCGTTTTTTAACTGCTAATTATCTTGTACATTGTCCGATTAATGTTGTACATTATATTTTTTTGGTCAAAAATACCCAAACATATATGTTACTGTTAAATGTAATTAACTTCCGTTAAATATAATATTAGGTTATTATCATTTTCCTCCATTAATTTTAATCCTCTCCCCCTTTCCTAGGTCTTCTTCTGCTCCTTCCATTTATATTTCTAGCGTAAGAGCAAGGCCATCAGTGATTAATAGGGAGTTCATAGTACAGTAAAGAGTGACATGGAGGAGAGAAGGTGTAGGTGAGAGAAGAATGGGAAGCATCCTGGGAGTCATAAACAAGGTTGGGCCTGCTTTTTAGGTGGGATACAAAAAGATGCCGGTTTTGAAAAGGTAACAAAGATGGGCAAAGTACTTTCATGGAATGCATGTTTGCTTAAAAACAAATGCATTCTGCGAATGCATGTTAGCTTTTCTTTTAAAAAAATAGTTTAAAGGTAGAAAATGAATGTAAGATACGTGTATGTGTACAGTATTGTAGTTTAAATGAAAAAAGGAAAAAAAATGGTATATATATGTATAAGGAGAAAAAAATAGTGTTGTCCTCATTAAATGATTGTTAGTTAATTAGAATGTACCGTGGTGGGCGGCGACAAGTTCGGCGGCAGAACATATTTATTATTTTGTATTTACATATGGTATTCTTTTCGTATTCTCTAAGTACAATGTACAGTATTTTAATTTGTAACAAATATTATAAAAGATAACAATGCATTCTGAAGTTGCATGTTCAAAAAAGTAAACATGCATCCGACAGTGTAGTATTGCCCATATTTGTATCCCAATTATTTCCGTCCTATTTTTGTATCCCACCTAAAGAGTAGGCCCAACTGGCGAAACCACCCAGCATCCTGGTTCATGCAACAGTAATGGGAATGCACGAAAAACAAAGTCAACCGCGTCAGACACGCGTGAAGGCTATTCCTTGCGCCCCAGCGTCAGGCGCGCCCGACAAAGCTGTTTTCTTCTTTTTTTTTTCTTTTTTTTTTAATCAAATTTGGTTTTTTATTTTCTTTTCCCCACATTTTCTCTTTCTCTTCATTCTCTCCCTAAGAACTGCCAGACATTAAAACAAAATACCCTATGCAAAGATTTCGGTAAAGGATCGAAGCAATCAGAAGCAGAGATTTCGGTAAAGGATTGATGCAATCCGAAGTAAGATTCCGTTAAAAGAATTGAAGCAATCAAAGGGATTCCATCGACCCACCTCATTCTCAGTCCTTAATCCCCTCAACACTAAGCCGCCCCTCTCACCCTCTGTTTGTCTCTCTTGACTCTCATTCTCCATTTTCTCCGTCTCCCACCGACCCACCTCATTCTCCTTCAGGACACACTGCCCACAAGGAGTCATGGCCCTCACTGGCTCACAGCGCAACTCACAGGACATTGCGTCAAGCCGTCACTGCCGACAGTCGTTGTCTCCCTCCCCGTCGTCTGCTCAGTCTAGCAGTCCTCCACCTGCGGCCGACCACCACAGCGTCCACCGTCCGCCGTCCTCCATCTTCTCCGTCTAGGCCACCAGTCCACCACGACTCCAGTACTCCAAGATGGTTTTTTTTTTTTTTTTTAATTTTAAATTTTCAAGCGTATTAGGCACAAGGTCTGAATATTAGAATATGCTTGTGAAATATCTTTTTTCTTGTGTGAAATATCTTTTTTTTTTTTGTGTATTAGAAATTAATTTTCAAGAGTATTAACAGTGCCTTGTGTATATTTATTATCGTATTGCGGATTTTGTTTTGTTTCTCCATTAGTGTTGCTGTAATACATAGGCGAAATCAACGTTCAAGATTAACAAAATTAAAAAAAAATGCGGTGGCAATTTGGTAATTTTTGCATCTAGGTCAAATATGAGGTGAATGATTTTCCTTCTTAAGGTGTGTGCTTTTTGTGCTTAAAGTGCGTGAATTTTGTGCTTAAGGTGTGTGAGTTGTGTGCTTAATGTGAGTTGTTGAAACTTAAGGTGCGTCAACTTGAAGCTTAAGGTACGTGATTTTCCTTCTTAAGGTGCGTGATTTGTATGCTTAAAGTGCGTGAGTTGTTGAAACTTAAGGTGCGCAGTTTGTGTACTTAAGGTGCGTGGTTTGTGTACTTAAGATGCGCCATTTGTGTGCTTAAGGTGTTTTATTTGTGTACTTAAGGTACGTGATTTGTATACTGATACAGCAAAATACGGAATAAGTACTGTATTATTACGGGTCGGGTACAAAGTACAATACCCTAAGGAGAGACCGAGCTACGTGACAGTGGGTCAGAGGTTCCCGGTCTCTTTAGCTATTGTTAGGTAGAAATAGCCAAAAGTCCTTCTGCCTGCATTAAATGCTCCTTTTATAGTAGTGCTCGGTGGTGCTTCCGGTCTTCCGGCATGCGGGACGCGTGGCGTACATGCACCGGTCCCTCTGCTGCTCCCGCGTGCTTGCGTCTCGCACGCGCGATCGTGAGGTCTTAGGTTCGAACCCCCGTGGAGGTATCCTTCCGCAGCCCGGGCTCGGGGTCTAACTGGTAGTATGGACCGGGGCGGTAAGCGTACATGAAGAGACCGGGAAGGTATATTGCGGAGATCGAGACCGGGATTTATCCCTATCAACTAGCCCCCCAGTCCGGTCTTTCACGACCTCGGGAGGGGAAGTCCGGGCTGTCTGACCGGCCCCGGGCTGCTCCGCTTGGCTGCCCGCGGGGTGATGTCAGCGCACGCCAGCCCTAGCTCCTGCGTGTCGCGCCCACGTGGCCCTCGGAAATTGGGCCTACACTAGGCCTAGGCCTGCGAGAACTGAAACGTCGGCCTTCTCGCTCCGCTTACTATAAATACTCGGCCCCTTACGTCCTCTCTCCTTTCTACGGAGAAAACTTGAACGAGAGCTTCCCGAGCTACCAGTATTTCCCGAGCTAAAGAAGAAAACGTTGAACTGCGATTTGTCTCCGACTCATCTCGACCAAAGGTAACTCTTTCATCCGTCTTCATCTAAACTTTTGTTTTGCGGTTTTAGGCGGTTTCGGGTCCCGGGCTGACCTTAGTAAGACGCCTCCCTGTTCTTGCTAGGTGCAGCCATGAGTGGATCGGATAGCCAAAACCCGTCCTACCACAGCTACGGCGGCTCAGTCGAGATCGGATCGTTCACGGTCTCGACCTACAATTCCGACATCAACGCGATCGAGACCTACTCCGGAGGAACCGGAGGCTCTACTCGGGCTCACGACAACCTACGGGTCGAGGACGACGAAGCGGACTCCCGGCCCGTGACGGAACCCCTCACGCGAGAAGCGGGTCCCTCAGGTCGAGGGAAACCCGTTCCGACCGCTTACGGCAGGGACTGGTTCGCCGGTCTGCCGGCGGATTCTAATCCCCCGGAGGCCGCTAGTAGGATCCGCTTGGACAATAGCGGCCTGCGGTGCCACACTAGTCTCTTGACTCGTGGCGAGATCGAGGAGATCTCATCCCTGTTGACCGGCGTCGTTAGGTTCGACACCCGACGGTCTCTGGGGAATATTATAGATCGGACGACCGGGGACTGGCTCGGGATGCACTGGGACTCGGTCAAGGCCCCGCTGACCTTCCCGTTCCACCCCTTCCTGCTGGGCTTCCTAAGGTACTACGGGGTCCTGCCCGGGCAAATTGCCCCGAACGCCCACCGTACCTTAGCGTGCTTCCCCCAGATATGCGCTCGTCACGGCCTCCCCGCGTCGCTGGACATCTTTCGCTACTTGTTCTCCGTTCGAGCTCTGTCGCCAAAACACGGGGGCGGCGTTCTGTGCATCCAATCACGCGAGCATTTCTGCAAGATCCTACACCTGCCCGAGAACAACAGGGGCTGGAAAGATCGGATCTTGTCGATCAAGTACCCTTGGCCTCTCCCGGTCGACCGAGAATGGCCGGTCTTCGCAACCGAACACAAGCGACCCAAGAAGAGTCGTTCCCTCGACGACGCGGCTGTAAAGATTTCGGCTGAGGAGTATGAGTATGAAATCTTCCGATCTCCCGAGGAGTACAGGAGAGCGAACCTGGAGCCCCCCAGATACGACCTACCGCAGAAGTACACGCCCCAGAGGGCGGCGGTAACGGTAGCCGTCAGGCCTCCGCTCCCAGAGAGCGGTTCGCAAGGTTCGTTGAGGTCGGAGACCCTAGATCTGTGACCCGGTGATTAGGAGTTAACTTTCTCTGTTTTTTGGTTTTTCAGGCACCATGAGGAGCTTCCCGGTTTCCGCCCGTCCACCAGCCCCCGCGAAGAAGATCAGTCTGGGGTCTAAGAAAGCCGGGTCCGCGAGATCGGCAGATCCCAGCACCGAGGCCCCTAGCGCCGAGGCCTTGGTTCCCGCCGGGCTACCCTTAACAGCCACGCTCGCTTCTGACCCGAGCGGCGGCCATGGCGAGACTCGGGCTGCC